>CM023613.1:18348165-18908165 GCA_013358685.1 Antennarius maculatus | reverse complement strand
AATGTAGAAATAACATGAAGCAGGAAGAGTGGGAAGGGTTACATAAGTTTATACAGTAGTTACTACTGTTCTTTTTTGGCCTTTTTTGTCACACACACACACGCACGCACGCACACACACACACACACACACACACACACACACACACACACACACACACACACACACACACACACACACACACATACACACAGAGTTCCACTGAGAAGGTACAAGTTTGTCCTGGAAGGTCAACCCACTCAAGGAATAAATGAGAGCAGTCACAGGGTTAAAAAGAGTTCACTCCAAACACAGATCAGTGTAATAGGAATGAAATCCAACCACAAGTTGCAATTCTAATTTCTCATTATGGCTGCAATGCCTAGGAATTCAGATGGGTTTGTTGATTGTTGATGAAGACAGTCAAGCATGACCAATTGACTGATCAAATTAATTATTTTTAGATTGTTTACCTAAACAAGAAGTCATTTGATGTCTTACTTCCTTATCCTCGTGCTCCCATTCTGTCATATAAATGATGTTAGCTCCCATTTTCTTATGCATGCCACACAGAGGCATGTTTTCCTGTGTGTATAAACCTCCTGCTTCCTTTTTAAAACACAGCTGAATGTGTATTTTAAGAACTGCGTGCGTAAGATAATAAGGTTGAAATAATGTTGTTTTTCTATTCATGTAAAGTGATTGACAGCGAGAAGAATTTAATACACTCTCTGACATGTAAATAAAAGAAGCACACCCAACTTACTGTTTTTAATGAATTTAGTTTAGACATCCAGAATGAACGTGACATCTAAAGCTGTCCAATGATCTGTTTTCCTTTGTGTGTGTGTGTGTGCGTGCGTGTGTGTGTGTGTATGTGTGGTGTGTGGGTGTGTGTGTGTGTTGGTGTAAACTCCACCGAGCTCACCAAACTGTTAATATCGCTGTCCTCCTCCATACAAAAAAATCTCATACCTTAACAATCGGCGCATGCGCACTCACCAACACGGTCCGACGCACGCAAAGACGCTCCAGTAGACGCACGTACGAAAGCCTCGCAAAGCTTTTCCGTCTAAATGCGTGCCTGGTTGCTTGCTTAAACACACACACACACGCACACACACGCAGACGCAGACTCGCACACAGCGGCTGCAGCGCAGCACTCTTATTTAAACTGATGTGAGTGCTGTCACGACATCCGACTAGTCCTATTAGTTCCACAGAAGCCATGGCGTGAGAGAGCAGGGTCACCCCACTGGCTCTCATGCAAATCCATTCAGTACACACGCATTCACTCACAGACAGACACACGCACAGACTTAATAGTCCTGCAGATAAGCAAAAAAAAGACGGAGAGACTGACAGGCAGGGAGGTAGAGAAGCAGGCTAAGATTCTAACAGAGAGAGAAGAGATGGCAGGAAAACACTGACAGAGACAAACAAGAAGGAAGATAGAGACACACAGGCAATCCAAGCTGAAGACATAGCAGCACACATTCATTGATATTTATTGATTGTTAAGGTTTAAATCACAGTTTTAAATTTATCCACCCTTCCTTACATTTATCCATTTTCTTGTAGATGCGACGATTAGCAGCTTTTCTGCCTAGTGGGTCACAGGTCTGCTGGAGCCTCTTCCAGCCGGCCACGGGCGAAAGGTGGGGTACACCTCGGATGAGACGCCAGCTCATCGCAAGGTTAATTTTGTCATTTGTTTTAACTGAGATTTGGCCCCAAATGATAAAGAGAAAGGGCATTGCCTATAGAACAGATTCAACACAAATTATGTGCGATTTTTTCACAAACTGCTGAAAGCTAAAGGAAAGTCATGTGACTGGTTTGCTGCAGTTGGTCGTAACTAATCCGGGCGCTGCAATTGAGCATCTGTAATCAATGAAATCCAAGATGGTCATCATAGATCAAACTAGCCCCCTCAGCTTAATTCAAGTTATACTAAAGGTGTAAGACCTTTCTTCTCTTCTTCTCCTTTCAGCTTTTCCCTTCAGGGGTCGCCACAGCAAATCAGTTGCCTCCATCTAACACTGTCTTCTGCATCCTCTTCTCTCTCACCAACTACCTTCATGTCCTCTTTCACTACATCCATAAACCTCCTCTTTGGTCTTCCTCTAGGCCTCCTGCCTGGCAGTTCAAAACTCAATGAGGTGAAAATTGCATCATCATTCTGGAAATAACTGGAACCAGGAACACAACTCCATTTGAACATATTTATCCTAGTTGTAATGAAGTGTTTGCACAAACCCATCCACATGCAATCAGAGCATCCATGCTTTAAGTTCGCCAGATCCCACCTTGAACTGTAACAAGAATCATGGCTTTAAAATGCCTTCAGCCTTTGCTTTTTTTAGTTTTTCCGCCTCACATTATGATTCATTTAATTTGTTTAATTGTAAGGAAACCAGATCACTGTTGTGTCCAACTGCCATTAATGAAATCATAATTTTGTCCCTGTTTCGAAATTTCCCTTGTAAAGATAGCCATGTTACCGGATGTTTTGCCACTCTGTTACTGGGGGGGGGGGTTTCCAGAGGGAAAGTGATGTTGGTTCATACCCTTTCTTGTCCAGTCTTTCTTTTTTCAGCTGCTGTTGGGTTATTATTTAGTTTTCATGATTAGCTCTGAGGACCTCAGCACATTCACAGCTGATGACAAAAGTCCCGACATTTTTTTTAGCAAACAAGTGCCCAAATTCTCATGGATCAGAACAAATGGGGTTTTCCCATATATTCCAATTATACTAACAGTAACAGGAAAAGACAGTGGCACAATAAGAGGCTGGCAAAACAAAATCAGGTGGTTACCACACAGGGCAGACAGAGTGTGTGCATTTCAAGTGTTGCTCAAGCAAACGTTAGGACCTTTTGGCAGAAATACCATGACAAGCCCACTCTGACAATGCTAACCTATGCTAATTCCATAACATTTCAAAGTGTTTCTAGGTTTATCCTTTTTTTTTTTGATTGATTGATGTGTGTGTTGCATTGCCCTAAAGTTACACATCAAATGAGATGGTTCCTTATCTCTCAAAGTCAAAACATACTTTAATAAATTCCTGATCTGGATCTAGCTCATCACCAAAATTTATCCACTAAGAGGATACGCTTAGTGGGTCAGTCTTTGGTGAAAATTTCATTGAAATCCATCCATCAACTTTTGTGTTATCCTGCTGACAATCAGACAAACAAACTGAAGTGATCACATGACTTCCTTGGCAGTAATAAAAAGCTGCTCACATCTGGTGTGTTCAGTGCATGTGTGAGGAGCGTGTGTGGATGGACATTTTGGTTTAACTATGGTACTTATGCCATAAAAAGTGTTTTTATGTGATGTGCGTGTGAGCCTGTCTCATCAGGACCCAAATCCTTTCATTCCTATCACAGTTTGGTGTACAGAGCGACCCTACTGCAGTGTTCTGTAGAGATTTTGCTGAGTTCAACCTGCATGGTTGGCCATCGGATTTGTCCCGCATAGCCTAGCCCAAATACGTCAAGTGTGACAATATTAGTCATTTCATGCCCAAAAAAAAAAAAAGAATAGTGGGTCATACTGACCCCTCCTCCCCTCTTAAATCCGTGCACACGCACACACACATACACACACAGAGAGGCGTACACTTTCGTCTGCTCCCCTTCTCCTTCCCCTCTCTTTCACTTACACACACGCACGCAAGCACACACTCAGCATGCTTCATTATACACTTGCCCACACAGCATAGCGTGCCGGAAACAGACTCAATAGATGCCAAGCTCCCAGTCCCTGCAGGCTCAGTTCCTCTGAAACACTGGATGCACCTTCCTAAATTAGGTTAATTTGCTTTCACAGAGGCTGCCCGAAAATGCAGTCTAGTGGTTCCACAAACAATTACCACAGTGAAATAATGAAATTACTTGTGCTCAAATTCCAGTTCTCATCAATTAGTAACTTGACTGGGCTAAATAATCAGGCTACCCAAAATGAAATAGATATAAAACAGAATTCCACTGTTTGTTATACATCATTGTCAGGTTTGGCTCAGTGATGTTGCTTTGGATAAGATGCTGTGTTGAATTTATACCACTGACTCTTCTTTTGTACTGGATCTACGGGTATTTGATGAGGTGACTGGTTCAGAGAGGGTAAGGGGGGTGAGACAGAAGAGCTTGTCTTCTCTCTACCCTGTTTGGCACAGTAGGGTACAAGGTTTGATTATTATCTCTGTCTGAGTGCAATTTTACCACCCCTTGGTCACAGCCACAAAGTTTTTTTTCTGGAGGCAGATGAACAAGTACAGAAGGTAGGCTAGACATGTGTGGGGGAGTGCAATTTGCATCAAAGCAACTGAGTCTGCACGATTCATTGACGGTTCCATAAATAGTGCGACATGCATTACAGATGAGACAACTGCAAAGATGTCTCTCTCACTGCCTGACAGGATTTGAGACATTACCCTGGATTAAGACACAATTTGCTTTACACAAACACAGAAAAATAAGGATAATAATAGCACA
This sequence comes from Antennarius maculatus, assembly GCA_013358685.1. Taxonomy (NCBI): domain Eukaryota; kingdom Metazoa; phylum Chordata; class Actinopteri; order Lophiiformes; family Antennariidae; genus Antennarius; species Antennarius maculatus. The sequence goes on along the minus strand of CM023613.1, from coordinate 18,903,681 downwards.
AAAATGGTAAAAATGTCTGTCTTAAGTCATTTGTATTTGTAACCCACCTATTACCAAAAAATGATTGTTACTGTAATTATTCCTGTTTTTCATGAACATACATGACATGAAGATAGCACATGAGAGGTGCTTCACATAAAATGACATGGAAAGACCATAAATAAAGAGGTAGAAAGCAATTTTAACTTGATATTAATAATACACATAAAATACAAAAATGTAAAGAAGGGAAATGATTAGAAGACAGAGAAAACACAGAATAACATTACAAATTACTTTAGAATATCATACTATACATTGAATATACAATCAAAAAAAATTTCTTTTGAACATATTCAGTGAGTGTCTTTGAGTATAGTGTCTTCCATAGTTTTTGGACAATACTTGACAAAAACTGTGTCTCTGATTTTCTTTAGGCTTTTTTGGGACCATCCAACAAACCAGCAGCAGATGATTGCAGTGAATATAAGCAAAGTAATTAGTAGCCATTCAAAGTTTTTTCAATATAAATGGAATCAGTAAATGGTGCTTGGCAGTAATCCTGTCAGGATTAAATAATGTCACAAAGAAATTCTAGCGTCTTTGTGATTTTTGAAGGGTACCTTATGTGGTGAAATTACATTGTTCTAACCTTTTTAATGTTTGACTTGAATCATCTGAGAAAACGACAAGGTTTGCAGACTCATATGTAATCCAATGTGTTAATTTTTCAATTATTAAGCAGCATTTCTCTTATTGTGTAGGGACTAACTCATAGGATTTCAGTGAACCTTATCCTTTAATTTGGTTGTGTAATATACCCATAGAAATGCCACAGTTCATGTCCATTGTGCCATTTTCCAAACAAATGAATAAACATTAATTTGCTCAATTCACATTACAAAGACACAAAAGAATCTTTTGCTGAAAGTGTAAATCTTTTGAATTAGAATGACCTCAGTAAAGAAAACTGTAACATTTCCTCTTGAATTGAGTTTTTATGTGCGACAAAAATTGAAATGAAGTTGTAGTACATCACAAATGTTTGTTTTCGTAAAGCTAATGTCTTCTTCTTCTTCTTTTCCTTTTTGGCTTTTCCCTTCAGGGGTCGCCACAGCGAATCAACCGCCTCCATCTAACCCTGTCCTTTGCATCCTCTTCTCTCACACCAACTACCTTCATGTCCTCTTTCACTACATCCATAAACCTCCTCTTTGGTCTTCCTCTAGGCCTCCTGCCTGGCAGTTCAAAACTCAGCATCCTTCTACCAATATATTCACTATCTCTCCTCTGGACATGTCCAAACCATCTCAGTCTGGCCTCTCTGACTTTATCTCCAAAACCTCTAACATGTGCTGTCCCTCTGATGTACTCATTCCTGATCCTATCCTTCCTGGTCACTCCCAGAGAGAACCTCAGCATCTTCATCTCTGCTACCTCCAGCTCTGCCTCCTGTCTTTTCCTCAGTGACACTGTCTCTAGACCAAACAACATCGCTGGTCTCACCACAGTTTTGTACACCTTTCCTTTCATTTTAGCTGAAACTCTTCGATCACACATCACACCTGACACTTTTCTCCACCCATTCCATCCTGCCTGGACACGCTTCTTCACCTCTTTTCCCCACTCTCCATTGCTCTGGACTGTTGACCCCAAGTACTTAAAATCCTCCACCTTCTTGATCTCTTCTCCCTGTAACCTCACTCTTCCACTTGGGTCCCTCTCATTCACACACATGTACTCTGTCTTACTGCGGCTAACCTTCATCCCTCTCCTTTCCAGGACAAACCTCCACCTCTCTAGCTTCTCCTCCACCTCGTCCCTACTCTCACTGCAGATCACAATGTCATCTGCAAACATCATAGTCCATGGAGATTCCTGTCTAACCTCGTCTGTCAGCCTGTCCATCACCATAGCGAACAAGAAGGGGCTCAGAGCTGATCCCTGATGCAGTCCCACCTCCACCTTGAACTCCTCTGTCACACCTACAGCACACCTCACCACTGTCTTACAGTCCTCATACATGTCCTGCACCGCTCTAACATACTTCTCTGCCACTCCAGACTTCCTCATACAATACCACAGTTCCTCTCTGGGCACCCTGTCATAAGCTTTCTCCAGATCTACAAAAACACAATGCAGCTCCCTCTGGCCTTCTCTGTACTTCTCTATCAACATCCTCAAAGCAAATACTGCATCTGTAGTACTCTTTTTTGGCATGAAACCATACTGCTGCTCACAAATGCTCACTTCTGCCCTTAGTCTAGCTTCCACTACTCTTTCCCATAACTTCATTGTATGGCTCATCAGCTTTATTCCTCTGTAGTTGCCACAACTCTGCACATCTCCCTTGTTCTTAAAAATGGGCACCAGCACACTTCTCCTCCACTCCTCAGGCATCTTCTCACTGTCTAAGATCCCGTTGAACAACCCAGTCAGAAACTCTACTGCCACCTCTCCTAGACACTTCCAAACCTCTACAGGTATATCATCAGGACCGACTGCCTTTCCACTCTTCATCCTCTTCAGTGCTCTCCTCACTTCATCCTGGCTAATCTTTGCTACATCCTGGTCCACAACAGTCACCTCTTCTAGTCTTTGTTCTCTCTCATTTTCCACGTTCATCAACTCTTCAAAGTACTCTTTCCATCTTCCCATCACACTGCTGGCACCTGTCAATAGACTTCCATCCCTATCCTTAATCACCCTAACCTGCTGCACGTCCTTCCCATCTCTATCTCTCTGTCTTGCCAGCCTGTATAGATCAGTCTCTCCCTCCTTACTGTCCAACCTAGCATACAAGTCATCATAAGCTTCTTGTTTGGCCTTTGCTACCTCTACCTTCACCTTACGCTGCATCTCCCTGTACTCCTGTCTACTCTCCTCAGTCCTCTCAGTGTCCCACTTCTTCTTAGCTAACCTCTTTCTTTGTATACACTCCTGTACCTCCTCATTCCACCACCAAGTCTCCTTGTCTACTTTCCTTCCAGATGACACACCAAATACTCTCCTACCTGTCTCCCTGATCACATTAGCTGTAGTTGTCCAGTCATCTGGAAGCACCTCCTGACCACCCAGAGCCTGTCTTAACTCCTTCCTAAAGGTCATGCAACACTCTTCCTTTTTTAGCTTCCACCATTTCGTCTTCTGCTCTGTCTTTGTCCTCTTCATCTTCCTCACCACCAGAGTCATCCTACACACCACCATCCTATGCTGTTTGGCTACACTCTCGCCTACCACTACTTTGCAGTCACTGATCTCCTTCAGGTTACATCGTCTACACAAGATGTAGTCTACCTGTGTGCTCCTACCACCACTCTTATAGGTCACCCTATGTTCCTGCCTCTTCTGGAAGAAAGTATTCACTACAGCCATTTCCATCCTTTTTGCAAAGTCAACTACCATCTGTCCTTCTGCATTCCTCTCCTGGATACCAAACCTGCCCATCACTTCCTCATCACCTCTGTTACCTGCACCAACATGTCCATTGAAGTCTGCACCGATGACAACTCTCTCACTTCTAGGTATGCTCTGCATCACTTCATCAAAGTCCAACCAGAATTTCTCCTTCTAAAGCTAATGTCTATTCTAATATTAAAAATTATTTCTTCATCATGCTTTTATTTTCAAAAGAATACATCTTCCTGTTTAACGCAGCCTTGATTTTCATTGGATGTCCACCACGTGACGACGTTCCAGTGTTGCGTCGCAACCATAGCAACAGCTACGGTACACGCCAGGAAAAAGTTTGTCAAAATCTCTCGTATTTGGGGACTTTAAACGAAAGGAAACTTTTGAGTATGGGTACGTAGATGATAATTTTACGGAAATATTTTAAAAGTCAAGTCAAAATGCTAAATTATTTTATGACTGAGCGTTTATAGTTTGTGAAACAAAGAGAGACCGCACTGATTTGTTTAGAAGTTGAGCTAGCTAGTTTAGCGTTACGTCATAAATGACGCTTGAGTAAGATTCCTTCATTTGTTTTTATCACACAGTTACTCGCCCCCCATTGACGAAACAGTTACATAAACTAATGTAGTTTACAATGAATTAAATTTACATTACAGAAGTGTATTGAAATAAAACTGCGTGTTGGACGTATCATACATTTGAAGTGGTACCTACCTTGTAAGCTTTCATTCTTATCCTTGTCATGAACTGTGGACCCCCACTCGTTTACATGTTTGTTTCCTCAAAACTTGACATGCACCCATGCAGAATAAATGAGTTTATGAACAGCTTGCTTCTCTTCCATTAGACTAATTAATAGTTCAATCAAGGCTAAAATGGACAAAATGTCACAGGGGAACAGTTGTCATGCAAAATTAACTCTCCATATCTACATCCTTCTTAAAGGATAGGCTTGCTTAATGCTGTCACAGGGCATTACTAATTTATCTGTGTTGTATGAGTCAACTCTGTATTTCAAATGCAGAGCCCAGAGACAGTAGGGGTGCAATCAGGCTATTAGTGTGCATGAGCATGAAGCCTACTCTTTGATTTGGCTTGGATTTGTATGCCTGTGTTGGTGTGTGAATGCAAAATGAGCAGAGGGACTAGTTGCTTACAGGCTATCACTTGAATGTTTGCTATGTGCATCAAGCTAAACCTGCCTTTGCATGATTACTTAGACTGTAAATAAAGAGAATATGACTGTATGTGTGCATGGTGCTCGGGGCCAAAACAAGTCTGATTGGGCTGTGTATTTCCTTACATGTTCTCTCACTCTATTTCCCTCTGATGGCCTGCAAGGGCATTTCATGTGTGTGTCATGCAGCCATGCACAGCAGACCATCTGATAGTATACTGACCTTTAGGCCTGAGTTAGCTAGAGGTATTTAAGTTCAGGTCAAGTGTTAAGTTGGCGTGATGTTTTCCCCTCACTAAAGGAGAGCAGATAGACAAATGCACTAAAAATGTGCAGACAGAGATTGGATTTTGCTTTAGTATCTGTTCTTCTTGCTTGACTTCCAGCAGTCATGCCATGACCACTTTATTGTTTCCTTTATTGTTTCCTTTAATTGCAGCAATTACAGAAAAATCACCTGGGTGTAATATATAGTAATATATAGAGCACCCCGGTCTTTAATTGCATAGGTGTGTGTATATTGTATGTGTATGTATATATATATTTTTTTAACTTTTTTTTTTTTCATTTTAAACATCTGGTAAGCAAAAGCTAACCTTATGGCCACCCTGCAGGCCCCACTTTGGGCATCCCTGATCTGTAGTGTATAAGCTTAGCACCACAAGCTTTGCTGATTAATCTATTGAAGAGGGTGAATGGCAAATGGGTTTAATATGGTCGACATCACGCTATGGGATTTACCCTTACATTAACCTCAACGGCTAAGTGCTATTCATCAGTCTAAAAGTAACACCCACTTTTCGTCCTGAAAAAAGCAATAAATAATCCTGGGTAATATTGTGCAGAAGACAATGTCTTTGAATGGTTGCAGACACACTTTGATATGACGGCTTTCTTTTTTTGAGTGAATCGTTGGCCTGTTTTCATTTTAACACGTATTACTTTGTCTGGCAGCTGTTATTGTAGAACTTTGTGTTCTTATTTTAAGGGGTTGGATTTTAGAAAAGAATGTACCAGTTAAAGTCAGAGAAAACAAACAATATGGAGACAGAACTCAATGATCAAGAACTTCAACAACCATTATACCAAAAAGAAAAAAAAAACACCTGGAAAACAAAGACGGAGCATGTCAATATTTTACATTTCTATCTTAGTGACTTCATATTTTTTTACGTATGTTTAAATTAGTATGGAAACAATATGTTAGTTCATCAAAATCAGTACCACTTTTGATAATTTTCAATCATTTATTAAAGGAAAAATGCTGGTCCCACCTCTTAGAATGTAACATTTTGTGGATTCTCCTCTGTAATAACATTACAAATATATATTTTCCCATTCTTTTGTTCAAAACAAGTAAATTGCGGTGGACATTTTTCTATTTTCTGTCTTACAGACAACGTGATTACTCCAATCAACAGATTAATCAATCTTGAAATAAATGTAACTTTAAGGTCTAGTTAGCAGCAGCAACTAAATATCCACAACACATAGTGTGTTCTATTTCCAGTGTTGCTAATCCTGCTCGTTTTCTGTTGGTTTCCAGGAGACGAGAAGAGATGCATGGAGGTGGCGCAGGAGGGGGAGAAGGAAATAAGGATGGTTCTTCACGGCCCTCCGATCCACCCACTGCCTGAAGAGATAAAACAGGTAGGGGTGATTCAGAAATCACACTGCTAAAAGAAAACCCTGCCAGGAAGCTCAATCATTTTTATTTGAAGTTACATCTGAACACCAAAATGAAATTGTTTTCAACACATGCGTGATTAGATAGGGACCAAACTTTACATGTTATCTATTAGAAAATCATGTTAATTAAAGACCAGATTGACACAACATATGTTGGGATTGGGTTTTTTTTGTTTTTTTTACAAGCCAGTAATAAAAATATGTTGAAAATGCAACACTGCTCTTTCTCCATATGCTGCAGTAATCTATATGATATGAAAAAAAAAGTTTCCTCTTTTAATCTTCCATCTGTTTTATGCTTAAGCACACAGGAATTAAAATGGCAACGACGGCATGTCGCTTTATATCCTTGTCAACATCAGGTGGTAGTTACATATTCACATATGACATGCCATATGTTAGGAATATGAAGTAGTAGAGTATATACTTTCTCTTCTAAATGTAGATCATGATATACATGCCCACGCTGTTTTCTCTGTTCAGTAAAATACCAAGTTTCAGAGAATTTGAAACCTCTTATTTTCATCTTGCACATAACTGTGTAATTTCAGTTATTTATATAACCCACTTGCATTAAAAATGAATTAAGAGCGCACAAAGAACAGCAATTAGAAAAAAGAAAGAAAGCGCCAGTGGGTGTGACAAGTAGTTTTATATCCCAGACAGATGGGTTTGTGAAAAGAAGGTGTGTTTTTACCTTGGTCCTTGGGATAGTTAATTAAAATCTCATGCTCATGGGAAACCCAGACAAACTGGTATCATTGTCACACACCAGAGTCACCTTTGTACATGAGATCATCTGATCTCTACCTCACAGAACTGCAGAATAGCCTCCCAGACGTTGAGTAACCAACTGGTGATGGGAGGAACGTCTGTATCTGTTTTATCCATAGCTTTCCTTAATACTTGGAAAACAAGACAATAATTTTCTGTTCTTTCTTGAGTTTTTCTCCCGCTCTGTTTGGTTTGTGCCTCGAATTCTGCGATATGTTATCAAACCATTTCCACATTACCGGGCTCATCGGTTGGAATTCCCCTCTCGCCCCAGCCAAATAAGATGTTACCTCAGGCCTGTAAATTTACATGACCCGATCGGAAATGTGCTCATAAAATCATTCAACAGCTTCTTATCATAAATGTGACTCAAATCAGGCTGCTGGATGTGGATGTGGAAGTCTGACTACGTGTTTCACAGTGTGTTGCCAGTTTGCAGGACTGATAACATTTTGATTTTGTCATGCTTTTATGTTGCCCCTATATTCTTAGTATGTTAGTATTTTGCCGTGTTTAATGTTAACCAGTGGTCACGGGTGTGCACCCCCCCAGCCAACAATAATGAGAGCTGGAGGAGTGTTACATCACTGTACCTGTCCCTCTCTCTTTCTCTCTCTCTCTCACACACACACACACACACACACACACACACACACACACACACACACACACACACACACACACACACACACACACACACACACACACACACTCTACTTACCCAACTGCAGCAGCATCCCTTGCTCACTCTCTTTTTCTCAGTCGGTAGGGTGGACATGCGGAATGAGGAAGAGGGTCAACTAAACAACTAAACTGCATAGTAAACCTTTTAAAATCACGCGTGTGTCATGAAACCACAACATAATTTAGGACACACCTGTTGTTGAATCATTGAATTGCCTTTCTTCTGTCTATTGCTCTCTAGAAATTTCTGGAATTTCTCATTGAGGTCAGTAAATGGCTGTGAACAATACATCCCGGCATTATGTGAGGGTAACCTTTCCCCACCCATGTTCAGACAAAACCCTCCCTCAGCCTCCCCCAAAATTCTCCTGCAAATAGTCCAGACTCCGATTCCTCCATTCATCCATGGTTCTGCCTGCTGAGCCACGGCCAAGAGACTCAAATGGGAGTCCATTTGTATTTATTGATTCCTGCAGTGGGCTTTCAACTGTGTGTGTGTGTGTATGAGCACATGTGTGTGAAAACATCTATCTTTGTCCCTGTGTTTATAATTTGTCTCAAGGGGCTTTGAAAACCAGAGCAAATAAAAGATGATCAAAGGCGACAATAACAAAGATTGACAGGGAAGGAAAAATGGATATTTTTATCATAACCCATCCATCCATCTGTTTCAGTCTCGGAACCCCCCTCCCCCTCCCCCCTCGTCCACTCAAATTCCAATAGGTCTATTAAAATTGAGGATGTTCTGGGCTTAGCCCCCTGCTGAGTATACTTCAGCACCATTTATTGGAGGAGGTTTAGGTGGCTGAGGGCGAGCGGAGAACAAAAAACAACAGAGGCAGTGTGTTTTGTGAGCGCAAAGCTGTAGGCAGCACCATGTGGACTGATCGGCGTGGGAGGCGGAGAGGAGGATGGTGTACTAACAGGCCCATTTAAGTGCTGTTAATCCTGGTGTGCTGGGAGAGGACTGGCACCAAGGTTTAATGGTGGGCTGCTGAGGAGGGGAGCACTGCGGTTACACAGACACACCATGCCTCCCACCCACACACCCGGGCACAGAAACACATACTTCCTCTGAACGTTCAGTGTCGACACTGTCTTTCTGTGTCTGCATAAAGAGATGCACACACACACACTTTGAACTTCACGTTACATGACATTAAACGGTTAGGAAGCCTGTTCCTCTATCTAGCAACATGGATTTCCTTTTCTTGTGGGTCTGGGGACTGAATCTGTGTTGGTCATGTAGCATCTGGCATTCTGTGCAATGCATGCTGGGATTTAACATCGTAATCAGGGTGACATCTATTGTTCTGGATTTTCTCTTGAAAGTTTTTTTTCCTGAAATTTTTGTCTAGATCAAGAATAATCCTGGTTCCTTTAAGCGGTTTAGTGACTTATTATTTAGTGAAACAGTGGTGAATGATTTTGTTCTGTTACATCCTGTTTTTGTGGAGATAAACCACTGACCACAAAAAATTTATTTTAGCAGATTTTATGCAGGAACTTAAAATAATCTGTGTGTTTTTCTGCCTGTGTCATGAGAATACAGTCACATTCTTCCCAGTGCTTTTCTTTGTCTTTCCCAAGGGCACAATCACACATTATTCAGGGACCAGAGGGCGTTACTGTCATGGAATTGAAAATCAACTCAAACCTTCTTCTTTAAACAGGTGGGTAGTCTAAAAATAACCCTGTGTTTCACAAGCAAATGAAGGTGTTGAAGCATTGATACAGCTACCCGTGAGAAAAGGAAATACGACTCAGGAAGTCCAGTTAGATTGAAAACTGTGCTAATTTCGAGGTTTATTGGCTCCTGAAACATCACTCAGAGTTTTGTCATTTTGAGACACCTCGCTTCATTGAAAGATTTCATTCCCAACCTCTGTCCTTCTTAGTTTGTATGGTCTCCTTTTGTATGTTTGCGTTCCTTCCGGAGGTTCACAAAACACTCCCGCATTCCAAAAAAGAACAATGCGCTGTATTTGTCTCGTCTTTAACCTGTTGTAAACCCAGTCCCTTGCCCAGTGTCAACAAATTACAGGGGATCCCTATTAAGACAGGCAGCGGCGCTACAAACATCCATCCATCCATCCATCCATCCATCCATCCATCCATCCATCCATCCATCCATCCATCCATCCATCCATTCTCTTGCCTATCCCAATTGACTATGGCAGAGGCGTGGTACGCTCTGGACACATCGCGGAGCCACATTACAAACATGCAAATAAATACTAAACATAGAAAAGAAATCATCCAACAGAGACCTTGGGTATCTTTTATTTTTCAGTCGTATTCGTCAGTTTCCCCTACGTCCCGTTTGTCCAGTTGTGTTTACAGACTTTCCTCCTCCTTATGTTGCTTCATATTTCCAATGTAATTCATTTGCCAAGAAAGACATGAAATACAGAATGAACAAAGTTTAACATGAATTTGATTGAAAACTTCTTCTTTTAAAGTGTGCAATTTAATTTCCTGAAGGGACTTTGTTATAACAATATATAATGGTGACATCCCCAAAGGCCTCCACTAATTGGAGGAAAGAAATGTCAAAATGAAGCCGTTTCTTCCTGGTTGTGTGCTCTGCGTGAAGCAGAGAACACTGCAGCCTTTTTAAAGCAGCAGCTAAGCACTTCTTGTCCTCCATGAGACGCTGATACCACCCATCCACTTCTCAAGTGTCACAGCGTGCGAGGACCTCAAACACACGTTGGAACAGGACGAGGCGTTCACGTTAAAGACAGTGGAGGAGAAGGGAAGAGATGAAAAGAGGAGGGAGCAGAAGAGGAGATGAAGGCAAGAGGGACGGTGACTTCTCCAATGTTGAGGTCCGTGAAAAGCCCCGAGATGAAATGTGACAGAACGAGATGTTCACTTTCTGATAGAGGAGAAATGGTGGAAGAGACAGACAGCAGCAGCCCTTGTGTGACCGAGAGAGATAAGACTAAGATCGAAGAGAGGCAGCAAATAAGAGAACGTAAAGAAAAACACTTAAGAACCTTATCTCTATATATACATGTGGATATTGCATGTAGAATCACAAAAACTACAGTGCACAAAATAATTCTGAAATCATCTTCTAGCTGTTAAACTTTTATCATTTCCTAAATATTGGTGCATGAAAAAGACACACACACATGCACTGCACGCCATGGCATGCATTAACTCCCTATCAGACTCTGTTTCATTGATAATTCAGGAGGTGCAGAAGTTTTTGTCTACAGTGTCTCTGCAACGCGGTACTTTTACTTCTGCCTCTCTGTCTCTTCGGGAGAGTGCTGTGCATAAATAATTAGTTTTAAAAAATGCATTGTACAACTAAAATAAACTTAGATCTGACACATATAGTAATTTTTTTAAATGCCTGTCACTAATGAATTTTGACGTTAAGTTCCACAAGTAGATCACCAATCTGTATTCTGTGTGAAGACACAGGCCTTCTAATGCGACCTGCATCTATTTGATGACATCATTGCCCTCTGTATATTGATTGGACGGGTGCAAATGGGACACGGCCACTTGGATGGCATCAAACACTGCGTATACATCACTGGACACAATGGACCTTGAATATTAAACTCTGAGAGCAAGAGAAACATTGTTCACCTTAAGAAGGCTTTGTGTTTTTGTCACCCTCATTCTTTGTGAATCAGGCCTGAGATCTCTAAAATAATTCCTGCAAATGATTTGCTGCGTCAGCAGTGCTACATTGTGTAGAGTGTCAATATGTCTTCATATAGTCTGCAGTATATTATATAAAACAGTACAGGCTGTTCTTCTGGAGATTACAGCACTGAGTCTGGTTTGTTCACTGTGGACTTCTTTTTATTTGCTCCACTATGATGACAAATGTCCGATTCTTATGGTGTCTGCTATTTCTCTTTTCCGGTTTCGGAGTGAAGGTGCCGTCCTGACGGTCCTCTGTCATGGCTTTCCGTGCCTCTGACAGTCCACTGTCCAAAAGAGGGCTTTCAGCCGCCCTCCCTCCCTCTCTCCCTCCATCCATTTTTAATATGAACACAGCAAAAGTCTTCTAGAGGAAAAGAGAAGATACACGAGCCACATGTCCCAGTGAGCTACACCCCTCTTTCTTTGTCTTCCCCTCCATCTCTCACTTTTCTTTTTCTTGAATAATGAATTGTTGTAAATCAAACCCGCTCCTCCCTTTTCCTTTTTCTTTTTTTTTTTTGGTTTTGAGCATTCCTCACAATAAAACTTTAAGGCATTGCTGTATAATATAAACTGTACATTGTCTTCTTCACCTTTGCTGTCATTTTTCCAGTCTGATTTGTGAAATCTGGGAGAGATAGATTAGAAGAGAGGACCGGGGGGAGAGAGAGAGGGGAGGTTTCATCAGGTGAATGCTGATCTGCAGTAACGACAGAGGCAGCGGGGGGGATTATTGTGCAGTATTGTCACGGGTGTTGTCTGGGGCCTGGAAATACAAAGTGACAATATTGCATGATAATCCACAGGTCATAACAAGGTCACTCTTGCTTTTATAAAATGGTTGCCATGCAGCCAGTGCACCCGTTGTGTTTGAAAGGTACACATAAATCAATCCCTATCCCTACATGCAAAAAACAAACCAACAACAACAAAAAAAAAACTTAATCAACATCTTGCGTATCTAACATCCGTATTGTTGTGCAGTGAAACTGTCCTTAATGTCATGTCAGGATAGCTCAGGTTACAGCTGAGTTTGATAACAAAAAAAACAACTAATTTTCTACAGCGGGCTCTTCTCCAATGCTGACACAGCCATGCAGTGTAGAAATAAAACAATTTTCTTTTAACAAGCTGTCAATGGACTGCTAACATCTTTCAATATTCGGATGTTTTGTGTCTTCTACAGGGGGTGTGAATGTGTGTTTTTGCAGAACACCAGTCTTGGTATCATGTCTTATTATTATGGCTGAAAAGCATTTTTAGTCCTGGTGCATTGAAAGTCAAAGAAATCTCAATAAGCGAGGTAGAATCTGAAGCAGATTGAGAGACTGAAGGTGCAGATCAATCTTTTACGAACAGTTTTTCTTCTAATACGACCTTAATCTAAATTCCCAACATCACCATTCATAAAATAATTCTTCACTAGAATTAGATCATTCTTGAATAGTGTCCTTTGACGCTGCAAAGCACATTACGACGCTTTGCAGGTTTCGTGCTCCGAAGGGTTAAATGAGGTTGCGTTTGGCTTTGCTCCACTGGCAGCCTTTTAGACATGCACAACCTGTTTTCAACTACAAATAAATAACAGGATGTATGAAAAGTGAAGGCCTTAACTAACACATATGACAACAATGGAGACTTGCAAACACCACAGATAGACAGTTGCACACATCTCGGCCAGCATTACCCCCTATGGCCTCTCCCGGCTTAACGTGCTGTGCCATTCGTGCAAAGCGGTGTGTTGTGATGCGTGGTCTAGTGGAGCTAACAGAAGCACATGTGTTGTCTGCTAACTCTGATTAATGTAACAGACTGTACTGCGTTTTTCACCGGCAGCCCTGCTGTCCTGCCCTCACCTCACATGTCTGCACTCAGTCTGCATTTGAAGCCCAAGCGAGAGGGAGGCTCATTAAAAGATGAGTGCATCTCTTGTGCTGTTGTAGTGTGTTAGAAAGCAAAGCAAACTACCGGAGGTTAAAATGTTGTACTTATTGGGGGGGGGGGGGGGTCTGAAAAGTTCAAATTTCTAGCACTGAACACTGACACTAGCTTCTTTATTTTCATTTATTCATTGAAGAGATACTATAATAGCAACTCCTTGAAGTCATAGTTAAAGGCAACTGGATGAACTGCTCAGAAAATAACAGATTCCTCTTTGAACATTGATGGAATCTATTGGGATGATTTAAGTTAACTAACAGCATTTAATCAGTTACTTGATGATGAGGATGATGCTTTGAGAACATAAGTTTTGGTTCTGTCAGCTCCACAACTGACATTAATCTGCTGTATATCAGGAAGTTCCTACACACATATGTAGTAACAATTATTGTCCATATAAGGCCTAGTTTGAGTAGTGCACTCTATTTTTATTCACTGGTATTTTTTCACTGACTTGTTGCTGGAACATAAAGCTACAACTAGGTTTAGTTTCATAGCTGCACAGCATCTTTTACAGTCTCACCGCTTGACTCCCACACGACCAAAAGCACCCATACAGAGAGAACAAAATGGACGCGGTCTTCTGCACACTGTCTGCTCCCTGAGCTATTTGTTTGTTGGTGTGTACGCTGTGCCGTGCCGTGCCATGCTGCACCTCACCGTGCGTTTGGATGTGATGTGACACATAGCTGAGAGCTGGTCGAGGCCGCCATCGGTGATTCTTTCCCTACCACTGCCCTTTCCTGGTTTCCACGCAAGGGAGCAAGTGAGGTAGGCATCAGGACAGATGGGAAAAAAAAAAGATGGCAGAAAAGCATACAACCCTTGGATTACACCCCCCCCCCCCCCACACACACACACACAGACACACACACACAAACACACCATTTTTATTTCACTACCCACTCTTTTCTCTGCTCATCATCATCGTTTTCTGACATCCTGTTATATCTGTGTTAATGTGCGTGATGGATTCCTCTCCTGCTCATCTCCAGAGACACCAACAACCCAGACGCTGGCCATCTCACACACTTTAATCCATCCACTCCACAGTACAGTATGCCCCTGATCTGTCTGACCCCTCCCTGCTCTGAGACTTGCACGCCTCTAACCCCCCCTTCCTGCACTCCCTTGTGACCTCCTCCACCCCTCCCTTTTCCCTTGTCTCATCCACATCCCAATAAGCAGACATAGAAACACATTCATCCATACAGACATGCACACTGTGCCATGTTCAAGGAAATTACAAATACGCACAAAGTGTTCACACACACAGCCACAGACACACACAGACACACACACACTCGTCATGTGATGTGTGTGCACCATGGGGTCCAGATGAGTGGAATCTCAGTATTGGCTCTCGCTACACTGAGCACCACAGGGGGTCTTAATCGTCACAAAAATCAACAAAGCCACAGTCACGAAGCGCCATTTCGATCACACACAAAAACACGAGCACGCACATACATATACAGTATATGATATACTGTATATATATATATATATATATATATATATATAATATATACACACACACACATACATGTATTTCCACACATGGGAAGTACACAAAGAACAATGGAGGGGGAAAAAAAGCTCACAAAATATATTTGTGTTTTGACACACGAAGTGAAAATCACAGCTGGACCATGTTTTGCAGTGGGACGTGGGACACACACCTCACAAGCTCTCACGCTCATTTACACCAAAAAAAGAAAATAATTTAGGAAAACTGGTGGGGGGTGGGACATGGATAAGACCCTTAACTGCTTTAATCCCCTCTTAGATGCTTGCGTGATCTACCGCACGTGTGATTTACAGAGAGGAATGGGATGAAATGGCATTTAAGCACAGAGAAACGAGCAGGTATTCATTCAATTGAAAGAAATGGAGAGAGAGAGAGGGAGAGGTGTGACGGAGGGAGCTGAAAAGAGTCCAGGTATGGTGTGAGGCTCCTGCTTTTGTTTTTTCCTGTCGAAATCTGCCGGCCATCATTATATCACTTGATTAAACCTAATCCTAATACCTCTAATCCTCCCGCCACCCAAAAAACAAAAAAGAAAAAACGTTTGAGTGCCTTGTACCCCTCAATAACACCACAAAATAGAGTTCACTGTGAGTTTTGTTATGTTTATATAATAAGATTAAGAATAATTTTTGGGGGGGATTATTAAAGCATTAATTCATTCATTCATTCATTCATGTTTGTAACTCTGGTTTGTGGTTTTTCTAACTTCCTACTTTCCAAAAATCATGTGTGTATTCTAGTTTTGTTTCAAGTGAGGATTAGAAAAAAAAAAATTGCTTTGTCTGTTGGTGAAGATCTGTTGGATCTAGATTACTCCAGTCTCACTGTTAATTCTTGACCTACTTATTTGATCCACGTAATTAAGAGAAAAACATGATACTCGATAGTTTTAATTGTATTTTTGTTTTGTCAGATTAGCCAGTGGCTGGTCATTGAGTGTTAATCTGATCAGATTTAGTTGTGTCTCTGCAGCTCACATCATTCTAACATCAGCCCTGCATGATTTTGCTTTTGTTTAATTTTTAATCCTTGACTGGTCTGGTGTTAATTTGCACCTTAATATTTAAAGCTATACAGCACTGTGAGGCATACTGAACTGGGTTGACCCGGGAAGTGAGAAAATGAACTACTTTAATTGATTTTTAATTGCTTTTGGTCAAAAACTCTTTAATTCATGATCTTTCAATAAGTCAAATTATTCCTCCGTAATCTGTTACTGGACGATCCATGCTGCCAGCAGTGATGTGTAGCTAGCTACGTGTGTGTGCGTGTGTGCGTGTGTGTGTCCGGTGCGTGCTTGTGTTTGGACGTGACTGCATGCCTCTTCAGTCGTTACTGATGGAATGCATGTTAGAGTGTGTGTTCGTGTGGACATGAATGGTATGATGGTATGATGTGCATTCATATATGTATGTGTGTGTGTGTCTGTGTCTGTCTGGTGTCTGTGTGTAGCATTAAAGGTCCGTGTCCGTGACAGTGACCCCATTCTGGTGTTTTAATGAGCCAGATGGATCACAACAGCTGCAGCAGTGGAGGCAGAGGTGCCTGATGGAGAGGATGAGGAAGATGAGGAGGAGAGGGAACGAAAGGACAGTTGTTTTGAAGGAGGAGGCAGAAGAGAAGGAGGAGGACGAGGAGGAGTAGGAGGAAGGAGAAATGGATATAAAGAGGGGAAGGGAATTAGGGAAAAGTGGAGAAGTGGAAAGAATAGAGCGTAAATGTGTAACTGAACAGAGAAATTTAAAATAAATTTTTACTTATCTTGCTTGCCTTAAACCCCCCACCCCCTCCCTGCATGACAATGAGCAGACACACCCACACAGGCAGGGAGTTAGAGAGACATCATGTAAATTAATTATGTTTCTTATCCTGCCAAGACACCAACTGCCCACCGAATGCCCCCCTCCGACCCCCACCCTATCACCCCCCCCACCCCCCACCCTCCATCCACATCACTCCACCCTTTCTAAATGTTTCACTTCAGGCCAGAGGTAATAGCTTCATGTTTAATGGATGGTGCATGGAGGCGTTCTGGTGATAACATGGACTGTGTGTGTGTGTAGGTGGTGGGTTGGGTGTGGGTAGGGGGTGGTGGGTAGACGTAGACACGTGTTGGACGTTCAGGAACAGTGATGGTGCTCTGTGGTTATTTATTAAAGATGCTGAAATGACTTAAAGTGACTTTGTTTTTGTCTTCATGTGACCAGGAGGTGAGATCTCGACGAAAACAATTGTCCTGTATCTCTATATTTTCAGGGCTTTCTGAAGGCAAAATCATATTGAAGTTTGATCATGTGATCCCAGATCAGATACATGTCAAATTCAAAACCTGACAACATTCATGTGAATGGTCAGCTTGGATTCAGGAGGGTTGTTTTTTTTTGACTCAGCCAGTGTTGACAACATCAGTGAAGCTAATCGGCTGTTCACAGCATCATGCCTGCATCTGCTACAAGCGGCTTAAAAGTAACGAGTTCTCTAACAACAAGTAAAATGTCTTCAGATGACTTAGAGTTAGATGCAGGTCAGTTTATTGAACATGAACTATCAAGATGACTAAATCCCATGTGGGAAGAAACTTGGAACTGAACCAAGAGACCTGTCATTTGAATGGAACTGCATCACTGATGGACCCTGAAGCACAATGCCTGTTTTGCAGTTACATAGCTCATGTTGACTCCATGTGCATTTTTAATTAATGTATATACTGTAGAAAATAATTATCATATGTACTGATCTGGTGAGATGCGAGTGTACAGGTTTTATGTGTTCCACACAGAAGGATTGTGCGCACTCGAAGACAAAGAGGTTTGGTGTGTAGAAACCAAGCATCTGTTGGCTGCTGCTTCGAATTGTTTCAAGAACAACAAGACCTCCTCCTCCCCATTCTTTCTTTTTATCATCTCCGTGTTTCATTCACACTGTCTTTGTGTCCTGCTCCTCTCAGGTACTGTGTCTTTGTGTGTGACAGAGAGAAAGAGAGAGAGAGAGGGACAGATGGATTCTTTTTTGGTTGGAGTGCTAAGTAATCGTGTCAGTGCTCAGGGTAAGGGGTCTTCCCGCGGGGCCTTACTTAGTCACGTAACACGCAACCCCAGGGGGTAACGCAGACATTCTGCCCTCAGGGTGTATGTGTTTCAGTTTGTGTGTGTGTGGGTGTTTCCTGTTGTCTCAAGACGCGCATGTGAGTAAATTTTCCTTCGTATGTGTCTGTCTATGTCTTTTGTTTGAACCCATGTGCATGTTTGCACTTGTACCTTCCTTTGTTTATTGTGTGTGTTGGTCTGGGCATCTTCGGTCTCTTTTGTCTGCCCCTGTGATCTGTGTTTGTGCTGCTTTGTAGGAGTGTGAGAAATCTGTGTGTGTGTGTGTGTGTGTGTGTGTGTGTGTGTGTGTGTGTGTGTGTGTGTGTGTGTGTGTGTGTGTGTGTGTGTGTGTGCGTGCAGTAGCCATAGCTACGCCATGATTCAACCCTGAGGTCGCTGGAATGATGAACCTCCCTCCCTCCCTTTTCATCGTTCATGCAAGTGATGTCATTAGGACACCACCACAACCATAATACCACAATTTAATATGCACACACATGCTACATGTTACACACACACACATGCACACACACACCTGCATGAACCACGAGGAGACGTGCACAGACGTTTTTGGATTGGCTTAGCAACCAAGCCATTAGTTTCCAATATTTATGTATAAGGTATCAATGCTCACAAACTGTTAGGAAACTGTGAGGATTTTTTGGAACAATTTTTCAAGACAATGAAGGGACTTTACCTCCAACATTCAGGAAAACCTACAGACAGGAGCGAGTTTCTACTACGTAGCCTAAATAGGATGTGCCTTAGGTTCAGCAAGGAATTCTGGCCTGTATCTAAAAAAAATACGGCTGCAGGACTGGCTTTCAGGACTGGGGTTATGGAAGCAGAGCCTTACAGAAAGTATGACAAATAGCCAATCACATGGGAGGTCAAATTTTACTCCACAGAAATACTGTACCCCATAACAAGCAAAAGACAGGGTGGTATCTCCCTCAGCAGAAAGTACTGCGATAAATGGATTATAAATCATGGTGCTATTCAGAGTGATGATATGTTCAGTCAGATTTTTAACAGTTTCCTTCAACTCAACAACCAACAAAAATAAAACAGAAGGAGTCCTATAGGTGACATCACAAGCAGCCCCTGTAAAATCCAATCACTGTGAGTTTAATCTTGTTGTGAACCACAACCCACAGCGCCTCCCTGGCAAACTCAACTACGCCTATCCATGTATTTTTTTGTGCTTTTTCTTTGTTGGTGCCAATTTAAATGCTGCGTGTGTGTCTGTTTGTGTATCGTGGCTTGGTTATCCCTCCGGTCACTCTGACATTGTGTATTGTACCTTTGTTTTCAGTCTTTATGACGTCGCTTTTAGTGGTGACGTCATAAATGCACAGCCATCCTCCAACACGCATACATTATGCATTATTGGAATGCGACTCCCACAGTCACACACACACACACACACACACACACACACACACACACACACACACACACACACACACACACACAAACAGTAGTTCCTGCTCTATCTGTGCCTGCAGAAATCATGAGGACATCTGCACAGTAAACACTAAAACCCTAAAACCCCCTGAGCCCCTCTCCCAAATATTGCTCATACTTGCACGCACTCACTCTCCCTTGGTCTCACTATCTCTCTCTCTCTCTCTCTCACACACACACACACACACACACACACACACACACACACACACACACACACACACACACAGACACACACACACACGCACACACACACAGTAAACACATAACAGCCCATATTCTCCTGATTGCTCTCTGTAGCAACACAATGTAAGACATTGACATGTTGTGCAGGATTTTCCTCACCCACACTAATACACTTCTTCCCCTTCATTTCTTTCCACTCTGTCCCATTTTTTCTTCCGTCTGTCTCAAGACCTTCTCAGGGGTAAATGACTGGCATTCACCTATCAGAAGGTCGATGATTCAATAGGTTGCTGTAAATATGGGATTCCACTGCTCCTCAGGGATGGGTCCAATACAGAGAAAAACCTTCCCATGTGGGATGAATAAAAAATACATGATATTGAACAGATATGAATGAAATGTGCAATTCCATCTCTATATCTGTATTGTAAATCATTCCCTTTCAGTCCATAAAAATGTGCCATCCTCAGAGGAGAACTAAGAAGAACTACGTCACTATTTGTGACACAATAGTGTGAGTCCACTGAGCAACAAATAATAAAAAAATGTACCAAAAACGCAAACTGCTCTAAACTGCAAAACCTGCAAAGGGATGGTGAACATGTTATATGTTACCACTAGTACTGAGAGTGGGTTTTTTTCTGTATTTCTCCATGGATACTAGAAGATAGAATCCCACTGTCAGAAAGTCATGAGGCAGACGTAACCTCAACCTCGACCTGTCATGGATCGAGAGGAAAACAGGCAAGCTGAGAAGAACGATGGAAAGAAAGCTAAATGAAGAGTCAGAGGGAGAGAATCTTCTTATAGGCCTCACTTGTCAGTCGTTTGTCACGTCAAAATGAGCTGCCAAACCTCTTTTCAACTTTTGTTTTGAAGGAAGTGAGAGAGGCAGAAGGAGAGAGAGAAGAAAGTTTATCAGCGTCTTTTTTTAACATTTGTTTAAGAGTCCATTTGTAGCTGTAGACAGAATGAAAGTTCTCTAAGTTTGATGGAGTTCAGTCCTTTACTGAAACTAATATTATAATGTAAATTGTGTTGATTTCAATATCACAATGCACATCTGTTAAATTCACATGCAGCGTCAAGAGGAGGAGCCCTCTGATGACATCTAACCTAATTTTCATTTAATTTTCAGCAGCTTTTCATCTGAATGTTGAATTGCTGACCTTTAAATTGTACAGCAGTATTGGCATTGCCTTTCACAGAGCTGATCTTCTCTGGTTATGTGATTTTCTTTTCTCTCCTTTGAGCTTCTGCCCTCTTATTGTCACAAACAGGATATTTCTCATCAAAAGTTCAGCATCAATTACCGGTGAGCAGGGCCAAAGCTGGACCAGACCACAAAGTCTTTTGACACGATGATACATAACTCTTTTTTAACTTTTGTCATCAATGGAATGTTGAGCAGACAGACAGCCAGCTCAGCAGAACCACTGTGGGATTATTCTGTAAATATAGAGCGCCCACTAAAAATGTGCAACCCATAGTGGATGCGGGTTTCCAAATGGCCGTTTGACCCCGTGCCTCGATGGCAGGAAGACAAACACAAATCTATTTGCATTTGTCTTCCTGTCAGTTTTGTTTGCGGGTTTCTTTCACCTTGTTGACAACATGTAGGAGTCTATTTGTAGCTTCCTGACGCGGGAGCCATCAGCATGTCAGCCACATTTCAGCCGCCTTTCTCCCACTTATCAACACGAAGATGAAAGCTCGCCAACATGATCTTTTCCCATTTAATCCGAAAGACGTAACAGCTTGAAGAAAAGACACAGAGATAGGAACATCTTTCTGTTCTGTCAGACAAGTGTAAAAACAATATTAGAGTATCTGTGTTCTGGTCTTAATCGCTGTCAGATAAAAAGATGTTTTTGACACCAGATTTGTCTGAATGATGGAGTCGGCACGTAAATCTAAATTTTTACTACATAGAGCTTTGATATTTCGCTTCTCAAAGCTCCATACAATAAACCATACAAAGCTGAATTCAGTTTTTGAGCTGCTTCTCAAAATTATCTGCAATGAATGTGGCATTTTTTTTAATGCATTTATTTAAAATGGGCCCAGATGTTCAATTCACCCACTCCACAGGGTTCATTGACTCTGAAATAGAATGGAAATTAAGTGTTAATGAGCTGACATCAAGCACATTTGTGTAATACTAAATATTCTCATTAGGCTTCTCCTTTTCAAAGAATATTCTTTTTTCCACCTTGTTTGTATAGCTGTTGTTTTTTCAGTGATCTTTTAACTATGAAAAATGAAGAGGGTGTTTGAAGTTGGCGGAGAGCTTTTGGAAAATATCACACACTTCATTAATTTAATGACAATTTAACAACATACCTTTGCTGCCACACCACTGTCAATAACACCTGATGAGATGGCTTGAAAAAAACTCAACATTTATTGGATAAGATAATATTCTCCTTTCATTTATCAAACGTATGAGAATTAATAATAATTGTTGTAGACCCAATTTTTTATATAAATACAAAGGAGCCACTTTCACAACAAATCAAATGCCTCCAGATTTCAAACTCTGTTGACTAAACGCCATAGGTCTTGAACTGTACATTGGAGAAATAGTCTTCTGATCTAAAGATGTTTTATACTTTCTTCCTTTTTGTGGCATTTTATCTCACTTTTCAACAAATTGTGTTTGTTCTTCCCCTCAGATGGCGCACAGCGAGACGGTGTGTCGTTACTGCGGCGTCAGCTACCTCATTTACCATGAGTTCCATCAGCTCACCACCCAGCTTGCTCAGATGGAGGCTGAGCTCCAGGAACTGAGGGAAATCACAGAGAGGGAGAAAGCCCAACGAAATGCACTGGAGCTGGGCCGACTGGAGTGGGAGAGGGCACTTCATCTAGAGATGCAGAGACAGGCAAAGGAGGAAGAGAAAAGAACCAGAGAAGAGCTGGAAAACAAGAGCAAAGATACAGAAAGAGCTCTGAGAGAGGAGTTTGAACGAAAACATAAGACGAAGTGGAGAGACATGAAAGAGGAGTTTCTGAAAATCAGCAAAGAAAAAGAGAGACAGCTTGAAAGAGAGCTGGGCGGCTTAGAGAAGGAGAGACTGACGCAGCTGAGAGAGGAGCTGGAGAGGAGGATGGAGGAGGGAGAGAAAGTTCTGAGAGATGCACTTCAAAAGGCCAATAAAAATTCAGAGGAGCTGAGAGAATACCACCAACAGCTGGAGGAGAGGTGAGATGTGGATGTGTTTGTCTGTGTTTCCCATCCCTGGTGTGAAATGATCACTAATACCAAGCTTCATGTGGGCAATTATTCTGTGAGTCATGCTGTTAACACAAAACACACAAATGCTCTCTGAGATGCATCAGAACTGTATCCCACTGTCTGGTGTGTGCATGTGCATCACTGACACAAGCTTTGCAATGTAATTATATATTCCACTGTCCGATTAGACACTTCATCACCCACTAGCTAGAAAATGGTGAAAAAAAGTGTGTATTTGACTAACCCCCTACTTACTTTGTCAGAACACTGATTCTTGTGCTTCCAGTTCTTCGATAATTGTCCCTTTCGCGACGTAGCAAGAGATAGTTGAAAAATAACCAAATTTAGAGTTCTTACGTGGTACTTACATCGTCGCACACAATGCCACTGACATCCCAAATAATAACGAGTGTCAGATTTTAGTAGCCTCATCCCTCTGAGCACGATGCACGTAGCATGTTTGCGTAAGCAAACGATCCCAAGAAGACACATCGTTTTTTGCTTTGAGCTGCTTTCACATTGTTGGAATAGTGATTGGTTTGCTCCACCTCTAACAACTGGGTGGTGACTGGACACTGGACCACACTAAGGCCCAGTATCTATGACTTGGAGTCTTGTTTATCACTAGTTGATAGCATCTGCAGGATCAGGTTTGAATAGAACTAAAATACATTCATGTTTTCGAGGTACGCCTGAAAAGGGACCAGAAGTGGGATTTCCAGCAGGAAAGAAATCTGCTGGCAAACTGCCACGGCAGTGAATGACCCGACTGTTGGATCGGTTTGCCAATGTATAAATGTCTGTAATAATTATCTCAACTCTAAAGTAATTTTATCGACTGATGACATGATGAATAGCCTCCCATTTCCACCACTACCCCTCATAACTCTGTAATGAGGGGCAAGTCCCAACTTGAGGGGCAGTTAAAAATGGGGGTTTATGGTTAAACTGAAGAACTGGGATCTGCCTGGATCTGCTAGAATGATTTATAGGAAAGTCTTACTGTACGTTTCAAACCTTCATGAAAGCAGTATAGTTACTGTATTAAACAGTTACATCGGTATATAAAAGAACATTTCAGTTATATAATGTATTATATTGTTTTTCTTAATGACTGTCATTCTAATAATGACACCAAAGTCTAATTCTGGAGCTTTGATGACCATCGTTTGAAGTTCAGGACACTTTTCAGGTCCACCGGGGAACCTCAGCAGCCTGGAAGGAGGTTTGTCTGGTTTAATCTCTTTTAATTGTATTACTCAACACACACATTCAACAGGTTCTCTTGTTAGCTCAGCTGGAAACCGTTCAGGTATACACCCTTAGCACACACACACACAGACACACACACACACACACACACACACACACACACACACACACACATGCACACACAGACACACACACACACACACACTGCTGCTTTCACTCACTGATACTCTGATACCAACATAGAGAATGCCATTTAATGTGGAAATCTGACTTATTTTTATACGTTCCTCATCCTGTGGTTAAATTACACCCACTGTCAGATACTTATTACGACATTTATGTTCTATTATTAGGTGTTTTCAAGTCTTTTAGTAGCTGTGTTTCCGTTGTGGTAATATATAAGCAGAGATTACAGTGCAGAAATGTCAAAGAAAGGCTTAAAGGTCCAGCTTGTATCGGCTTGTCGTCGATTCACTCTTTGTTAGTGTGCGTGTCCTCAGTCCACTCGTCCAGCCTTCTGCGCTGTGGGTCGTCCGTATGTTGTTGCGCGTAGGGTAGACTGGTGAGCCAATCCACTAATGTAAGCTGATTATCCCTCACATACACTGCCTCTTCACTGAATCAAACACACACACAGAAACATACACACAAACACAGTTGTGCTCTGGAGCCTCGGGGCCAAGTGTGGGTCAGGAGGTCAAAGTTCATTGAGAGCTAATGGTGCACGACACACTGTTGTGTGAGTGGCCAGCCTGGGGCGACAGCTGTTGAGTTGCGTCCCTCTTTATGATTTCGTAGTGAATTTGCACTTAAATGTAGTTTTTTTTAATTTTCAAAGTGAATTAAAGATTGATTCTCAACCTGTTTACCAACTAATGGAATTCTTACTCTCTTCTCTCGCGTCTCTTTCTGTCAATCCACAAACAGTCACACCGGCAAAACACCAGTGTTTTAGTGCAGTCGTAGCATCAGTTGATGCTCACACAGGAGGTAAGATTAAAAGGAAAAAGAGGGAGGGAGAGGAGGAGAAATATAGCATGTGAGTGGGAGATAATTAGGATGTTCTGAATGCCTGGCTACACAGCAGGAGTGTAACTCTGTTGTTAGGTGAGGGATTTAATCGAGCTTTTGTTGGGAGATTATCTAATTTACAATTAAAGGACAGCAAATTATAC
Organism: Antennarius maculatus; assembly: GCA_013358685.1. Classification (NCBI taxonomy): domain Eukaryota; kingdom Metazoa; phylum Chordata; class Actinopteri; order Lophiiformes; family Antennariidae; genus Antennarius; species Antennarius maculatus. The sequence goes on along the minus strand of CM023613.1, from coordinate 18,878,456 downwards.
ACCAGAGCTGATATAAATATCTCTAGCCAGAGGGTTTTCTGAAGGTTGTGGCCTTTCTGATATACTGTATGTGTTGTGTTTAAGGATCCTAATACAATCATGAACCGAAGCCACACACACACCCAGCTTTCTTCGTCCTCTCTAGACATGCTCTTTCCTTCCTCCTCTCTGATCTTTTGTTTTGTTTTACAGGATAGGGTGAGTGTGTGTTTGAGACATGAACTTTTGAGAGTGTGTGACTGCGCATGTGTGTGATGGAGACACAATGTGCAGAGTGTATTTAAACCTGATTTTATAATGCCACCTGCCAGACAAGCTCAAACACAGAAGAGACGGAGCACTGCCAAACAGAAAGGAAGAGGCAGGGAAACAAGAAATAGACGTATGCCATATTCATGTCATATTACACATTTTATAGATTATGATTTGTCTGTTTCTCAAATGCAAATAGACAGAAGTGAGTCATAAGGCCCATTTATCGTGACAAGCACACCTAACTATTGTTAAGTATCATGATTGTGAAAAAAGATGGCTGAAATTAAATATACGTACATGTAAAAGCGTTTCAATCCTGTTCAGAGACACTCCAAAAATTCTCAGTATTGTAAAAGTAATCAGCCATGATTCATGTATACATTGTTCTCTGTTGGGGCTGAAAAGCCATTGGTTTTGATGTTTGAGTCTGTGAATCAGATTTAGGCATCACTCAGAATCTATTTTGTCTTTTCAACATGAAAACAAAACACTTAAATTTAAATCTGATTCCGTTTTATAAGGAATTGAAAGGCGTTCAGACTGACGAGAGGGTTATACACTCAATTTATTAACCATTGATTGATATCAACACTACGGTTGGCATTGATTTACTCTTTGTAATCACAGTTTGACCCTCCTCACATGCCATACTTTCTGTTTAATGATCTATATTTACATTTTTTGGGATAATGTGTTCAAAGCTCTTTACAAGACTACCTCAGGAGTAAAACCTACCCCTTCATAGAGCAAACTGATAAACATGTATGGACAGACCGAACACATTTAAGCAAAGACAGGTCGAAACATATCATGCAGCTCCTGCACATGCTGATGGAGTTGAAAGGAGTGTTGGGAAACTTGATACACTCTGTTTGTTTCACCGTGGCTGGGTTCCTGATCAGAGCAGAGCCTGGGTGTGCCTCAGTTTGTACCTGATTGTGCGTCGGCGTGTGTGTGTGTAATGTATCTGTATATGCGTGAGCATGCGCATACACACAATTGGACACCTGCAATAGGTAAAATAATCTCCTGTGTACAGTAACAAAAATTTGAACTGGCAGTTATGAAGAGTGTGATTCAAAAAAAGCGTGAGACCACACGCAAAAACACACTCAGAGCTGGATGGTTCAAAACTGATAAGACGATGATGAGATGAACGATGGATGACAAATAGAGTCATCCATTCGTAGGAACGGCAGATTAATTATGTACTCATGTGGTTTCAATTCAGTATCCAGCGACCACAGAAACAATACACCAATCAATATGGAGTTTGTATATGTGTGAGGTAATGTGCTAAGTCTGTTATGTACGGAATCACACAGCCAGCATGTGAGGTACGAGCAGCGATCGAAGCTCATGTTCACATTACCACATCAGACCACATGGACTGAGACACACACACACACACACACACACACACACACACACACACACACACACACACACACACACACACACACACACACACACACACACGACCTATATTCGGCTCTACTGGTGGCTCAACTATATCGTGGGGCTCATGCCAGCAACATAAACAAAAACAGCAATGTGTATCTGAAGAATGCGGAAACACACCCACGCGCTCACACACACACACACACATACACACATATACACACATATACACACATATACACACATATACACACATACACACACACACACACACACACACACACACACACACACACACACACACACACACAATGACAGTTTATTTGGCAATGAAGGAGAACATGTTGAAGAAGTAGCATAGCAACCCCCAAATGAAACACATGGGCGCAGCGTTTGTTTTGAGATTGAGTTGAAGTCAACTGGAGGATATCACGATGATGTAATAGTTTGTGCGTGCGTGTGTGCATGTGTGCGTGTGTGTGTGTGTGTGTGTCCTGTTTTAATGATCACAATCATTGTTATGGCATCCTTACTGTAACACCATAACAGCAGACAACAAAATCCATCCATCAAGTGCTTTGATAACATAAATAGACTGAAATTGTTGTCGCCCAAACTTTTACTATTCTTCCTTCAACCCCCCACCTCCCCAAACCTCAACGGGACTAACTAAGGCAAGTCACAGTAAACACAGATAGAAATAAATGGTAAGTGTGTAAATTGATACAGAACAATAAGCGGTGACAGGACACTCATGTTTTCTATCTGCCTTGTCAAACAAATAATATTCTGTTTTTGGACAGTGTAATCTTGCTGGAAAAAGCTGTAGCTGTGCAATATTTAGTACATTTGGTGGTTTCCAGTTCCACTCAATCTTCTGTCTGGCAGCTGTGAGAGCATCTAACACAAGGCGCCAAGTCTTTACATTTATTTTTGAGGACGAGGTGTCATTAAGTAATTGCTTCAAGTAGGGGTGCCTCTCCTTATAATATCAGACATAATTCTTGAAGCGTTTTCTCAGAATCTATTAATCCATTTCTGAAGAAAAGGGCCGGTGTCTGAAATCACAGCAGGGATTATCTCTAAGATTCATGAGGTATTGGATCAAACCTATGAAAAAATTTATAGTGTTTCATTTGATGCTTTGGATTTGTGGATGACAGGGATAAATTTGACCATATGGTGTTCACTCTAGCTATGAAGAGGTTGTAATATATCTGTTCCGGAGTATATTAAATGCCAAAGATTTATATAAGAACTTGCTTATAAATGTATAAAGGTCAAAGATAAAGGAGAAATAAGATACGAATGAGGTGCTCAGAAGTTTATTGAACCTTTGATGATCCTTGATTTCAAGGAACCCTTGTCGGCATATAATGTCTCATACGATATGAATGCCTTTTTTCCATCCCGCTGCTGGGAGAAAATTGTCTTTCAGCTTTTTAATTGTACAAAAATGTGAAAGCTGCACAGTGTGTGTGACTATCTGTGGGTGTTGATGTCTCTTAGTTTGTTACCTCCTGTCTGCGCTCATTTTTAGTCAAAGTAAAATGGCTTTTAGCTTTCACATTTCTTTCTGCCGAGTCATTGATCTAAACGGTCTTTTAACTCGCACACATGCACAAACGCAGTGGGTGAACAGATGACGCTTTGATATGGAGAAGCTTTTATGTTCCTCTAATGATAAGAAAAAGCCAGACCGAACATACACACACACACACAACCACGGTTAGTCGAACGAGCGCTCATTAAACAGTTCTACGTGTAAGACCAATTCACAGAAGTCTGTCGCTGACCACAATGAATCCCCAGGAAAACTGTGTGAACCCAAACGTTTTACCTCTCAACCAAGAGTATAAAGATTATTAGATCTGATTAGATTCAACTTTTTTGTCATCACACATGTACAAGTACAAGGCAATGAAATACAGTTTCAAAAAGCAGAAACTTGTGGCTGGAGACACCCCCATCTAATTAAAAGCAAGCAATGGCAATAAAGAAACAATTGACCTTAAAGCTATTATTTGACGCTGTTGGTTGATTTGGATAATCAGACAGGAAAATAGAATGAATGTCTGAAGCTAAGTGACGACAATAGTACATTTGATTTAACTCTAATTGTGAGCTTGGAACAAACGGTGGATAAGGAGACATAATGTCACAGAACATTCTGTCCTCAGTCAGGTTTCTCAAAATGAGCCTATTAGGGAAAGTTAAGTGTTGGTTTGTGTGACGTTGACCTTCAGTACAAAGCTCTGAAAATATTAAACAACACGAAACCTCTAACGTGTTCGACGCACTCACTCCGAAATAAAATCAGTTTGACTTGGAAGGTCATGATAATACCGTGTTGTTGATGTGTTTGAAGGATTTTTCATGTGCGTGCATGCTTGTTTGTGTGTATAGCGTGTCCAGGGTGTCACATGTCCTGATGGGGCAGTTGATTTGGGCTGCTGGTAGGGGGTAACTCTAATCTGGCAGGCGGTCGCTGGCGCTGTGATACGTAGTTATTCCACTGACAGCCGACGCCCTGGGAACAGGAGCTCAAGCACACAAAGCACACACAGATTTGTGTACACGCACACACACACACACACGCACAAACACCCCTCTCGAGGCAGTGTTCTTTCTGATCTCGCTTTGGGACCGGTGGGGACAGATGGGTGAACAGTGGGAGTCTGGGCTGCCATCATTCCAAAAGCATTCATGCACAAATACACACATGTCACACGTCCACATGGACACAAACACACAGAGGTTCACAAACTCACCCAGACTTTGTCAGAGTGGCAAACATTCAAATGAACACGCTAAAATAGAATAGGAAAACACACACAGAGGCTAAGTCAGGTTAGCTATGGTCACAGTATGAATTTACATGTAAACATCCAATCAGACACAAATATTTCTCTCTCTCTCACACACACACACACATGCACGCATGCACGCAACCATTACACCCATATTCTGTTCGACACAGTCTCATCCTGCTGTTCACGCAACTAATCACAAATAGTGAGAAATAACTTTAATAACTTTATCTTTGATTTAATTTCTGTTTATCTATGATACTTTGTCCTCTCAGGCTACAAAATCAGTGTAAGTATATTTATGTTGATCCGACACTGATAGAGAAAGACAAGAAAGATGTATAGAAATGAGTTTAAAGAGAAAAAATATGACCGATTTTTAAATTCTTTTTCTTCAGTCAGACCACAACCAACACAGCGTGAGCACTTTCTTCATCTAAGACTGAAGCTGTATGCATGGATGATTATTTTTGACCTTTTCAGACCAGTCCAGGCCAGAGAGAGGCGACCAGATGAAAGGCTCACTCGCTATCGATTGTGAGCTTTTAGCTGCGTCTTCATTTGCTGAATGGCGCTGGTTCAGATGTCATCAGAATCATCAATGTGAACTCTGGGTCAAGTGGTATCCAGGCATCATATAGAGCAATTTAAAGCTTTGAATCTTTAATGGATGGACCCTCAAGTTTTCTTGCACTTTCTCGTTTGTTTGTTTCTAAAGTAACGCCAACAAGCAGAAAATCCCCAGGCTGGATTGCTACATCTCGCTCAAATTACCGTTCTTGTTTAAACTCAGTTGTGATTACTACCTGTCTGATTTTAGTCTGTATTTGTCTAGTCTGCTCCCTGTGATAGCGACTGCTCATTATATTTATTACTTTCTCCCTCTGGCTGTCGGTCTTGTTTGTGGGATTGTCTCTGTTGTGTCCAGGTCATGCAGTCTCACTGTTTGCGTGTTTAATTGCCCTTTTTCTCAAGTCTGCCTAAGCGATTCTTTTGTCTGGATTCTGAAAGTCTAAAAACACTCACAGGGTACAGGCCATCCCAATAACGAGTCTTGTTCCACCATATTCTTCAAAATTTCGTAAAATATTTAGTCTTATGTCAATATTTTTTCTGGCTCTCAAAACTGAATGCATATACCTTGAATAGAGCATCAATAGTTTGGATAATATATAAAAAATGAATATAAATTGGACTGACCCTCATTTTTTAATCCATTATTACACCTTACCTTCAAGTCGTTCTCAAGATCTGTAGTTCTTTCCTCTTCAAATTATTGTGCACGTCAATTAACATTTGCATCTCTCCTGTGCTGACTCTGCTCATATTCACATAATCCTACATTATATATTGAATTAACTGAAACAAGATAGGATGTGCTAAGTGGGGAAGCCCATCTTCTCATATCAGTTACCCCCAAGGAACATTTTAATTTTTCATTTCATTCCATTTTGTCGTGATCATCCTCTCCTCTTGATCATTTCACTTACATTGTCTATAAGCTCATTTCACCACATGGGAGTAAAGTGGCGTTATCTACTGCTGAGACTCCCTCATGAGTGGCTATTGCTCAAGACTGCCTCATTCTTCTTTTCCCCTTGACAGACTGGCAATTGCGGTTTCCACGAAGGAAGAAGTGGAGCGGCTACTAGAAAAAGAGAAGGAACGAGATGAAATTCTCAGGTAAGGAAATCGACAAAAGAGAGAGATGGATGAAACAACGTGAAACGGCGAGGGATATGATATTATAAATGTTTCACAAAGCAAGATAAAGATGAAACACAAAAGCAAAAGATTAAAAAAAGTGAAGTGCAGCCATTTATCCCGATTGGCTGACAGCTCCTTGACCAGATGCATAACAGGAAGTCCAGGACAGATGGGAAACAACTGTCTGAGATGATAGAGGGAAACCATTAAAGGAGAATAAAAACTAGGACAGAGAGGAAATTCAGTGGACCCTCTTGAAATTAATGTGGAGATTGTGAAAGACAAGAGCAGTGAGCGAAAGTAAAGAGTCGAGGAGAGAGGTGGATGTGAAAAGAGTGGGAGGAAGGTGAGTAGACATCAGGGACCAAAAGTCAGGACTCTGACATTGAAGTCTCCTCAGTGCTGAAGCCATCAGGTCGACTAATGCCAGCAGCCTCTCTGTTTTTCACCATCTCCCAGATTTGGTCCATATCTGTCCGTTCCTTTGGTTTGTCAGACGGATGATTTATGCCATCTGACATTATGAAACCAGCTCTCGTGACAAGCAGCGCCCGTGCCCTGCTCGGCTCTGCATGCAGGCACACACACTCTCTCCGTGTCCCCCTGCTCAATCAATCGCATACAAGACGCCATTCACTTTTGACCATCTTTAGCCACAAACCATGGATAAGAAAAAACAAGAACCACTCAATCTGCAACATCGCTTTCCATGCAAGACCCAGGCAAGTTTGTGTTAAATGTCTGTACAGGCTTGTCTGCTCTGTTGCAGGTGAATTTATGTGACCGTGCATGCCTGTGCGCACCTACATGTGTGTAAGAAAATAGGAAAGTGTTCAGTGTGCTCTAACCCACATGTTCCTTCAAAAGTGTTCTTGGAATAACAGGATGTTCTATTCCTGCACTCAAGTTTTTCACGTGCACACTTTGAATGAGTTTGTGACTTGATTTTGTGTGTGTGTGCGTGCGTGCATGTGTGTGTGTATGCTGAGCTAGTGATCTTTCATGTTGCTCAAAGTGCTTTTCGTCTGAACAGTTCTTTGAGGGTGAGAGAGATGGATGAGAAAGAGAGAAAGAGAGAGAGAGAACGATGTAAAACATGGCTCTGACCTTTCTTGGGGACATCAAGGTTACTCTTTCTCGCTCTCTCTCTTTCTCTCTCTCTCTCTCCGTCTGTCTTTCTCTGTATTTATTCAATGCCCTGTCTCATTTTTCACTCAATTAATTATCTGTCTCTCATCCATCTCTTTCTACTCATTCAGTCCCTCCATCTGTGAAAACCAAAAAATGTGAAAATAACTGAGTTTAATTGCCGTTTAGTCTTTAAGCCATTTCGGTGTTCTGTGAAAAATTTTCATCAGAGATTTATGTGACAAAGAAGTCAGTCATACGTGTGAAATATAGATTTTGCAGCTGCATTTGAACAAGCAGCAAATCCACTGTTGCTCACTTTGAATACGAGCCCCGACTGAAAGTATGATCTGTTAGGTTTAATTTGCATGTGTAATGTCATCCCGTTTGTCCACTTTCCAAATGCTAGGTCATATAATTAACCAACCAAATAGAAAGACAAAGAAGTAATTGTGGTGGCCAAACCCGACTTGAAAGTGGGAGACCGCACATATGTTTAAAATAATGAAAAATGTTTCAAAGAAGTAAATAAACCAAACAATGCAATGGGGTGTGTCTGTCAGCAAATCAGTATCCATGCAGTGTGTGAGTGAATTAGTGTGAAGTACACTGCACAAATAGAAACAGTCTGACTTGGCAGACATGGCATCGAATGTAAGAGAATCTCACAGCGTTTGATTTATGGTCACCTGAGCTGAGGCAGCTCAGGTGTGTTGCATGATATGAGAACTCAGGTCTGCCCACCGATTGCCTCATCCCCAAGGAAAACAAAAACGCAGCCAAATGAAGACAAACTGAGGTCAACCTGCAGGCCATCGCACATGTCGATGTTTTTTCAAAATCCAAATGTGTAGACACTAAATTACAAAAATCAGGGTTCTTATATTGGCAACTCAAAATGTTTAAAGCCAGCATGATACGGGTTTGGAGTCAAAATGCATTGAAAATGTGTGTTTTTTAAGAAGTTGATAACACATCTACGCTTTAATGAGCCAAGTTAGAAGCTTACAGAAGAATTAGATGAGGAATAGTTCTCTAGTTATACAGTATATATATATATATATATATATATATATGTGTGTGTGTGTGTGTGTGTGTGTGTGTGTGTGTGTGTGTGTGTGTGTGTGTGTGTGTGTGTGTGTGTGTGTGTATATATATATATATATATATATATATATATATATATATAAATGTCCCTCTAACCCTTGTGGGGTGGTATCTGTGTCATCCTCAAGCTCGGGTCCTCTACCAGAGGCCTGGGAGTCTGAGGGGTTCTGCGCAGTATCTTAGCTGTTCCTAGGACTGCACTTTTCTGGACTGAGGCTTCAGATGTTGTTCCAGGAATCTGCTGGAGCCACTCTTCCAGTTTGGGGGTCACTGCCCCAAGTGCTCCTACTACCACGGGGACCACATTAACCTTGACCTTCCACATCTGTTCCAGCTGTTCTTTCAACCCTTGATACTGCTCAATCTTTTCGTGTTCCTTCTTCCTGATGTTGGCGTCAGCTGGAATCGCCACATCTATCACCACTGCTTTCTTCTGCTCTTTGTCCACCACCACTATGTCCGGTTTGTTAGCCAGCAGCTGTTTGTCAGTCTGGAAGCTGAAGTCCCACAGGATCTTAGCGTTGTCGTTCTCAACCACCTTTGGTGGTATGTCCCATTGGGATTTGGGTACTTCTAGTCCATACTGGGTACAGATGTTCCTGTACACTATCACGGCTACTTGGTTGTGCCTTTCCATGTATGCTGAGCTGGCGAGCATCTTACAACCTGCTACCACATGCTGGACCAACTCTGGGGCTTCTTTACATAGCCTGCACCTTGAGTCAGATCTACTGTGGTAGATATTGGCCTCTATTGCTCTTGTACTTAGGGCCTGTTCTTGTACTGCCATGATCAGTGCCTCTGTGCTGTCTGTCAGTCCAGCTTTATTCAGCCATTGGTAGGTCTTCTTGATATCAGCCACTTCCTGTATCTGACGGTGGTACATGCCGTGTAGGGGCTTGTCCCTCCATGTTGTCTCCTCCTCCTCCTCTTCCTCCTTAGGTTTCTGCTGTCTAAGGCATTCACTGAGCAGTTCATCTGTTGGGGCCATCTTTGTGATGTATTCTTGGATTTTCGATGTCTCATCCTGGACAGTGGCCCTGATGCTCACTAGTCCTCGGCCTCCCTCTTTTCGCTTAGTGTACAGCCTCAGGGTGCTGGATCTGGGGTGAAACCCTCCATGCATGGTGAGGAGCTTTCTAGTCTTAATATCTGTGGCTTCTATCTCCTCCTTTGGCCAGCTTATGATCCCAGCGGGGTATCTGATGACCGGCAGTGCATATATGTTGGTGGCTCGGACCTTGTTCTTGCCATTCAGCTGACTTCTCAGGATTTGCCTTACTCTCTGGAGGTATTTAGCTCTGGATGACTTCCTTGCGGCCTCCTCATGATTGCCATTAGCCTGTGGGATTCCAAGGTATTTGTAGCTGTTCTTGATGTCTTCTATCCTGCCTCCTGGTAGGTCAACCCCTTCAGTTCTGATCATCTTGCCTCTTCTTGATACCATCTGGCCACATTTGTCTAATCCGAATGACAACCCTATGTCGTCGCTGTAGATCCTGGTGGTGTGGATCAGTGAGTCAATTTCTCGCTCATTCCTGGCATACAGCTTGATGTCATCCATGTAGAGGAGATGGCTGATTGTTGTCCCGCTTTGGAATCGGTATCCATAGCCACTCTTTGTGATGATGTGACTGAGGGGGTTCAGGCCTATGCAGAACGGCAGTGGTGATAGTGCATCCCCTTGGTATATGCCACACTTGATGTTAACTTGGGCAATTGGCTTGGAGTTAGTCTCCAGGGTTGTCTTCCACATTCCCATTGAGTTCTTGATGAAGGCTCTTAGTGTCCTGTTGATCTTATACAGTTCCAGACATTCCAGTATCCACGTGTGTGGCATTGAATCATAGGCTTTCTGGTAATCTATCCAGGCGGTGCACAAGTTGGTCTCTGTGTACTGCTCTGTCCACCAGTAGCTGGTGCTTGGCTCCCCTGGTGTTGCTACCAACTCCTTTCTGTGCCCCGCTCATATATTGATCTATGTGCCTACTCATCTTAGCCGCCATGATGCCTGACAGGAGCTTCCATGTTGTACAGAGACAGGTTATCGGCCGGTAGTTGGATGGGGTAGATCCATTTTGTGGGTCTTTCATGATCAGGACTATCCTGCCTTCAGTCAACCATTCTGGGTGCGTCCCATCCCTTAGCAGCTGGTTCATCTGTGCTGCTAGACGCTCATGGAGTGCTCAGCTTCTTTAGCCAGTATGTATGGATCATATCGGGGCCCGGTGCTGACCAACTCTTCATCTTTGACACTCTTTCTTGTATGTCTGCCATTGAGATGGTTACTGGTTCTTGTTCTGGGAGGCAGCTGTGGTCAGTCCTCAGGTCCACTAGCCACTGGGCATCGGTGTTGTGTGATGCTTCTCTTTCCCATATGCCCTTCCAGTATTTTTCCACCTCAGCTCTTGGTTTGTCTGACTGGATGCTATTTCCCTGCCACTGAGAGTACACCTTTGCTGGTTGGGTGGAGAAGGTCTTGTTTATTCTCCTGGCCTCTATCTCCTTGGTGTATCTCTTCATTCGGGTAGCCAGAGCCGTTAGTCTCTGTTTGGCAGTTTCGAGTGCTTCAGGTATGGAGAGCTTGCTGTATTTCCTGGGTACCCCTTTATTCACCATGTTCCCCTTCTGTAGCTCGGCTATCTGGCTGACTTCTCTCCGTGTCGCCTTTATCTTGGCCTCTAACCGTCTCTTCCATGGAGGGTATTGTTTGTTATGCCCTGTGTTGATCTTATATCCCAGCATTTCGAGGATTACTGTTGCTGTACTGTGAATCAGCTTGTTGGTCTCAGTTATGTTCCCTGTGGGGATGGTTCTTATTGCAGCATTCACATCTTCTAGCAGATCTTCTGAAGGTACTTGAAAACTTAGCTTCGGTATTTGTCAGAGGCTCCAGGTTCCCATTTAGGTCACGATCTTCCTTCTCAGGTCAGCAGCTCTTGTATTGAGGCTGTCTATGTCTCTTGGGGCTTGGTACCCAATCTCAGATTGTGGGGGGGGGGGTGAAATCCCCCCCTGACCTGGCGTCCTGGCTCCCCCTTGCCGTAGCATTGTTGTAGTATTTCATCGATCTCTAATTGTGACAGCAGTTTTCGGTTACGCATGTTGGAACACTGTGCTAACAGCTGTTTCTTTGTTAGCCTTGATTGTGGGTTTCGAAGCATCCATTGGTCCCACATCCGCCCCATATATCCCCTCTCTCTGGGATTACTCGTGTGGTAGCATTCCAACAACTCCGTATTCTCCGCCCTTGTCCATGTGTGTAACCCATTTCTCATCAGATTGCCCTGGTTCCCTAGCAACTGACGCGGACCTTGTTGACCCGGGCGACGTCCGAGCCGGTGTGACTCTATCTTTATTGTGTTCGCTCATGATTGAGGTCGGCTCGTATAGCATTAAGGGTCTTGCCTAAGGACCCTCACTGGATAGTGCCCGACATGTCTGGGGTTCGAAACCACGCCCTCCTGCATTCCATACCACGCCCTCCTGCATTCCAGGCCACGCCCCTCCTGGATTGACTGGATAGTGCATATATATATATATATATATATATATATATATATATATATATATATATATATATATATATATATATATATATATATATACATATATATATAGTTTAAAGGTCTAATACAGAAGCAGAGACAGAAGGCTGGGATCTGTGGTTGTACTCAAACTGACAGCTTCCATAGTATTTGTTTTAGCCCCTCTTAGACCCTCTTAGGCCGTGTGGACAATGTACACATGATCCATCTGTGTCGGCTCTGCTGGAGACATTTCCACTCTGGCTGGTTTGTGTCTTTTCATGCCATGACAAGAGAGTCTTGTGTGTGGTTCTTTTCCTCATTCAACTGCTTCCAAGCTGCGATTCTTAATTTTTCACAGCAGCTTAAGGCTCTAAAGTTTCACACTGGCTTGTGAAGTTATAGGAATACCTATTTTTACTGTCATATGATTTAACATTAATCAAACCAGCCAGAACTTGTTCCTATACCCATCAGACTTACAACTTAAAAAAATGTGACTGCCTTATTGAAGCATGTTCTTAAAATGTTGTTAAACAGCGGAACTATAAAACTGTAGCCTTTATAGAAATTACGATTACATACTTAAAATTGATCACACTCTGAGGAACCAAGTGTCAGAATGCTGAATTTTGACTTGTTGATTGAGTCTCTATTAAATCCTCTTGTTACTCTTTCATATCTCTGTTTCTATGGTAAAAAACAAGTTCAATGTTAAATACTTGAAAACTACTGTGTGATTTTGTGATATTTTTACCAGCGTAGCAAAATTTTTTGAATTGAAAGATCAGTTGCGTTTAAAAAAAAAAAAAGATTTATCAAGGAATTTTGTTGCAGAATGTAAAAGCCTTTCAAAAGCCCACAGTTGCAGACAATAACACCAGGGAGCTCTATAACCACATTCTTCTCCTCTGATGCTGATGAAACTCCAATGGAGGAAATAGGCATGAAGAGTTATAGACAAAGTGTTTTTAAGGGGCAGAGAGAAAATATAAAAGCTCATTTTCACTGAGATACATTTGAAGTGGGAAGCGGTGTCTTATTCACACACTTTTTAACAGCTACTAAGGTTACCATTAACAACACTCTCTTCATATTTATGTGACAACCTCAGGACGTCCTGAAATGTTAACATTCGTGATGTAGAGATCAAATCTTTCAGAATATATTGGACATATGACATTTTTTAGCTGTAATTTTTGTGTGTGTGTCTGTGTGTGTGTGTCAGAGGTGTGTGTGTCTGGCAGCAGCAGGCCCTGCATAAGACCGTCTCCACGCTATGCTCCTGCAGCAGTGAGCTCACAACGCTACGGGGTTTCCTCCACCAGATTACAGGGGCTTGGCAGACCTTCAGATCTGATATCCTGCATCACAGCACACAGGTGTCCTCAGGTAGCACGCACACACACATGCACACATGCACACACACACACACACACACCACCTAACGCTCCACATTTTAATGTAGTATAAACAGAGAGTGTGAAACAGAGACTGAGACTTATGAGGTTAATTTATGTGTGTTTTAATACTGAGCTGGACAAGAAAGAGAAATGTCAGATTAAAAAGGGGCCCAAGGAGAGTCAAGCAAATCTGTCATCTCTCAGCAGGAATAAATATTAGTTTAAGTGTAACATGGACTCCTTAAGTTCTGAAGGGAGCATCAACAAATGAATGAATACAACGTGAGTGTGTGAGTGTGTGTGCGTGTGTGTATGTATGTGTGTGTGTGCGTGTAAATGTGTGTTTACAGTCACTACACAAACACTCTGGAAACCTTTTGAGAGAATGTAACCTGGGGAGGGATGAGAGCGCTCGCCGCGACATGGGCGTAAATACTGTAAACGGATGAAACTCTTACTGTAAACTTTAAAGGCACTGCGAGCAAGAGGCGCGTGTGTGTGTGTGTGTGTGTGTGTGTGTGTGTGTGTGTGTGTGTGTGTGTGTGTGTGTGTGTGTGTGTGTGTGTGTGTGTTCATCGTTGACATAAAATGCCCAATGGAGAGCTAACCTCCGACTCACCTCATGGGTGGGTCTTGTTCTCTCTTTGCACATTCCAGACATCTGCTGTGTGTGTGTGTGTGTGTGTGTGTGTGTGTATATATATATATATATGTGTGTGTGTGTGTGTGTGTGTGTGTGTGTGTGTGTGTGTCTATATATATATATATATATATATATATATATATATATATATATATATATATATATATATATATATATATATATATATATATATATATATATATATATATATATATATATATATATATATATATAGGCGGCACGGTGGCGCAGTGGGTAGCGCTGTCGCCTCACAACACGGCGGACCCGGGTTCGAGTCCCGCTCTGTGCGGAGTTCGCATGCTCTCCCCGTGTCTGCGTGGGTTCTCTCCGGGTTCTCCGGCTTCCTCCCACCTCCAAAAGCATGCGCTTTAGGTTGATTGGCCGGTCCCAGATTGACCGTAGGAGTGAATGTGTGTGTGAGTGGTTGTTAGTCTCTGTGTGGCTCCGCGGTACACTGGCGTCGTGCCCGGAGTGTCCCCCGCCTCACGCCCTGAGACTGCCGGGATAGGCACCGGCTCCCCCGCGACCCGCGTCAGCGGATTAAGCGGGTTAAAGATAATGACTGACTGACTGATGACTATATATATATATATATATATATATATATATATATATATATATATATATATAAATAAGTATGTGTGTGTATATGTGTATTACTCATGTTTTAGGAACATAAATCTGACTTTCTGGTCTCGGGTTAAGGTTAAGTTAAGGATTCTGGTAGGCAAGCAGGGTTAGGGTTAGTCAATATCATACTCTCTGAAGTGACAAACGCAACTTTGTCTTCGTGTGTTTGGGGAAGAGGGAGATTTTAAAAGAAGAACAAAGTTGTCTACTGTTTGTTTAATGCCGTGTGATTGTGCGTTTGCTCAGTGGCGTGAGCATCAAAGGCAGTTGCTGCAAAAATACACAGCCAGCAACACGCATGCACCAACACACAGACACGCTCACATGCACGCACACACACTCACAGACATGTGCTCACATGTATTTGGTCACAGAAAGCTTCAGGTTATCCCAAACAAATCTACACTCAGATATTGTTCATCTGAATTTAGGGGTTGTGTATTGTGTGTATCTTGTCCTTCCATCAGCAGTTATATTTACTTTGTCTAATTTAATCACAGAAAGAAAAACGTGTCAGTCTCATGTGGTTCACATGTGTATATCCCATTAGACCATCAACTAACAGCTACCATATGTTTTTGCTGTGAATTGAACATTTGAATTCTGAATGACGTGTCGAGCTCCACTTTATTGCTAAATGTTTGCTGGTCGCCACAGTACAGAGCAGGTGACAGTCATAAATCAGATTGACAGCAACATCAGATGGAATGGACGGGATGCACAACCAGACATGAGAAAAGGAGGAAGATGCATCACATGACTCCAACGGGACGGGTTGAGCTACAACCTAACGAGGCATAGAGCACAATGCAGGAATTGTAAGAATGTCTAACAGAAGAGTAGAGAACTCACACGCCTCTGGTCAGGTGCTATTGACAATGTGATTAATGCGTTAAACAATGATTTGGTGTTGAGCTTCCGTCAGTGGTTGTTGGTTCATTGCAGATTATTTTCTTGCTGGATTGATCATCTGGTCTGTATGATAAAAATAGAGAAAAACATGTCAAAAAGATATCTTTCAAAATATTCATTTTGAATTCTTTTATTATCTTCATAGATGCATTGAATCAATTCTCAGTTTGTTACTATAATTAATATAACAGTATAGTAAGAAAATGTTTCAAGCATGCTTTTATATGATCAGAATCTGCTCTCTCTCTTTCTGTGTGTGTGTGTGTGTGTGTGTGTGTGTGTGTGTGTGTGTGTGTGTGTGTGTGTTTGTGTGTGTGTGTGCGAAAAGAAGTCTATATCCATCTCAAATGTGTGAAAAACCCCTGAGCTTCTCTGGACTAAACTCCAGACCTCTGCACAACACACACCTTGGCTAGGAACCGGTAAGGTTCCAAACTGAAATGGGCGTTAGCTGGAAGTTTAACTGTGCTACCTGTCCAAATGTTTACTGCATGTGCAACTTCAGAAGGAAGGAGAAGAGAGGAGACAGAGGGAAACATAAGGAGATTGTCTAATGTGAGAAAATGAATGTGGTTTATGGTTAGGTGGAGAAGAGGGAGGAGATGAGACAACAACCTCAAGGGGTGGGGAATTTTACAGAGGGCAAGACAAAGAGGAGCACAGAGAGCAAAGGAAGACATGAAAAAATTATTAATCTGGTGACTCTTACAGTTGGATCTGAAGGTGATGGATGGGAAGTTTCTAGAGTTTGAGAGATTTCGTTAAGTGTTTTGGAAACTGGGAAGGAGTGTTGACAGGGAAATTAAGGTGAAAGGCTGTGAGCATGACTAAGGGTGTGTGAATATGTACGAGTGTATGTGGGCGTGCGTGTCTGTGTGACCGAACCTTGAACCACAGCCATCTGCCAACACCCTGGGCCTTCCTCAGTTTATATCTATTTGCCTGGAAGCTTAATTTGTGTGTGTGTGTGTGTGTGTGTGTGTGTGTGTGTGTGTGTGTGTGTGTGTGTGTGTGTGTGTGTGTGTGTGTGTGTGTGTGTGTGTGTGTGTGTGTGTGTGTGTGTGTGACTGTGTGTGTGTGTGTGTGTGTTGGCAGTGACAACAGAGCAAAACATTAAATAAGTTCTCGCACAACCGAGCAAAGTTTTCTAGAACATCCCGTCTCTGCCCAGCACCAGTTCCACATAAGCCTGTCAGTCAGCCTACCTGTGTCATTGTTCCAAGAGTGCTATTATGTAAATGTTCAGTGATGACATTCAAAATAAACTGAATGATTGATATCTGACATCATACTAGGAATAAACTGACTGACGCACAAACATCTACCAGACTATTTCAAGTAGAGTGAAAAAGAGTCAATGTTCTTGATCCATTTCTAAGGAAACATTAAAGTCATTTCATTGTATGAGTGACTCAAAGTTACCCGGTATTAAGATCTCATTGCAGTTCTCTAAAATCTTTTTCCAAGCATCTGTGGCTCAGACATTTTTCTTTTACTGCATAGTAAACCAAAAAATGTTTGCGGTAGCTAACCTCTTGAGAATGCGATATTATAGCTATGTATGTAGACTCGTAAGAATTCTTGTGTGCAGCTGTGTGTGTTAATAAGTCACTGCAGAGGAAGCTGTAATCTCGCTTCAAATTATCTCCTGTTGCCTCATTCCATGCGAATGGCGGCATACCGGGAGCACCTGATGTCTCCGTGTGCTTGTGTCAGATGGACTTCTGCGAATTGCAAAACATTTCCTGTTGCAATTCATTATTTTATTGTCTGAGAAAATCCATCAGATTGAGAATTATGGGAGGAAATGACTCTCAGCAGTGGTGTGTTATCCTATTCCTCTGTTTCAATGAATATAATAACATTGTTCATGGAAGCCTGGCCAATGGCATGCAAGAATTTGATTTGAATTTTAGAAAGTTTTGGAGTTCAAAAGAATATGATATGTAATATGTAAAAAAAAAAACGGGCTGAAGAATCTCACTTGTTTTGCCTCAGTCCTGAGTTTTGCTATTCTGCAGGAGATGCTATTATAAATACACACACACACACACACATATATATGTATGGTAAAAAAAAAATGTCTGACATGCCTTCTATGCAACCAGTTCAAAATATAATAAATCTAAAAACATTTATTCATGAAAGAATAGTTTATATGAGCTGTTTTGGTTTACACAGAGTGCTCATACAAGGCATAACTTGTATTTTATATACATCCAGCTATGTTTGTCTGTGCTTGAGGCAATAGAGCCAATGGCAAATGAATGAAAACAAACCTCACTGAACAAGGAGATGGGACTCCGTCATGGCCCCTGATCAAAAAAAAAATCCTGGACCTGCCACTGAGCTAAAAGCTGCAAAAAGGAGGTAAGAGGGGTGTGTGTGTGTGTGTGTGTGTGTGTGTGTGTGTGTGTGTGTGTGTGTGTGTGTGTGTGTGTGTGTGTGTGTGTGTGTGGGGGGGGGGGGTACAAAGAAGATAATGTCAGGCTGACATGGCTGGATCAGTTTGTGAGCTCTCCAGAGCCACAGCCACTGTGCCCTCGTCTGGAGGACCCTCAATGAAAACTCTAAATAAACAACACACACATATACACACACGCACGCAGGCACACCTATGCACCAATAAAAAAATGCAACACTTTTTGACACACTCCACTACCCACAATGCTTGACTGTCAGCTGTGTGAGTTACCAGTCAGACGCTCACACAGAGGCTTTGTTCAGCAGAGAGGCCCAGCTTTGTGCTTGGTGTTCATGGTAATTCTCTTAGTGATGTTAATGTGACCGGTTCTATCATGCAAAAGAAGAGGATGCAGAAATAAAACACATAAAAAGGGCTTTTTGTTTACTGTAGCTGTAAAAATATGGTAAAATATGTTTTAACAAATCCTCCGGTACATAATGACTCTGCAGAGCCACACGAAAGACTAATAACCAGTCATACTCACATTCATGCCTGTGGGCAATTTTAGAGTCACCAATTCATCTGTAATGCTTGTATCAGTGGTGGGAGGAAACATGAGAGCCAGGGGATAACCTACGCATACATGGGGAGAACATGGAAATGGCACAAAGAAAAGCTTTCAGGTTGGATTTGAACCCAGAACCTTCTTACTATGAGGCAACAACCACTGTCATGTAGAACTATTGAATGTGTAAATATTAACCAATGTGATGCAAACACAGATAGGAATGTTCTAAAACTCTGACAAGCCTGTGTATCACAGGCGTCTACGATGACGTTAGCAGCAAGGATGGTGAACAGTACTGAATGTTCTAATGCTAATTGCTAGCTCTGCGCTAGCATTAGTTACATGATGCATGATGAAGAAAAAGATGATCAACTTTATTAATCCCATTAACAGGGAAATTACTCTTCTCACTCTATACATGACTATTTTGTGTTACATACAGGATACATTTGTGCAGGCCCCTGAAACACACAACACACAAGGGGCCTGCGAGCATGCAGTTAGTCAGCACAGTACAACACAATAATTGTACTTGTGGAGGCAGAGTGAAGGACAGCCACTTCTGGTAGCGCCCAAATTGAGCAACTTATAAGAGGACAGCGCCTTGCTCAAGGGCGCCTCGGCAGTGGTGGGGAGGTGAACTGACACCTCCCACAGTCAGCTCACACTATGAGGATGTCGGATGTCCAGCAGAAGCGGGAATCGAACTGCCAATGTCTTGGTGATGTCTGGTTGAAAGACGTCCACTCTATCGCTGAGCCACTGCCGCTAAGGCACTGCACTGATTCTACTCCCATCAGTGCAGTTTGAAAATGTTTGCACATGTGCAGACTGTGATGTTAATTTTCTGCCGATTGTCCAATTGTCCAATACGCCAATTTTTGTTGTTGTCAGTGGCAATAGCCAAACTGGTGCGCACTGGTGATGTGCAAAATATACCCATGTAGACACCGATGAAGACTGCAGCTGCAGCATGTGTAGACAAGATGTAATAATTAACTCCTTCTCTGACAGTTGGCTGGAGTTTCTATCAAGTAAACCTAATAAAGACCCAACCTCCCACGATGCAGTTCAACCTAAGGTACTCCCACTTTAACATGGCCAATACAAATACAACACATTCTACACAGTTCTCTTTTTAAGCCCATCCCTTCTGAGTACATAGAAAGCTTCTTCAAACTGTTCTCGCTTTTTCTTGCTTTTCAATTTACTGACGAAACTGAGCACATGATGTCAGTGAAGCTAATCATGACTGCGCGCCTTTCTCACTGGAGGCAGGGGCATGTCTGCTGAAAACAGTAAAGTGCTGTATTTGTAGAAAGCTGAGGCAAGCCTTGCGTTATTCACAGTTTTAGGCTCGGTGCTTTCATCTTGTCCTTTCTGCAGCTGCAGTAAACCTGTGTTCCAGTCTGACAACTTTCTGGCGTGATATTGTGCAAAATATTGCAGCAACATATTTGTTCCTTGTGTGTTTCTTTTAACAATATCTTCACCAGCCTGGAAACCTGTTATGCAAATCTTACTGTGAAAAATTAATTGAATTACTAGATCACCGTTGCAAGAGTGTATCACCAACACTTGTATATCTAAGATTCACTATGTTTCTAATTATTTTAGGCCTGTGGCCTTTCAATTTGTCATTACATCTCATTGCACACGTTACGTTACATCATGATGGTAAGAATGGGGAGACGGTGAAGAAATGGTAGCAACACCACAACGGCTTTTCATCAGACACACACAAACAAAAAGTGCCAGACTGAGGTGGAATATCTCATGGCTTCCCCTCGACTACAAATTCCCCAACACTCCCTTCTCCTGTACACACTCCTCTCCTTCCACTTGTTAGCTCTTTCTCGTTTTCAACCGTTTCCTTGTGTCTCCATTTTTAACAACTTGGTTTTGACTTTCATACATTTTTTCTCACTCTTCCTGTACAAGCTTGTTTGAGGAACCCTTGTGTTTCCGTCTGGACCTTCTGTCTTTCGTTGGTGTCCTACCTCCCTCCACCTCTTGTTTTGTTCCCCTGTCTAATCTTGTCACTCTTATGGATAGTTTCATTCGGTGTAGGGTTTCCTCCTCACGCAGCTGTGAACTAGGCTGCAATACAAAACCTCTGTACCTGTCTGGCTCCTTCCTCCCCCCTCTCCATCTTTCGCTTTCTGTAAATCATGCAGTGTAATAGCCTCCGGTGCAAAACAAGCCTGGCTTGGAATCTGTTTTACAGACAGGCAAGCTTTTGTCATTTTTTTCTTCAACATGTCAAGTAAATCTCTCTCTTTCTCTCTCTCTGTATTTTCTTTCCCATGTGTGTTTCATCAGTGTGGAGAGAGGAGCTGAAGCATTCCAGAGTGAGTTTTCAGAAAGTGAGAGAAGAGAAAGAAAGCCTAACACAACAGCTGAGGTAGGTGTATTCAATACGCACTTCTGTACACACACATGAATAAAATGTCTACAAGCACAGATGGGGACGCAGGTGGATCTTGGAATGTGGGGTATGCCGGGTGAAGAACAGGTCACAGCAGGGCTTGGCTCTATGTATAATTTTCCTTAGCCAATCAGAAGCTTCTGTCTAAACCAGGAAATGGTCACGTTCCACATACCAGGCCTGCTAAGCTCTAACAACAAAGGATTTGACTTGTATACACTCACAAAGGTCTAGTCAGGGGGTTTATGGCTTCAGAAAAACCAGGCTTCTGCAGCTTTTGAAAATATCGTCATAATGGAGTTGGATCTGTCACTTTTGACATTATTAAACTAATCATATAATGTGCACACATACACTCACACACATGTACCTTCAAACCCATAAATTCTCACGTCATGGCTGTAGAAGCTGATAAATCATACGAATTTGCACCGAGCGTTTTGTATCGCCTGGTTAGTGGCATCATGAAAAGATGGAAATTTTGTGGATTGATTGAGAAAGAGAAAGACATTAATCACAAATTGATAAGCCTCCACATTTCACTCAAATGATCACAGTCCCCAGAGGATGACTCCCTGTGGTTTTCCGGTCCGCTGACCGTTCCTCTAACGCTGTTGTTGGAGGAATTGGCATGAAGTTTGGTTCACACAGTCACACACGGTTTCAGGGATCCATCAGCCTTTTTTTATTATCATCAAGTCAAAAATGTTTGTATGTTGGTGTTTTGGTTTGTGACAAATTATATACAAATCTAATGAAATCTCCTTCAGCATCTTCTGAACTTTGTGAATATTTTCATGCTGAAGAATCAACCTAACATAATTAACATGTTAACCATATACTGCTGCGCTGTAAATACATGCATGTCAGCGTTGTGATTGTGACTAAGCTCATTTTAGCATTTGGCTACATGGCCATAATGTGAGACTTCACAGAGACACTAACATAGTTGGAAACTCTTAGTCTTGTTAATGCTATTCTAAGAAGCCAAAGTTTGTTGTAGTTATTTTAAAAATTAAAATTTTACTCATGCACATATCAGAATGTCAGTCTTTTGTGTGTTTTGCAAGCCTATATATGTTGGATTCTTTTTTCAGAGGCAGAAAATTCAAAATGAGCCAAATAATTTATGACACAGCACAGGAAAATCGAGATGTGATCCGTTTTGGGAGGAAAAAAGGGATAAAGGAACCACAGAAGTGCTTACTCCATGTACACAGTATGATGTTCCCTCTGTAATTCACAAGTCATTAACTCAACAACTGTTCTACCATAAAACAGTACAAATTCTGTTGCGGTTTAGCCAATCATTCACACGAAAATGGTATTTTGGGACCATGGACACGAGATCTTTGAAAGCTGGTTCTTCTTCTGAAATGTATAATCTTTTAAGACTCTTATTCTCTGGTATTCATTTTACCACTCTGAAAGGCAAACTACAGCATTTTCAACTATTTCTGAAGATATGTGTGCAGTGAAGAGTTTCCAAACACTTGACATGTGAATACAGAACATTTTTGTGTGAAAGAAGAAAAGAGTTTTAGAAAATCCAGCGTCATGTAAATGAGACCTCAGAGTTGCCACCAGCTCAAGAATGCTTAAAGTCAGACGGTTCAAGTTTGCAATATATTTTATTTCACTTTCTGTTGAAAATAATTACATGTAAGTCAGAACTCAGAACTGATAAATCTGTCCATCTTCTATGCTGTTCTGATGCTGTTTTATCAACAAATTCTTCAAATCTTTACACTGACACATTTGACTTTTTTTATTTTGCATCGGTGATGTTATTTTTAATATTTTAAATAACAACCTTGGTGAATAAACAGACACACAAATGGACAAGAATCCACAGAAACAAACACAAAGATAGATAAAAACAAACTTGTCCCAAAATGCAGAGGGAGTAAATGTTAAATGTTTCCGTTATCTGATAATCAGAAAATTAAAGAACTGTTTGACCTGACAGTCTGCAGATGAAGCACTCATTTGGTCAGCAATGTTTCCTCTTTTTTCCTTCCAATAATACCCTCCTCATCGGACTCCTTGCCAACCCTTTCTAACCTTTATAAACTACTGATTTAGGTTTTGTGTGGAAGGATGTTGTGTGTGTCCACAAGGGTGTACCCGTCTCACCACACTACACTACAGCTACACATGAACACATTTCTGTATGTTTACGTGTGGCTTTGTGTTGATATCTTGGTATGGATTTTGCGTGTTTCAAATTGTCATCCGTCCTCAGCAAGATTCTTCCACGTGAATTCCCTCGTGTTTCCCTTTCATTTGTTAGTTGTTTATTTCTAAAAAACATTTTAACCATTTTTAATGTTTGATTCATCAAAACAAATCTTTGTCATAAACAGGAATCAACTTATATCGACTGTGTGTCTGATTGCACATTGCCACTGTGTCCTTTCTATTGTGTGTGTGTGTGTGTGTGTGTGTGTGTGTGTGTGTGTGTGTTGTGTGTGTGTGTGTGTGTGTGTGTGTGTGTGTGTGTGTGTGTGTGTGTGTGTGTGTGTGTGTGTGTGTGTGTGTGTGTGTGTGTGTGTGTGTGTGTGGAATGTAGATGCCCATTCTATGCAGGGATCAGGGCAGAGACGGAGGGGATGTCTGTGATCGCACGCGACCCGACTAGACATATGGACATATGCTATGGGGTGAATCGCCTTTAGGCCATACTGCATACTGAGGTGTATGTGGAGGAAGATGAGGCGTGTGTGTGCTCAAGTCTGAGACTTTATTGCGTGATAAGGAGGGTGTGTGTGTGTGTGTGCGTGCGTGCAGGCGTGCAGGCGTGCGTGTGTGTGTGTCTGCACACGACTGAAGGGGATTGTGAAGGAAAGAGGCACTTTCATTCTTCTGAGCAGCGCTAGCCTGGACAACATTTTATCTAAATTATAGGCACAAAGTCTCAGACGTATAAATATCTTTACTTTCATGTCTCTCAGTGATCACATTTTCAAGAACTGGAAGGTTTGTTTTTTTTTTCATTATGGACTGAAATGAAATAAGTATCTGATTTAAAAATTCAACACAACTAGCTTTCTTTTTTTTCACATATTCAGTAAGCATAATGACTATTTGAGGCGCATCGGGGTCAAGTTAAACTTGATTATACCAGAGGGAAAATTTGTTTTACAGTCAGCAGATGATAGAGATAATAATAATATCACAAGAATGCACATAATATCAGAATGTTTAATCTTATATTGATTTTATTCTGCATTGTCAGAATTGTAAAATTGGAGACACTTCTTCACATAAAGCTGTGTTGGAGGATGCTTGCAGCTACTTCAGTCGTGTAGCTATACCATAGCAAAACGCTCAGTAACTGGTTTGTTTGTGTTGTGACAATGTGTTCTGTTCATTTGTGACATCATTCATGTATATCGTTGAAAAGTAATCGGCGTAAAAGTAAGAAGTAGCAGGAAATGGACAGACTGAAGTAAAGCACACGCAGCTCAGATCTGTATTTAATTACATTACTTTCATTCCACCACTGACAAAGTGTAATAAATATAAGGCAGCAACTTCTCTCTCTTTGCCACGTGTGTCAGACAGGCAGACGAGGTCTAGACTGATAGCTCCAGATGGGACGTCTGAGTTCATTGGCTAAGCCTACTTTCACTGCCCGCTGGCTGCTGATTGGTCGCTCCTTCAAACACCATCTCCCACAGCCACTGTGTTTTCATGTGTGTTCTGTATCTTTTCAGTGTTGGTCTGGACCGTATCAGCTCAAGAGTTTCCCAAACCTTTGATGCCTGTTCAAGATTAAAGAACAAAAAAAAGTGGCTGTTTGTTTGTGCGCATGAAGTGTTGCCATGAGAACGGCCCCACCTTTGACCTCTCGCCTGTTTTAGACATCATTGTTACGCACCTGTTGCGTTGCCTTGGCGCCGGGCCCTTTGCCTAAGAGACGAACACACAAATATTTCAGGCGGTCTGAGGACAGTGAGTGGCTGTGGAATCCTTCTGATCCCAGCATGCAATCTGATCAGCATGCCGCTGAGACACAGTCAAGGGCAGCTTGTTTTGTCATAACTGTTTACACACACACACACACACACACACACACACACACACACACACACACACACACACACACACACACACACACAGGCACAAGATCTTTGGCTTATTTGCTCTGATTGTACCCCCGTTCCTTGCTTCACCATATTTATACAGGATTTGCATGCCGGTTGTGTTTGTTCCTCATGTTTGATTAAAGTGATGATCATCTTTGTTGCCTGATTAATGACTCATAATAACATCCTCCATAGTAGCAAAGTGCCGATCCGGTATCTCCCTTAGGGCACCGATGGTGTCGTTTGGAGTCTCACGCTTTCATCAGAGGATGAACACATGGATTGTCCACCAGCTCGACAGGATGGATTGGACAGAAAAGCGATATAGATGAAGGATGGGATGGATGGATGAGCTGAGCACACAAAGACAGATGAAAGAGTAGATAATGGAGCAAGTGAAGGTCAAGAGGGAAGCAGTAAAGTATTTTAGTGATTAATGGGTTACAGCTTGCTTTCATAAAGCCAATGCATTTTTATTGCTCCTCGTCTGCGTGCATGTATCTCTGTTCCTGTGTGACTGTTGGCAATGGAATAACTATTGATCTCAGGGTGTATCCAAGACCTTTATTTCACATACTGTATATAATCTCGTCCTGCCATTTGTCACACACACACACACACACACACACACACACACACACACAGTCTCCTTTTCTAACCTTTCTGTAGGTTGTCTGGTAGGTTCTAATTTTGCTATCAACATCCTCTGTTTATTGTTTTTCCCCGTCTGCTCACGCTGGATAGACTAAAAGCTATTAATTGTGGTGGTTTCATTCAATATTTTTTTTTTGCTTCCCTTTCATGTTACGTTCTTTGAAACATCTTGTTACACAGAAAAGTACTTTTCATCTAATTAAGGTAGAGTGAAAATTTATGTTTGATTCTTATAACCATCTGTTGTCCACAACATCTGAATGACGCTCTTCATAGTCCACTGAAGGTGGCAGGGCAGCGTTCCATCTGCTGTCTGTTTGCAGCACTTCTTCATATCTAAATGACTCGATGTGTGGAAGAGTAGCAGCAGCAGGCGTTCCCAGCACACATCACAGGTTTAACAGTGTGAAACGTATCAGGTTGATTCAGTTAAGGCCACAAAACTACTTGGTAAGCTTTGGAAAATAATCACAGTGTAGGTTAAAATAAAAGTACTTTTCTGTGAGTCGACAATGGTACCTCCTCAGTGCAGCAAATCGTCAAAGTGATGCCATGTAAAAACTGCTGTGGCCTTATGTTTGAAGCAGCACATACCCCTCAGGAATCATCAGCTAGCAGAGACAGGTTCGTCTGTACTGACTGGCGCTAAATTAGCATTTGAATCATTCAACCAATCAATGTTCTATATTGTCCGATGTCGCTCAGCCCTTTTGGTTTTTGTTGCCTAAATGTTTTGTCGTTTTCATGACATGAAGCACAAGAAGTGAGTTATACTAACTCACTGCTAACTGTTAGTAACACATAGTCGCTAAAATTGAGTGGAAGTCCTGCTTTTGCTCTTTGTAGCTCTGTTACTACAGTCACCCGACTTCCTCCTACAGTGCTGTAAACATTAATAAAGCCACTATGATTGGTCATCGGTCTAGTATTAATCTAATATGCTGGTTACTAGGACAACCTATACAACTGTCTTCCTGTGGAGGACAAGGTTTTGATGAGAGTGATGTGTGCTACCAAACTGTGACTGTGCATCCCAAATCCACTAGGCTTTTATTTAGTCTTGTGCAAACAGAAAATGTGTGAAGCACATCATACTGATTACTTATGATAAAATACGCTACTCTTTTTATTAATACAGTGCACCCTTGCGCATTCGTGCATCAAAGATCACGTGATACCGTACGGGCATTCTGTTGGCTGACGGCATCCGGAAGTGTGCTCTGACCTACGTGAGACAAAAAAGTGCTTTAAACAGTCGATAAGAGTGTGGGAAAAGGTAGTACAGATAGAAGGTGGTTTAATATCAGTGTGGGGAGGGTTCATAAACGTTTAAATTACCGTAAATAATAAGATAAATAGTTTGTTGCTCTATCGCAGAATTCATTAATCGCATGTGGTTCCTGGAACGCATTAACCGCAAAGAACAAGGGCGCACTGTATATGCACAATGATAAGCAAACACAGTGACCTCTAGATCTCTGTCCTTCGCTCTCACATCATAGATGCTTCCAGTCAGCAGCCGCATAGCATCCCCAATGCACCGCCACTCCTTTAACGCACCGTGCTCATGACTGTAACTTGAACCATGCTCCTTAGGCCTTTTTTGTTTAATTCTATTAAATCTGTTCTGCCTTTCAACCCCCTTTTCACCTCTGGAAAAATGTCGGAACAGGACACTGGAGGATAAAAGATTGGAAAGAGCAGATGGGAGTAAGATGTCATCTCTGACCTTGGAGTCAGAACGTAGGAGCGAATCAGAGGAGGAACAGGGATTGTATGCTGCGGCTAAACAGGCAGATTGTTGGAGCGGTCGTGGTTCTGTTCTAAATCACCAGAATCTGTGACAGCGTAGGCAGGAAGAGAGAGTTGAAGAGACACACAAGAGAAAGGAAGTGAGATGGAGATGCTTGATGAAGGACGCAAAACAACAGCTTTGATTGTATCACTGATTATATGTATGTGTGTGTCTGGGCTCCCGTCTGTCTGTGGCTAACCTTAGTAATACAGCATAAATGTTGTACTATTGCAAACACAGCTCAGCTAACGCTGTCAGGCTGCACATACGAGAAACTCTTGATAGAATCATGGAACCGTATTACTGGTCTGAATAGTATACCAGTCAGTCAGTGAAAACAGGCTGATGTCAGCTCAGACGTGCGAGTACTCCCGTTCTGTAGCCTCATCGCGTGTGGCTACAAGGTCACAGGGCCAGACAGCCAGCTACACCACACACATGCACACACACACACACACACACACACACACACACACACACACACACACACACACACACACACACACACACACTCTAACACATTAACCAATCATGCAGCCAGAGAGGGGATTAGAAGCTGACTGGGTAAGGAGGGTTAGAGTAAACTGCATGTGTGTGTGTGTGTGTGTGCGTGTGCGCGTGTGCGTGTGTGTGTGTGTGTGTGTGTGTGTGAGAGAGAGAGAGAGAAAGAGAGGCATGATTACCACATTAGAATTAAACTGATTTCCAATTTACTTTCTCAAGAGCGAGGCAGCAGCTGCACACTGAGAGGAGATCATTTCAGAACCAGAGCCAGAAAACATGGACTCTGTAGCCTATTTACTCAGAATTTGATGACTTTAAAAAAAAAAATTCAAAAATGTTCTCAGAAAGTTGTTCAGTTGTAGGATGTTGACCAAAGTATTTCTGCAAACCACACATGCCACGATGTGCAGAACGCTTTGCTGAACTTTTGCTGATCCCAGAGGGAGAATTTATTGTTACTGTTATGAGCGTGGGTTCTTCCACACGAAGAGTTAAGCACAGAGCAGCTGTATGGATTTGGTATCTTGCTCAAGTGCTTGTCAGTGACACTTGTAAAACCATACTGAGGGATTATATTACCGTCTGCCCAGTATTCGAAATGTGGGATCAATGAATGTAAATAACATTTTTTGGGGGGGAACAAGCAAAGTATTTCTCTATTTTCAGCCATGTAATTTAGCGGCTCAACAAGTGGTGAAATTTGAGTGATCGTACCAATGTTCTATGTGTCTCCAGGGAGCAGAGGAGGCAGCGAGAGGAGCAGCTGTCCCAGCAGAAGGAGCACAGAGAGGAAATCTGCAGGTAGACACACCTATACGTTTTCTTCTAACTCCATTTCATCCCTTCACCAACTTTCCTTCCATGCGTCTCATTCAAATCGGGGGGACCTCCTCTACTTCACTCTGCTCTTCCTCCCAAAGTGAAGTGGGCATTTCATTGTCCCCTGAGACCTGATCCTGGATCAGTCGAGGTAATCCTAGGCTCCATAAAGTGCCAGTGACACAGCAGAGAGTCTCGTGTGAGGCTGGCACAACAGATGGAAGCACTCGCTGGTTGGCGTGGAGTCATCTTACACACACTCACACAGACACATACACACACACACAGGAGTAATGGACAATTCTGTTGAAGTGTATTGCATTAATATAAAGGCTGACACATGTGCATACACACCCAACCCCACATGTGTACACCCACAGACAGACATCCACACAGAGCGCTTCTCATCTTTCCATGTAGGCGTTAGATGTATGCCGGGTGTGTATATTTTCACATGGTATCTGCTGCTATTCTTTTTCTAAGCCACTGGCAGCCTGGTGTGTTCAATTACACTGTCGATTTATTTCCCTTCCCACACAGCAGTCTCTGATCTCACCCTCTGGCTCCTATACAGCTCAACATATGATAGCACTCCACTGGGGGAGTTGGAGGCTATTTTAGAAAGGATGAGCGGTCGGGCAGGAAGGAGCGCCCCCTGACATAAACTGAGAGAAAACGTGATGGAACAACAATTCACTAAACTGTCATGGATTGAAGACCAAAGAGTGCTGAAGATGTTTATCTGGTGATGGAAGCTTGCAGACAAATCGATGCGTGAAAGCAATCTGGTGATTTTAAATGCAGTGGGTTGTGATGATGGGAGGGGTTTCTCTTTGGTTTAATGGTTGCGTTGCCAACCTTTCCTCGGAATTGAAGAGGGGACAGGAGATAAGAAAACACCACTCCTTGTGTCGGATGACGCTCCTTCTGATTCTCTTTGCTTGTACAAAACATTTAATCTCTGCATAAGGAGATGAATCTATCAAGAAGTGCTAATATTACGCAGATTACTAAGAGCTGAGTTTGTTGTTTTTCATTTGAAATGCGAATACTCATGGTCAGAACATTTGGTACGTGACCTGCGTGAAGAATCTATCTCTCTGACGCAGTTGAAGTCAAACAAAGTGGGTGGCTGAAGTGCATTTGTGTGTCAAGCACTAAATTTAGGAGGCTGATAAGGTGGAAGAATAACGACTCCTCTCTTACGTAACGGACCAGCTCTCTCACGCTCACCTGCTGAGAAGGAATTTTGCATGTTTGTTTCATGAGCTCATCTCCTGCATCTTTCCCACAGGTTAAAAGAGGAGTTGGAGGAGAAATGCCAGCGGTTATCGTCATGCCAACAAAGGTGCAACACCCTAGGGCAGCAGCTGTTGTCATGGCAGCAGCGAGAGGAACAAATTAACAGGATGAGTCGCGCAGCTGAAGAGGAAGTGACACAACTGAGGGAAGTTCTGGACGAGGCCCAGCGGGAAACAAGACAGCTGAAGAGAGAGAGGTCAGGATTGTGGTATCTATTCTGTTTACATCAGTTCCCAAATGATTCTGTTAACACCAGTAACAGACTGGTACTCCAACACATCCTCCTTAAAGGGCACAAAAATGCATTTTCTCAACCAATCTTATAAATGATCGCCTATTTATGCCTTTTCATTGGCTTGCAGCAGTTACTCTCTAACAGCACGTCACATAAAAAGCTGCAACGTGGTGAAACAAGGGTATCAGCAGAACCACGTACAAGCGGTGAGTCACATATTGTTGAATAACTGTCTCTTCTCTAAGTAATAAAGTGAGGACCCTGGCACTGAGTAAATATGTGCTGCAGTGCGGTGCTCGAGTGCCAAACAGATGACAGATTTATTACGGTGCGGTCGGCATCAGTTTGTCCCTTCTTTACTTTAAAGGTTTGTTCCTCTCTGTCCCGCTGTCGAACAAGTTACAGAAGCATCTAAATGCTAAAAGTCAGTGGTAGATTTGAAAGTGACAGCCTGCCCTCTAGGCCGGCACTTTATTTGTCCCACTTGATCTCATTATGTAAATGAAAATCAATTCCTTTTCAGGACACAGAGAGACACCCGAGCGTCTGAATCGGCAGTGTCCTCGGATGAACTGGGTCCGGTTGCTAGAGGTCTGATAGACGGCGTTTGCATGTCTTCTTGTCAGACGAGCGGTGGTGCAGAAAGGAAAAAACTAAACTCCCTCGCTGCACATCCCAACCACAAGCATTCACTTACTCACGCATGCACACATAAAGGCACGCACACACTTTTTCTCAGCTTGCCTTATAGAGATTTGAACACATCTACTGACCTCTAGTGAGCCTCTAAAGAGGACATGCTCTTCCTTTGGTCATACATCTGCATATTATAGCTCTGTGCTACACTTCAACACGTCTCCTGAGGCTCACCAACTTTTTTTTCTCATTCCAATCTTCGTCCTCTCATAACCGCCGTTATCTCATTCACACACACTCCGCCCTCCGTGCTACCCTGTCACCGCTCATCGCCCTTCGCCAACCCCTCTGTTGCGAACCTCACCAGAAATAAGGATCATCTCTCCACCCTGGGACCTGCCTGTCGTACTCTGTTTAAACTGATAAACTGTTGAAATGTATTTCATACTGAGGATATATCATATTTTTAATAAGCCCTTTGCAGGGTGGCCTGTGAAAGTAGGAGGCTGTGGAAGACAAAATACAGCTTCATTATCCTGTGTAATTGTTGATCTTCTACATCAGGTGTCAGGGCAGTCAGGATCTTCCAAAGCCATACAGCAATTCATAATACTTAATAATACTTCATTTAAAATGTGCTATTATTAACTGTAAAATGCAAAACTTGAATTCAAAACTTGAATGCAACCGTAGAAGTATTAAACGTTTACACAAGAAATAAAACTTACTGTCTTTTCAGGCAGTCTTGAGTAAAATGTATTTTTATTCAAAAGAGGGACAGTTGCATGACACTGGAATCATATGTGCAAGTGATGTGCATACCTCCGCCAAGGCTGAACAATCCCGCACATCTGTTTTGCTCACCCCACCCTCCACAATGTTCCATAGAAGTTGGTTTTTGTACAATCCTGGCAACAAACAAACAGAAATGGGTCAAAACAAAACCTCTTTGGCGGAGGATTGGATTTTGGACTACCAGAAAAGATCCCTTGGTTACATCACGAAGGATGATTTCCTCTGTTGTCTGTAGGTTGACTTGGACCTGTGGTTAATAATCTTAAAATATGGAACAAAGCAGAATTTGATGAAAAACAATCCTGAGGTGATGCTGAAAGTAGTGGCCGGATTTAGGGATGGTGGAATTGAGGGATGGATGAACATGAGGGAGAGACATATTAGTGGAGAAGGATCAGGAGTGAGGGGGGGTGGATATAAGAGACGCATGAGAGGACAGAGGGAGAAAATGAAGGAAGAAGGAGAGGAGATTAAGTGAGAGGGTGAGCGGCGGGGGTTTAGGAGAGAGGGATGGAGACCGTGACAGTGGTTTGCGGCGGTTACCTCACACACACTGTCTGGCTCTCACATGCACACAACCCGGGTCACGGGGGCCGCACACGATCCACTTCGCACACACGAGACGTGACAGCTCGCCCTTGATTCCACAGGACGGACATGGAGTTAAAAACAGGGAGAGGGCACAAGAGGAAGAGAGGAGGGAGGAGGGTGGAAGGACAGAAAGTGGCAGAAAAGTGGAGAGAGTAAAAGATTTAGAAGTCAAGAGAGGTCAGGAGTATCTCTGCAGTTCCTCATCCATCTGTTAAATATAAGAGGACGTGATTCAAGTGGTTTCATGCAACGGAGAAATGGCGTGACAGAAATTATGATCCTGAAAATTTTCCCTCCCATCTGTCTATATGAGGAGGCTGCTTCACGCCTCAGGCTTTACAAAATTAGGTTCATGAGACTTTAATAGATAAATGCCAGCACCACATCTACCAGCTACTAGTTTCAAAAACCTCTTTTCTCTTTTTCTACCCCTAAGTTGTTGTTTTTGAGGCACATAGTGTAGTAGTCTATTTGTCCAGTTTCTACAAGGCAGTCAGCCTCCATGTGGGCGATTGGAGTGAGAAGATTCTCACAGACTTTTAGATTTTAATAATCTTTACGTGTGATTTAGATGCGAGTTGTGTCCCTGAAACCTGCACGTTGGAATGCGTGGGCTGATGTTGGTGGAGCTTCGTGTTAGCTGTCGTTCCACACTGTTGATTCATACACAATAACAACAACTTATAGTTGCCCTTGAGCTGATTGTCAAGAGTCGACTCAGCCTTATTTGCAACAACATAGAGTGGAACAATGTTGTGTGTCTGAGGTAGAAGCTCCTCACACTATAAACTTTCTCTGACATACACACACACGCACACACATACACACACACACACACACACACACACACACACACACACACACATGCACACGCCTGTCCTTAAAAGCAGCCTGACATGTCAGTGAATGAGAGAGTGCTCCCAGATTTTCCCATCATTCCTCACTGTAATCCCTCCAGACCTTCTTCTGAGGGCTGGATTTGCACGCTCTCACTCCCCAGGGAGTCTAGCTCACACACGCACACACACACACACAAACACACACACACACACACTCACACATCTAGTAGTTGGACAAAAACACACTGTGTACACAAACATGTGAACATTGCATTCATCAGCAATAAATTAAATCAATAAATCATTAAACGTGTGTGTGTGTGTGTGTGTGTGTGTGTGTGTGTGTGTGTGTGTGTGTGTGTGTGTCAGCAAAGAAAATTTGCGAAAAAAAACTAGCGGATTTCAGCGATATTTTTTGAGGATGTGTGGGTACTGGGGAGGGGAGCAGTGGATTACATTTTCAGCCTTATCTAGAAGATGGTATGGATGCAGGGTGTTTGTTTCTATGGCGACACTATGACCTGCTACACCAGAAATGTCATTGTCAAGTTGGAGGCAGACTCGGGCGTGTCCTTGCATCAACATAGCAGGGTTCATAAATTCAACGGTTTGAGCTCGTATCTTCTCTTTTAATCCCGTTTTTAGTAGGACTGAGACACATTTAAATGAGCTTTAAGGGATACATCTCAGCATCATACTTGCACATCTTGGGGAGCGTTCATGCATGGATGTCTGTCTGTGTCTATTTTTGTGCTGCTGTGTGTGTGTGCATGTGCGTGTGTGTGTGTGTGTGTGTGTGTGTGTGTGTGTGGTGAGTACGCTGATGTGATTAGCCAGAGCCAGTGGAGTGAATAATATTGTGTCTGCCTGCCCCAAGTAGGAAGAGATGGAATGTAGCCGCTGCTCTTTATTATAGTGGAGCTCATCTGCTTCACCATCAAGTAAACAGAGTCAAGTGTGCAGCTCACACGCTTTCCTTTTGCAGATGGGCTGATTTATACACACAGACGGTTGCTATGAGGACATGGTTTTTTTTATGATGGGTTTCTGCACTCTTGTGTGTCTGCATAAATCAACACCTCTTTACTGTAATTGATAATTGAATCCTGACCCGGGGTCTTTCTGTGTGGGTTCCCTCTCACAATCCAAAAGGTGAATCATCTTTCCTGTAACCCCGTAAAGGATAGGCAGTTATGGAAAGTGGATGGATGGAGAATCTCAGATTTTTGTTGCATGTCTTGTGTCTTTGTGGGCACCACGGTGGTGCAGTGGGTAGCACTGTTGCCTCACAGCTCGAAGGTTCCGGGTTTGAGTTCTTTCTGTACGGAGTTTGCATGTTCTCCCCATGTCTGTGTGGGTTCTGTCTGGGTTCTCCGGCTTCCTCCCACTTCCAAAAACATGCACTTCGGGTGGATTGGTCATACAAAATTGTTCGTAGGTGTGAGTGTGTGCATGCCTGATTGTTTGTCTTTCGGGTGGCTCGGCAGTGCCACCTAAGAGACACTCTGAGTGTCCCCTGCCTCTCACCCTTAAGTCAGCTGCCTCCAGCAACCTCCGTGACCCGCAAAAGTTTAAGAAGGAAATAAGAATATTAACAAATGTCTGTCCTTGATTGGGTTCTATGAGAGATTCCTGAAAGTGTCTTTTACAGCCCTTCACACAACCCACTGGTTCTGAACCAGAAATGTAACTGTATACTTTAGAGGTTCTCCATTAAAAACCACCGTACAGAGTCGACACTAAATGTAAGTATGATATTAAAACCGTCAAGCCATGTCTTTGTTCCCAAATCAATTTCTTGGTTTTCACACATTTACCAACAGCCTCTCCCTGAAACAGACAATTGAATATCAAATGAGATCGAATGAACACACAAAGTCGAAGCAAGTTCAGAGGTCCGGTGTGAGTCACCGCCATTCGGTGTGTGTTACAGTCAGCGCCCTGCAAGGAGGCCAAGGCACTGATCAACTGATCAATTCCAACCGAGTGGTTCACAGTCTATTGAACTGCGGATGATGAATGGAACAGCTTCACTGGGACCTCTTGGTAGGTGTTCAATTCTTGAACATCCTACAGCCAATCAGAATCAAGCATTCACCCAGACTACTGATGTGATCATTGGTGGTAAACTGTCATTTCCTGGCGGGATTAAGATTCCTTCAGCTTCACATCCTCTCAGCCAAACAGCTGTTGAAATGACAGAATGGATAACAAATACATAAAATTCACAAACCATCTCGACTGTGTCTCACTCCATTCCCCAGAGACGTCTAGCATTATTCTTATTATATAATGCAACCTGGAGAATGTGTTAAAATCACATCGAGTCGGGCTAACACTTACGTCGCTGTACTTATTTATTTATTCCATTGTCGCACTGTGAAAATGGTTAAAGTAATCTTGTGTACAGTTTTTTCACTGCATGTTATTTATTAAAGCAAGTGCACGTCTTTGTATTTGCTTTCAGAATACATGATTTATTTGTTATTTTTGCGCATTTCCCTCTAAGTGTTTGGATCTGTTGATTCAGATCAAGGACATGAGTGGCCTCCAGAAGCTAAAACATCCAAAGACATTTTTTATTTGCCCTTGTGATGTCATATGTTGCTGCTTTGCAGTAAATTTGTCTTTTCATTACAGAGTACATTTTATTAATTTTGTCACTGCTGTCTCGATAAACACTTTGTTGGACAAAAGTTTCCACTGGAAATTTAAAGTGTTTTTATAGTTCTTTAACTTAGAAACAAAAAATAGATGCCTGAGTGCTGCGGTGTGTCAGTTTGTGTTGGTCTTACAATTCATACAGTTTCTGTTTGTGTGTCTTTACAGTGAAATATTGATCGAATCTCACAGCAAAGCTCTGAACATAATGGAGGAAAACTGCAGACGACAAATTGCTTCAAAGGTATTACAGCTGATGAGGAAATAACTGCTGTTCCAACTCCAACAAACAAAAACCCTGCAGCAGACGTGCCCCTAAGACAAACATTGGCGTGTGTTCTGAGCCTTTTATTGTATGTTATTAATCAATAGGGGCCTAAAAAGTCTAATCCATTCCAACTTAGTGCGCGCTTAAGGTTAATTGTTCTCCTATAAAATACTGGAACCACATGGCGTTCATCTGTCATTTAAAAAAAAAAGTAAACCACACATGAATCATTCATGAATAAATCAGTAATAATTAAAATGTACAGCTTAAACAGTGGCACAATATCAGCTGGTCGTTAGGAAATACGTATTCTGGGAGTGGATACGGGATATAGAAAAATAAAACCACATGTGATGTAATGACATTTTCTCAGGTTACCTTGCCAGGTAAGCGTAGGACAAGCGGCTGTGGGTTCATCAGACATTTTGTCCCAGAGTGACGGGTAAACAGACGTGAGGACAGCATCCAAGGCGTCGTCACAGCTCACAGGAGTCAACCGACACTCTAAATGTGGATAAGATTAGGAGGCTCCAAGACCACCAGTCTGTTTGACACCAGATTAACCAAATGCACTCACAAATACACATGTGTACGCAAACACACACACACACGCACACACAACAAATCAGTCTGCCTTTTATTAGTCAAACAGTGTAGTAATGTCTGCCTGCCTGTCAACAAGAGTCCCTGAGGTTTAGTTGAACATTAAAACAAGGAGGATGTTTCTTTTTTAAAAAAAAAAAAAGAAGAAGAAAGGCCTTTTGTTATTCTCTCAAATTTTGAGACACATTTATTTCACAAAGTGGATTTACTATAATATCAGAAGCAAATGCTGCTTCGTGTGTCATTTTGGATAAATAAAAGGGTAAGTTATTGCACGTGGACGTCTGTGCCTCCAAAGGAAAAGCACAGTCCTGGGAACAGCTAAGATTCTGGGGAAAACCTTAAACTCCCAAGCCAACAGATACCGTAGATTTTTTTTTTTTTTTGTGGGATTACCCCCCTCACCCCCCACCCATCCCCTTTGTGAGCTGTTGAATAAAAATCCGGTTTCCAGATTGAACCCTGTTCTCTGGCTGAATTTTCTGTTTGGGTTACTGGAGAATTAACATCCGTGTTTAGGCAACACTACAGTGTGTCCGTGTTATTTCACACTCCCCCTAAAAGATTTTTTTTTTTTATCACCAGCTGCCACTGTTTGGTATGAAAATATGTAGAATAGCAATGGCATCCTGAACTGAGAATGACTCCTAGCTGCTTTTGTTTGTTGTAACCTGAGATTTTGCCCGCCGTATTTTAGCAGCTGACAGCTCTTGTCGGTGCATGTGAGCGTGCGTTTTACTGCGATCGTCCTGCTGACATCTGTTTTCAGAACGGCAGCCTGGTGACAAGTTTAGAGGAGTCTTGTCGGGCTTTGGCACACACAGATGATGGCCGTCTGGAGCACAGTTGATGCTGCAAGAAAGATCGGATGACTACTTATTTTAAGTTTTCAGACCATCGTGCAGACGTTGTTGATCTCACTACCAGTGTTGGAAAGCCAGCACAAACTCCAGATTTAAAAACTCCCTCAATGAGATGAATCTAGCAGACGTACCTTTTATAGAAGAGTCCTGCATTACGGGTTTTAATGGTTGATTTTCTTTTTTGTTTCACACTACAAACATGTGTACAAATATTTTTTGTAGCTCAAGTAATTTTTCTTTTATACACTTTTGATCCTAACCACAAAAACACTTTCAGTCCCATAAAAAAACACTGAGACATCGAGCATTTTTCATCGTGTGATTAACGACACATCCCAAAGAGTGCAGAACACGCTGCAACTATAAAAATGTCACATGCAGAACATCTTCTATGGCTAAAACATATTCTGCACACGTGGTGATTGGTGCGTGCACCAGGATGGTTCCCACACACATGTGCACCAAGGTTATTGGTCCTTATGGGCTTCCCTTGTCTTCACTTGGGCTTGCACTCATAGAAAGGAAGTGGTCACTCTTGTGCATTCTTTAAATACAAATAGCAGCTGTGTACATGCACTCACACACACACACACTTATGAGTACAAAAAGGATATACACACATAAACCACCCATGCTCCTCACACGTACATTCACACAGCAAAGAGGAAGTGGTGTTTTCTCATTTGATCCAACACACGCAATCTTAGTCCTTCATAGAGTCTCCCTACCCACAAGCCCAGCACACACACACACACACACACACACACACACACACACACACACACACACACACACACACACACACACACACACACACGCGCCAATGTATAAACATTTTCACATGCCAGCTCGTCTTTTCTTTGATGCTCACATCCACTTTGTCTCTGAATTCACGCTCACACACTAAAATACACACACACACACACACACACTGCATTGATCTCAACTTCAGTGGCACCGGTGGGTAGCTGGTGTTTCATGTCCTCTACCATTACACGTTTGATTGGCGGAGTCACACGAAAAAGCCAGCCACACCCTTCGACCAGACTTTTCACAACCAGAGTCCCCTTCATTTAATTGTCCACTGACAATAATACATAAAAACTCACATAGAACAATAAAAAATTGTCACAAGCATTATTTAGAGGTTAGAGACTGTGGGTATGAGACAGTATTTTAAGATGAAATGTGTTTACAGAAGAACTGATGTTTTTTAAAAGGGTCAAGAAGAACTCACAATCTTTTTAAAAGCCTCTCCCGATCTCTACGAAACCTTCGCAATGGTTTTTGATAGACATATTTTCATTTTATTCGATACACTATTACTCTCTTCTTCCATCTGTTTCCAAGCGACTTGTTAAAACGTAGGACAAAGCTTTGTGTGACCTTCCCCCCTTCCTGTTTATATCATGAGAAAAATCAACATTTCACGGTCTCTTTTAGGCCAGGCTGAATTAGAGACAAGCCTTAGGATGTGGGTTAGACCGGGCTTCTATTTGGAGTTTTCATTACACACAATAAGTACAAAAAAGGTCATTTATGATGAAAATTGTATTTCATATTGTCATAAGTAGGGCTCGATGTTGTGTAAACAAATCAAGTTGTGATTATCTTGATTGTTGTGATTTGAGACCTGAATTTAGTGGGAATGATATTTTTTGGAATATAAAATGTGTCGTTAGCAGCTCCTCTGACATTTTTGAATTACCTATTCAGACCTAATCAGTCAAAACTTCATCTGCACAACATCCATTTTGGTTGTTGTAGCTGCATGCTGCCGTGGTGGAGCAGAAACGCCAGAACGCATTACACCTGAGGGAGCAGGAGGCGGAGCTTCGCAGGGAGGCGGAGCTAGAGCTGGCCATTGACAGAGAGAAGAAACGACTGCTGCTGGAGCAATACCAGCGAGACTGTGCATGCTTTCAGCAGGAGGTGATGAAATTCATTTTAAAAAAAGATAAATCTGCAGAAATAAACCAATGAAAAGAATTTGTAAACACGCTGTTGTAATTGATAATTTCTCTTTCATCCATGCCCTTCTCTCTCTTCTTCTCTTTTTTATTCATCGTACTTTGAGAGAAGTCAGAAGAATCACAAGGATGCAGATCATCTTGTGGTTACAGAATATGAAAGAGCAGTTTTCTTTCTCACTTTCAACTTCTTTTTTCTTACTTATGATGCTTCATTTCATGCTGAAGTGGACTTTCCACTGCTCCCAGGAGTTTCAGACCAAAGGTTCCCATTTGTTCAGTCCATGTTAGCGTCTATTTATATTGTGTGTGATTCATTTCCTTACATGCCTTCCGCATCATTGTGAAACGCATTGATGAAGACACGATAGGACTCTGAAACATGTGCATGCATGCAGACAATGGCGATGAGCTTCGCGAGCACCAAGTCAAACACAAGGATGTTGCGATAGGCGTGAGATTGTTAATATTACAGACAGCGTCAGTTCACGAGTGTCTGTAGTTAAGTCACGTTCAAC
This sequence comes from Antennarius maculatus, assembly GCA_013358685.1. Classification (NCBI taxonomy): domain Eukaryota; kingdom Metazoa; phylum Chordata; class Actinopteri; order Lophiiformes; family Antennariidae; genus Antennarius; species Antennarius maculatus. The sequence continues at coordinate 18,838,365 of CM023613.1, read as the reverse complement.
CCATTTAGCTCCCATCATGCCTGGCACGACTCCTTCTCCACTTCCAGTGCAGAGGCGAGGCGGGGTAGCAGAAATCATATTGCCTCTAACGTGATGCAAAAACATTCAGTTAATCATTTCCTTGCAAAAAATGTTAATTTCAGAATGCATGTTTTTTTTTCTTCTCCAGCTGCTGGAGAAAGATCAAGAGCTGCGAGGACTGCAGGAGGAGACGAGGGGCAGGGTGGAGGAGGAGAGGAAGAGGAGAGAGGAGCTACAGCGCTCCCTGCAGCAGGAGACTCTAGATCTGAGCCAAGCTAAAGCTGAACTACAGCAGGAGACCGAAAGGACCTCTCAACTGAAAGAAGAGGTGTGTTCAGGTGCACGCATGCGGGATCATGATCCTCCATAGTGTTGCATTCAATTGTTTTGTGCTTGTGCTATTCAAAGAGGATGGAGTCAGAGCAGTGTGTGTTTGTGTGAACAGGGCGTAGCCATCGCGTGAAAACAACGAGAGCGCTTTAATGGAGAGACAGAGGTCTCATTCATTGAATCAGCAGTGATGGAGTTCTGTCCCAGTCTACTTAAAACACCAAAACTATGGACTGAAAAGCACTAAAATGCACCAGGAGGGAAGTGCAGATCAACAACTCTTACATTAGACTTTGTCATTTTGAAGTTTTGACCTAAAAATAAACAAAATCAACAAGTTCTGTAAAAGCCAGACAGTTAAATCTCTGCAGGACGTTCCTCCTTTTTCATCTGCCCATCTCCAACCATCTCAGTGTCCTGCTGGGTTCACCCAGTTCAAGGTGTCCTAATGGTGATTTCATGATTTCACAGCTGACATGTTCTTTTGTGCTACTCGTAGATCCTTCCGCCCACCCCCCCCAACCCATCACCGCTCTTCCTTTCTGCTCTTTCTCATCTAATTTAAAGGCATCGTTTCTTTCTCCGATCAATCTGTATAATCTCTTTCGATGACCTTTGTTTTTTCTTTTCCTCTCCATCTTTTCAGCCCTTTGACTTTGTTCTCTAACGATCTCATCCTTTTCTTTATGAAAGTTTTATTGATCCATCAGTGCTCGTGTGTGAGCGTGTGCGCGTCAGTCAGAAATAATTAGGTTTAGATCGTGACCTTGAGATATTCGCTCTCTGTTGCTGAGCTAACGCCGCCATGTCACCCGGCCGGTGTTCCAGACAACAAAGCAGTCATCTTTATCTTTATCAGAATCGTTTTTAGAAATGAGCGACCAAAAATCAGGTCAAGGTCAGGAAATCGGTTTCATTTAAAATTCTGTCCGTTTTTCTTTATGTTATTTCTCCCTCACGCTCTTCTCCTCCTCCCCCTCCCCCTGCCGTTGCTTATGGGACGAGAGGAAAAGGTCACAGCGTCTGGTGGAAAAGACGGCTGACCTTTAACCTCCCTCTCAAAGAGCTGAGATCACATAATACACAGGCGCACGCGACACACGCAAGGGCGTTTTTTGTGTGTGTGTTTTTTTATGCCTTGGATTAGCATTTGCGTTGCTTGTCCCACATATTATCAGCCAAATATGCAGTCGAGGGCCTTTGATTGTGTCTTCTGCACACGTGTGTGTGTGTGTGTGTGTGTGTGTGTGTGTGTGTGTGTGTGTGTGTGTGTGTGTGTGTGTGTGTGTGTGTGTGTGTCTGCGTTGCTGGTGGAATGTGGTTTACAGTGTTAGATTAAAAGCAGGGGTTCTGCGGGTCTGCGTGTGACTTCCATCCACCAGCCCTGTAATCCTGTTTTCACTAGGAGCCCCTAATGATGGCTGTCTCTCTCTCTCTCTACAGCGAGACTGGCATGCATCACACACACACATGCACGCACGCACACACAGGATCTAACACATGCCTGCGTATAAACAGGCAGGAAAGAGGCTCTCACAAACACAGAGAGGAAGTGGCCAAACACGTGTGCAAACTGTCACACACACTTCTGCAATTATGCACACAATAGCACACGGTGTGACACATGGAGCATGGTGTGTAGGTACATTTTGAGTACGTGCCCATATGTTGGTAATTACAGACATATTCAAAGAAACCCACACATAAAATACGAGTGTAAAAAGGAGAATATACTTATATTAACCATATGTTCAGCACAATTAGGGATTTCCCTCACTGCACAGGTTTAAATACAAACAGAGATCGATAGAGGATGCAGCTCTGGTGGTCAACAATGTTCTTCCAACACATGTACGCACAGCATTTTAGCACCTGGCAGTATAATGACGTAGTGTGTTTTCCCTTCACAAACACACAAACAAACTCCCACCCATGAAACATATGCTTCGCATCAGCCTTAAGCTGTAATCATTCTGCATGAGCAGAACAGGGAGCTCTTCTCAGTGTCGTGCGTGACACCAGGGCCAAATTACTGGTGAATCGGTCGCAGTAGTCACAATATTCAAAGCTAATCCAGGCAAAAAAATGTCATGCTAAGAAATCCACATCTTCAAATTTAAGCACAATTAATCTATTAGTTCTACAGAATGGCTCTCATTCTGCCGCCGAGGTCTGACTGTCTGCTTTAATTCAACCAAGCCTCATCCACTAACAGAGTCAGCCCTGTCACTGTGATGTTAATAGATTGGACAGCCAGACTTTTATCTGGTGGACCTGGATCTGTACCCCAAATAAATTCAGAAATTCAGTATTTTTTTATCATCAAGATCAATGTTTTTAGAAAACTTTAAAGAAAATGTCTCACAAGGTTAAAGAAAGTGAAAAACATTTCAGAATCTGTTCTGACTGCCAGCAGCTTCACTGGAAATCCATACAGTAGTTTTTGAAACAAAAAAAATGGGAGCAGGTGAAAACAGGAAATATCCCAATTCATGTTCATTCATAAGAGATGTGTCTTTTTTATGTTTTAAAAAATGAAATGTCTAACATGTGAAGGAAAGCACAAAGGTATTAGAAATTCTCCTGGTTGTACATTCAAAAAATATAATATTTTCGGTTTAATAAACAGCTGACAAGAGGAGCTAATTTTTGTTCTGAAAGAAGCAGCTATTCCACATTTCTAAATCAGTCTGTTGTCATTTTAATGCTCAGTTTATTTGTCTTCCATTAAATGTAATTATATTCAAGTATTCCGTTTATCACCTGACTGCTTTGCCATGCACGTGTGTGTGTGTGTCATGTAGTATACATCTGCATTGTAACCTGTTATGTCTGAATGATGTCTCCTCTGTGCCACTCGTTTTTGTTGGTGAGCGTTTTTGAACGACCGTCTTTATCTCTTACATCCAAGTCGCCACTTTGGGAAACATTTTCCTCCCTTTCATGTTTTCTTGTCTCTCGCCCGAATCTCTCTATCTCTCACAGCATGCACTTCATCTCTCTCTCTCTCTCTCTCTCTACTCAGGTGTCACTCGTGAATCACTCGGGTGAGTGCTGTGTTGAACGCGTTGTTATGACTGGCATCAACAGAAGTGTAACTGATTAGAGTTGCTGACACAATCTGATTCTTACTCATTGTTCATCAGAGGTGACGCGATTGTTCTGGGTTCACAACCCAACCTGAAGTGTTTTCTCTGTGGTCTCCGTCAGATTCTAAAATATCTCAAATAACTTTGATTTCCCAAAATGATGAATTATGTCCTCAAATTGAAGTTTTTCTTCTGCTTGAAGGAAATTGACTGTGTCACGAAGAATAAATTTATGAACTCCTCCCTCTCTCTCCTCTCTCCAGGTGGTGTTACTCCAGGAGACGGTCAGAAGGGAGTGTGAGGAGCGGGAGGGACTGACTGCTGCTCTGTGTGAAGCCCAACAGGAGCTCCTCCGGCTGCGATCCCCGGCGTCTCCTCCGGCCTCCTCCGGGTCTCCTTCCACCCAATCAGAGAGACGAACCCCGCAGGGAAAACAAAGTTTCCATCACCACAGTCGATCTCAGGTGCCTTTTGGTCACTCTTCTGATTCCACAAATGCTTTCCGACCATCTCCCACCATCGCAGACAAAAGAGGACAGAGCTCAGATGGAGGAGGAGCCCGAAGGAGTTTGGAGTCCTGGAATCGTGCCGGAGGAGGAAGGAGAATGGGGACGCTGCCCAGATGGAAAGTCAGCGATGCGGCGATCAAAGTCAGACGTGAGGTCAGCTTAGTGATGGAGAGGAAGGAGATGCTTTGAAACAGAACGAGGATCAAACGTTACTGTATGTTGTTCAAACAACACAGGTGTTATGGTGTTTTTTTTTATAGTATTTAATACTGAACATGTGTGTGTTGACCTGGGACGAACGTGTTAAAACTCACAGATGTTTAATCCGATGTCCTCTTATCTCCCGCCGCTTCCTCTCCCACACCCACCCCACCCTCAGGCGTGTCCTTTCACTTTTATTTGTCGTACAAACACACACAAGTTTATTGCGGTGTCGTGATGAGGGCAGGTGCAGCACGGTGTGTGTGGACGAATCTGTCTCTGCTCATTAACAACGACCACGGTCTGTGGTGGATAAATTCAATGCTCCTTCTTTAAATCAGGCTAAATAGTAGGAAGCGACAGAAGCGACGCCACCCCCCGCCACACAACCCCCACCAACCCCCCTGGTTGTTCGTCTCTTATTTATCACACTAATAACTGGAGACGGATTAACAGAGTCAGGCTCTGATGTAATTTATAAAACCATCTTTTATGAGAACGTTTTATTGCGTCTGCTTTAACCTCCGTCTTCTTTCGGGTCCCTCGCTTTAAAACACATCAACAGATTTGAACGGCCCGTCCCAACTGAGCAAAGTCAGGGCCGCTAAGACAGCGCGGTCAATCCCCGCTGACCCCTGTCGCCCCTTATTTATGTGAGACTGGGTTGCGTCCATCTGGTCATATATTTAATCTGACATGTGGGACCGGTCTATCCTCCATCGTCCACACAAACCTGATGCTGCTCTGTTTTGTTAAATGTGGCTTTGGGTTGTATTTACTGCTGACTGTGCAATAAATCTACCCCACCCCCACCCCCACCACTACCACTGGAGGCTGGTAAGGTTTACCTTGACCCACGTTTGAGTCTAATGTCCCTGCAATTAGGCAAAAATAAGTCACACACTCGTTCACACGGACTCACGCACATCCCGGCGGACAGGGCTGCCGGGTTCTCTTCGAATGAACTCCCGGAACACACACACACACACTCACACACACGCACACACACAACGAGACGCACGTACTTGTTTTCTCACAGCCTGACTCATGCAGGCCGGCTGGCACGCACAGGATTTCACAAACGCCCACACATGCATGCACACTATACACACACACACACCTCGCCTGTGGCAGGGGCGGGGCTGCAGGAGCACGGCGGTGTACGTCCCTCGCCACCTGCAGACAAACATTAAAGACGACGTGCAAATATAGAAGACACAGTAAGGCAAGCCCCCACCTCTCCACACACACACACACACACACACACACACACACACACACACACACACACACACACACACACAGACACACACACACACACACACACACAATTACCCAGCATTCTCCCCTCAGGCATTGTGTTATTGACATCATTCACTTCATGCAAGGTCTTTCCATCCCTCCCTCCTGCACGCTGTTCCGCTCTCTCTACATTTGGGATGAATTGCTATGATCGGAGTAAGGCGTGTTGTGTGTGTGTGTGTGTGGGTGCGTGTGTGTGTGTGGCATGGAACTCATTTCCCCTCTTACTGGCACACATGGAAAGCTTTTAGTTTGACCACGTGTCCCTCTCTTCCAACCCATCTGGGCGGCGACGCACACGATGTTCACACTGAAAGGTGGTACGATAACGATTTTCTCCTGCGAACGTCGTCACCGCTGGAGCATTTCATCCACCGAGAATGAGTGTGAAACGTAGCAGAATGAACCTGTTGTGTCATCTTTGCAAAAGACAGGAGCTGTCTCTGTGAATTTATTTTAGATCGCCCCCTCTTTAAAAATAAAAAACAATAGATGTTCTCCTCATGAAGCAAACTTAACCTTGTCTTTTGTGCTGTTGCAGCTGACCTCTTGTTGCCTTCCTGTGTTTGAGTGTCTGATTTTGTGCGACCTTGTGTGTGTTTACACACACCACGTGAGCTCAACATGCGTGCATGAGTCTCAAGTGAACCTCTGTTCCCAAATCACAATTGCTGACTTTTTATAGTCACATGATGTCACCGAGGGCAACGGTGGCGTGTTCTTTTAACGCCGGTCCAGATCCCGATCTGGGGCCTTTCTGAGGGGAGTTTAGTGGTCTTCCTCTTTTCTGTGTGGCTTCCAGATTTTTTTCCCCACAATCCAAAAACACAGCTGAATGAAAAATGGACAGATGGATCATATCGTGGAAGAACGTCCTTTTTCATCGTGAACCTTTGACCTGTTGCCCTTCCTGGGCAACAGGTCATACACACACATACACGCAGGCCACACATACTGTACCCATTTGCAGCATGATCTCCTCGCAGTAATTATCATAGCAGGGCAGAAACACATGTGTCCATAGGGGATATATGATGGTTGTTCTCACACACACACACACACACACACACACACACACACACATACAAGGGAGTGGTGTGTGTAACTAAGCTCTCGTTCGTCACTGGGCGTCCCTGAACACCTCTCCGCGCGGTATCCCATGTGCCCACACACACCCTGTAATTTGTGTCACTGGGGCAACAGGAGAAAGAATACTCAGTGTTCTTGTTGTAGTCGTAAATGCGTGAGTGTGAGGGGATGGAGGTGCTGGTTGTAGGCGCCGGTTTGAGATGGGGACAATGAGGCTTCTGTCACACGTTTGCACCATTTTAATGAACAAATATATTAACCCTAAATATGCCTGCAAAAAAAAAAAAAATAGAGCCCTTGTTGCTGGAGAATAACCTGTACTATAATTTATGTGTCAGCTGATTTGTGGGATTAAAACAACTACTTTAACAATGTATATGGATCATGTGACCATTTGAAAACCAACATCATCAAGTTTGATTTTACGGATCGCAAAACAGAGAAGAAGAAAATTAATTTTAAGTTGGAGTTTATTTAAATTTTTATGACTTTTCTGTCTCGGTGAAATATGAGTATCACATCATATTAACACCAGCAGCTATTCAAATGAACACGTAGATGGAGAGTTATGTGATTAAAGATTGAAAATTGAAACTTTATCAAAACTATATTTTGACCTTCAGCCCTTCTACAAGCCCCAAGAAAGATTATTTACATTTTATTCCTCATTTTCACTACAGCTCACTAAACGTCTACCAAATTACTTGCATTAAACCTCAGTTTCTCCATGCAGGTGAACTGCTGGAGGATGGGGGGAATAGTTAGAAACTTTAGTGGCTGTATGTGGATATGGAGGCACATTCTGCATCACTTTTTACTTCCATCATTGGAACAAGACAGTGCGGTTCACTAGAACAGAATATATTTGGAAATGAATGCTGAAGACATGCAGCAGCTGTGAAATAGAAATCGGCTGTCAGGAGCAGCTGCGTTTCAAAAAAACTGAATTTGTGAGTTTATATCTCCCTCTACTGTCAAATTTTGGGTACTGCAAGTTCTTAGGCCGTAAAATCATGTGGCGAACATAATGTACTTTTTAGTTCTTCCTGTCCCGCGTCACTCAGTGACGTGTAACGCTGTGGAGTTGTACTATATCTATCACCAGGACAACGCTACTCTCAACGGTCATTAAACTTCCTTTCTGTAGTGTGTGAATACATTTAAACACCTTTACATTTAATAAAATCACCTGGACTGCTGCTATTACTGTACGTCTTTTTTTAAATCGGCGGATTGATATGTTCCAGAGGTAGCCGTGAGAAGTCCGGACTTTCCCGTAAAATACGTCACAGAAACCATCGGCGACGAGTAGTTTCCTTGTGCTGCCTTCATGTAATACCGGAAAAACATGTATTTAACCGGTAAAATGTAGAGGGGCAGTAAAATAATGCATTAAAACTTACTGGAACAACTTCAACCATTTTACAACATCGATATGAGTATTAGTCATGTAGGATTAGTATAATTAAAAACACCCTGTCCTGTGGTGGTGGGAGCCAGTTGCTATAAAGATATAGCGCTTACTTTATTCTGGGTTATTCACAGGATTATTCACTGGATTCAAAAGAATCCAGCACTGAAATCATTTGTGTTAATGTCACATACTAACTCAACCAGTTAAATGTTCTAAGAGATATTTCTCTCAGTGGTAATTCTTCATAACAAAGTCTCCACTCTAAAAGTTACGGGAAACCATAGAACGTAACACCAAACAACAGTTCCACAACTATATGGTTCCTTTGAGGACAACATGTTTTAGCCAGGGAAGACACGTGGTTTGAGAGAGGATTTAAAGAAGCCATTTTTGTTAAACTGGAGAAGCCATCTCTGAACAGAGAACAATGATTAAGACACCATCTATCAGCCACCTACAATGCAGTATTGATCTCCATCCCCAGAAACCACAACGAACATTCACTCCAGGGTGGAGCTCGCATGAAAGTGGGCAAGATAACAATCCCCTTATGTATGGTAATAGCTCTTACTGAGACTCATTGTCTTGGTGCTTTCAGTCCTTTCAAATCCAAATCAACTCTACACACTCGCTGGGGATGGGCGTTAGAATGACAATCCTACTCGTTTTCTTTTAGACAACTCCAGAGGTTTGTGTCCGACCTTATTATACCTTATTATATGAGAGCTCCAATCATCAAAGAACCAAGAGTCTAATCTACACTATCAACATGTAGTCTTTCTTGGAGGCTGTTCACCCTAAATCTTTCCTTCTTCTACAGTCAATGCAGAAGAGTCAACTGTTCAGGATAGGTTTGGGAAGTCTTTTTTCACCTGAAGGAAGAGAAACACTCATTTCGAGACGCCACTGTTCAAATTTTCGACAGGGAAGACAAATGGTTTGAGAGAAAAGTGAAACCCCCTACCCCCATCTCTGAATGGGGGGTGGGGGTCCTGTGACATCATCTATTACCTGTAAGGTCTTGCCACTCAGCAGATTGACTCGGGTGAAGTGGCTCATGGTATAACGACCACCCTTACTATATGAGGGCCTAATGATGTCCTTGAAATTCGTAATTGGAAGACCAACCGACACCCCAACGACCATCGCTCCCAACGACCATCGTTTGGGCAGTATACACTGGCCCTGGCAATAGTCGTTGGAATACAAATACTGACCACACCTCACGTCCTCAAGTCCTACAAGTGGGTTGACTGGAATGCCTTTGGATAACCATGACCTGGATGAATGAGAACATTCACAGATATCAATGCAGAATTACCCTGGCATGTTTTGACTATCTATTGGATAGTTTCTGCTCTCTGGTCTAAGCACTCTGAAATTCATGCTTTAGATTTTATTACCCAGACCTTGACTGCATGAGGAACAGGACTTTCAGTGATAAACACACATGAGAATACGTAAAACCATAAGTTCCATGGTGAATCACTATAGAAGATGAATGAATGAAAAAAGTTTGTGATTTGACTCCAATACAGTAGCTTAATAGTGAATGAACCTTTAATACATACTAATACACATATTAAATGATTACACAATTGTGTAAGGACATACCTGAGCGAACATCACCATTATTCAGCTATGTTTATATGACTGAGTGTCTTAACAATGTATATAGAGTAACCATGGTTTAGTAAATGTCTGAACAGGTAGAAAGAATTTTTTCTCCTGATGAAAGAAGAGTCTAGTCTTTCTTTTGGTAGCTTCAGTGTTTACAGTTTTACAACACGATATTCTGTGGGTCTTGAAAGATTGGTCAAAATTCTTTAAAACCATTGGCAGCAAATGAGTTGAAAAAAGAAGTTGCTAATTGATAAAAGTCAGGAACAGAGTTGTTATCGAACCATTAGCTTATGATATTCACGGGATGCCGAGGACCATCTATGAAAGTAGTAGCTGAGCAGCACCCACAGGAGATGGAAAATGAGACACACTGTTTCTTGGTGAAGATTCATGAATGTAATCAGTTAATAGACAAGACAAAGCAATAAAAATAAACCAACACTGTTCATTGCTTTTTTAAAAATTTATTACAAATTCAAGAATTTACACCAAGAAAACATCATGAAAGAAAGAGACAATTACAAAGTAGTAGGCTTCCTACTCGAGTCCACGAGAATACTGCATCTAAATTTTAGAATGGAGCATCCTGAGATTTCAGGATTCAAATTTTGCAAAATATGACCTTTCTGGATTGTTAAAGCAACAATCAATGTTCCAAGACACGTCTTTGCAAAATAAATGCAAACATACCGTTCATGGCAGACTGTTTTATGACAAAGTGATAAAAAGTGTCAGTTTCAGTGACTTAAATTCATCTTTCTTTTTCTATGAAGTTGTTGGTCCTTCTGTCTCCTCACTGATTCTTTTACCCTGCACAAGCAAAGTTTCCAAAGGCCTTTGGTACCTGTCCATAACTCCTCATGCGAAGAGACGACATGCTTGTCATATCAAAGACGTTGCCAAGAGATATGAAGGAACAAACAAATGAGTTGAACTTTTTCTCCAGACTTCTCATCAACATTTCAGTTATCATTTTGAAAAGATGTATTTTGTGTGATGACACGTTCAGCCTCACTGTCCCTCCTTTGTCTATTTCTTGACAGAAGTCCTTAAAAACAGATAAGGACGTAGCGTTAGTGAATTCATCAGTTAACTTCAGAGTATTGTCCGAATCTTGGATCCTGGAGACAAGCATGCCTGTCGATAACTTTATCATGCTTGCAAGGTTTAGTGTGGAAATGTATCCATTAAAATACATCCACCGAACAAGTGATAGCACAATGAATTCGCACTGTGACTGCAGCAGGTCATGTTTTTGAGAGTACATCATCTAACGGTAGCTGTCTTTCTTGTACATACTGTACCTGAAAGTCCTCATGCTCATATAATACATATGTTGATATCTAGAATCTAAAGCAAATTCATTGCTGTATATACAGTCATGGATTTTTTCCATGACTGTATATACTGTATTTATATATACGTTCATATATAAACTCTAGATAGCTCTGAAAATGCTGTACTTCAAAGCAAATCTTACAAAGCTTAGCAGATCAAATGAAAATCAATAAAATTAAATCATATCAATCATAAAAGACATTAAAGTCATTCATGACACTTTATTTATATGGAGTGGGTAAAACCATATATGTAGCATAGATGAAGGGACTGATGGTGGAGAATGAAGGGACATATAATCCCAGTCTTTTTCTAATCGAGTCAAAGAAATGGTTGTTTTTGTTCAAAACTTCAATGCGGCACTATTTGACATCGCGGATGGGCACACGTTTGCCTTTCGGAGGACGGTTAGTGACGTCACGTACTTTGTCCGGCATTCAGTTCCTCCATCGTTCTGTCGGAGCAGGCCGTGTGTTAGCTTCAGTTCATTCGGACGTCTTTTGGAAGAACATGGCTGCAGGTCCTCTATCTGTGTCTTCCAACGCTTCTACAAACAACGATGGGATTCTCATCGGAGACAAAGTTTACTCGGAAGTTTACCTTACGATCGACAACTCACTCATTCCGGAGGAAAGACTCTCACCGACGCCATCGATGCTCGATGGCCTCGACCTGAACGTTGAGACCGACCTTCGCATCCTTGGATGTGAACTCATACAGTCTGCGGGCATTCTTCTCCGTTTACCCCAGGTAAAAAATGTAGTATACCGTTTATTCAGCTTGTCTATGTTTTGTTTATTTCACAATGAACGAAAGTTTAAGTGTTTTTCAACGTTAAAACTCAAGACGCCACAGCAGCTAGCTTTTTAATGTTCGCGTGGTGGAGTCAAAATGGCGCCGGTCTATTGTGCAAGGTTAGGCCAGCTTATACAAGACCAAGTAGAAACTCTGTGTTCTACCTCTTTTTAAAGGTGGCAATGGCGACTGGGCAGGTCCTTTTTCATCGGTTTTTCTACTCAAAGTCCTTCGTCAAACACAGTTTTGAGGTAAGTCTAATAATGGAAGCTGTGAGGGCCCATGGCCAGCTAATGTGCTTCGCTTAGCCTAGCCTAACGTTGTGGTTACGTTCCCGGCAGCCATATTGCCGATACGTTTTTCACTACAGTGTTCCGACAAAGACGAAAGATTAAGATCATTAAAGAGCAAACAACAATGATAAAATCCAGAAAATACAGAGATGTAAAAGTATTGAAGAAAATATGACAAGCTCTTTGTGCTCTCCGCGCGTAGTTTTTAAATTTAACTACGTTCAGATGCTTCGTTGTACACATTGAGATAAGATAACTTATTATGAAGAGTAGTTATCTTATTTTCGGTATTTTTTGGCAAAGGTAATATTTGTGCACATTGTAACATACGTGTAGTTAAACATAATTAACAGCTAATAACCCTATTCAGTGAGTAATTTGTGGTAACAAAATGGCGGCTGATTATGAACAAGTGCAATTTTTTTGTACATGGGTAGCTGAGAAATGTGTAGAAGTTGGTCTATACCCACTTTTATACATTTCTAAGCAGTTAATATTCTTGGACCAACCACTAAAGTGTTAAAATATTAAGTGTAAATGGTGGGCAGCTCACATTAGTTAATGTTAATGAAAATCCCTGTCGTGGCATGGTCTCTTTCAGTTTTGGATGTGAAATTGTCTCTTTGGCAGTGCCTAAGTAGAGTGACAGATGTTGTTTTTTGGGGGGTCTAATGTTATTGAACTTTTCCTTCCAATCTTCTTGCATCATCTTTCCTTCAGATTGTTGCCATGGCGTGCATCAACCTGGCCTCCAAGATTGAAGAAGCACCCCGACGGATAAGAGACGTCATCAATGTTTTCCACCATCTGAGACAAATTAGAGGCAAAAAGTAAGCAATGACATTAAATCAAGTGTTCCTTTTTAAGGGGGGTACTGTATATCAAATGTTTGTGATACATGGAACATTTTTTAATTGCATTTGTCTTTGCTTTTTATTCAATTTGATGTATTTTGTATGATGTTGATCTGCTTTTTTGCTGTGAAAGTGCTCTTGTGTTTATCTATGCACTCTGAATCATTCTCAAACTTTTCAGTTTCTTCACTCGTAGTTTCAGAAGTCTAATTTTCAACATTAAAGAAAGTCTTAAGTTTGACATCACATCAAAATTTTATGGATTAAAAGTGACCATGCTTTTTAAGCATCATAAGATAAGGCACATGTTCTTAACTCGTGTGCCTTTGTCTTCATAGAATTCTGATATGTCAGTACCATGTGCCTTGGCATTAACTTGGCTTCTTTTTTCCCTTGCAACCAACTAACAGCGACCACCTACATTTACCAAAGCCTGGGTGATGTGGAATGGTACGTAAGATGAAGCAGTCGGCATGACAACCATGATGCAAGGGGGTCTCTCCACCCCCAGGGCCATCCCACCCCCCTCCTGCGGGAGACACCCATGGTCTGAGCCACCGTGGGGCACTGGGATCGGGGATGACAGGTTGGCCGAAGGTCCTTGGCCCCCAGGGTGCCTTGAGGACTCCTGTGGTTCAGTCTTAAGCTTTGGGTATCTGTCCGTCAAACTATGGACCATTGGGTAATGTAGTTTTTTTTCCTCTGACTGCTCCTCACCATGCATTTTGTATGTGCTTTAAAAGCAAAACTCATTCACCGAGTGTTACCCATGGCTTTTCTAGAAATATCAGTGTGTTTGTTGACATAACAGATTGGTTACCTGTGAGCAGTTAGATGCTTCCAGCACCGGTTTTAGTTGTTAAGGTAGGTAGGTAGTTTGCTTGATTGCACGTTAATACAAGTAATTGTGTGTCATGTTTAGCTGAAGTTGTGATATGTGTCATGATCAGCAAGAGATTAGTGATCCTGGAATGTGCTTGCGTTCATGTAGTTCTAGACGGCATTATCATTTAAATGTTTATAAATTTGAAAAGGACCTTTCGGAGCTTGTAGTTTGTTGCTTAATCTGCAAAGTTTCAGTGTTTATGACGTTGTTTGAATAATATCAATAGTATCTGATGTAGGAGGCAGATGACACGCCACAGTCTGATCGTTTAATAGATTGGAATGCATTTCATCCATGTTTTGGCTATTTTTTTAACTGCTGCCAAATTTATTTGAGATTTTTTTTGATAGTGTTTTCGAATCAATTTCTTTGTTTAATGAACAAAGGTTTTATAGGTTGTAGGACTGTTGGGAGGAGAAATCTGTTAAAATTAAGAAACTGTCTTTTGTAGTCTTAAATGAGTGATTTAATGTATGTATTACAAGGGTGAATTAAGAACGCATCATTTGCATTTCTAAAATATTGTTGCAGTTCGTATGTGAAGACTAATGTTTTGACATATTGAAGTAGTGAAGTGCATGGTGACTTAAGCTGATGTTCTATTAAAGCTGTGACACAAGGTGATTGAGGATGAGGACTGTCTGCAGATTCCATAAGCTTTCTCTAGAACCACAGGAGTTCACAAACCCCAGCAAAACGTCAGGCATTTAGACAAACCTATTGCTTTGAGTTGGTTGAAACGGAAAAAAGAAAAAAAGAGTGCAAGATATCCAGAGGGCACTTTCTTTTACACTTTTATTTTGAAGGAGGAAGCACTGTTTTACATTGATTCTTTTATAAACTAGGACTCCAAGTGCACTAATACTTGATCAGAACTACATAAATACCAAAAACCAAGTCATCAAAGCTGAACGGCGGATTCTCAAGGAGCTGGGTTTCTGTGTCCATGTCAAGCATCCACACAAGGTGAGTTAAAACCACACTTGAAAAGTTAGTACAAAATGTGTAACAATATATTGTTAAGCAGGTCTGTGTAGGTTCTCAGTCATCCAGGTCATGGTTATCCAAAAGTTGTTGAGTCGATCCACTGGACGTTAAGAAAGTTCTTGAAGACGTTTCGTCTCCCATCCAAGAGACTTCTTCATTTCAGAAAGTGGCTGATAAAGTCCCAGCTTATAAACCCTGTGGGGTGTGGTCAGTGCTTTTCACATTCCAACGACCGTCGCCAAAACCCGTCTGGCTCCTCAACTAATGATTTATTTATAATCATGTCCTTTCGAAACTCCCAAAAAGATTGTCACAGCAGATTGACCCAGGTGATGTGTCTCATGCTAATGACCCTCATTAGCATACAAAGGTGTAACTCACATCTCAATGACCCCCTTTGGACCCCCATCAACGATCGTTGAAGAGCCAGATGGGTTTTGGCGACATTCGTTGGAATGTGAATAGCACTGACCACACCCACAGGGTTTATAAGATAGGACTTTATCAGCCACTCTCTGAACTGAAGAAGTCTCTTGGATGGGAGACAAAACGTCTTCAAGAACTTACTTAATGTCCAGTGGATCGACTCAACAGCATTTGGATGTTGTTAAGCTGTTTTTATTGAGTCTATTTGGTTCTGTAGATCCAAACACAGTTACCAGCTTTGAAAAACCATTCAGAACATAACATTGACACACACAGGACTGTTCTGTATTCATATGCACCCATTGTATGATTTCAGATCATTGTCATGTATCTGCAAGTCCTGGACTGTGAAAAGAACCAGACGCTGGTCCAGACGGCCTGGTAAGTTCCTTTACTGTTCGACACTGACTGATCCCCACAGCAGCAACCTGTCATGTCTGCAGGAAGTGCCGCCAGACCTGGGCTTAAAATTAAGTTTCAAATGGTTGAATTACTTGAAGAGGACTTGATTTATCTGCTTAGGACACACCCATAAGTGGAAGCAGCAGCTGTCAGATAAGTGATGCTCAAGGCCCCCTCATGTGTAATCACAAATTCGAAAGAGCATTCAACAACCATTTTGCCCAGGTCTGACCGAGACATTCCCTCACTCCAATTTACTATTTTTTAATTCATTGACCCTAATGAAGTTATTTGTTTTCTTACAAAATCCTGTTTGGTGTTTCTTTCTCTAGTCTGCCCTTAACATGGCTTTTCTGTAAAGTCTGTGATTTCAAATGCCCAGGGAACTTGGTTTAACTTTGTCCTTTCTTTCTACTCTTTGATTAAAGGGTAGTCCATGCTGGTAAGTCACATAAAGAACCTCTGAACTCTGCCTCCTCCAACCACATGACCTCAGGAAGCTTCCCTCATTGGCTGGCTGCCCCTCTCCGGACAGCCAATCCCAATGCCAAGATTCACTGAAGGGGGCGGGCGGGCCTTTCCCAACTGCCATCATCGTCTTGTTATCTCTTGGGTGTCGAAAGGATTTGTATTTTTGGTCTTGCTACAAAGGTTTATTCTGTAATTCCTTTTTGCCAAGTAGCTATAAATAGGCCATAAGCTATAATTAACGTTATTTTCCTTAGTTTACTTGCATCTAGACATGAAGTAAACATAGCCAGAATAGAATTACTTTTTGGCCAGTTTACTTGACGTTTTTATATTTTTCGTAGTGTGCTCTGACTTTTCCCTAATTGACATGGTGTCCAGACGTGTGTCTGTTTTACAGGCTGATCCAGTTCTCAGGTTTTGCCTCGAAGGACCAGTCTCACCCATGCAGCAGTCAGAATCCAACCACCAAGTGTTTAAATGTAGTTGCGTTGGCATAGCAGTTTCACGTCGAAGCACCAATGTGCAGGTTGAGGCTTTTTGGTGAAGGGAAAGTAGCCTGGAAGTAGTCACTGCGTTTTAGGTATTCTGAGAAATGGGGCAAACCTCCAGTGGAGCAGTGCACATGTTTTTGATAGGTAGAATTTAACGCACTTTAAATAGAGAATTATTACTTTTCTAAAAATAGGTTTCATTGCTTGCTTAGATAAGTTTAGTATTTTTTCTGGGGTGGTGTTCCTTTAATGATAATCTGAGGGGGATGGGGATCCTTGTTTTTTGGGGTCCTACCACCGTGTTTCTGTGATTACATCTTTTATCTTTCTGACTTCTATGTTTAGGACATAGATGTTCACCCTGTACATGCCTGACTCACATCCTGGCCATATTGTCTCTCCTAATACTCTCCCTATGACTAATCTAATTCACCATTGGCCTAGATCAACTGACACCCAATCTGCTTTGTATCAGAAACATTTCACTTGACAGAAGTAATGGGGCCTAGATCTACACATTGTCTTCTCATATCTATCTGCATAATGGACGGGGGTTTCACACAGATAAAATCAGTGTTTGACAGGGTTGGTGTAGGTCAGGACCGAGCGCTTTTAATGTGAAAAGTAGTTGATTTAATGCCGTATGAAGATTTAATTAAACGTAGGAACTTCCAAGGTTTTCAGCACATTTGAACCATTTTATCAATCAAACACTGGCATCTAATGTGCCAAGCATGGCGTCACACATGCTGTGATTCCCTCAGATGTAACAATCTGAAAGTGGCAACTGCATTCGTGATGAATGAGTTCCATCTGTTTGTCTGCATGTTCTCCTTTCCTGAAATCCATGAGGAATGTGTCATTGTCTTTCTCATCTTCTCAATTAATGTCCCCCGTGTCAAAATGTGGTAAGGTGGTCTTGGCAGGATTATTTCCCATTTGTGTCCTCATGCTTTCCCTGTGACATACAGCACTACAATGGATACCCCAGAGAGAAAGGACAAAGTTAAACCTGACAAATAGAACGCCTCTCGCTTTGGCGCCATCAAGCTCTCAAAGCTTGTAATTAGTATGAAAATACCAGTTACAGTCAGATGTCACAAACAATCGACCTCTAGGTCATCCTAACCTCATTGTCTAAAGGAAGAGGGTTTAAATCTGTAAGTCATAAAATACCGAAAATCTAAAGCTTGATGAGGAGGTTGAGGATGATTCATTAAGCAACACCAATAATGTGACAATCTGACGCGGCTGGTTCTGTGGGGTTGTGTAAGAGGTGGCTTTGTGTAGAAAAGATGCTATGTTTTTGTTTCTATGTGTTCTTTGTGCTTTCATAGGAACTACATGAACGACAGCCTGAGGACAAACGTGTTTGTGAGGTTCCAAGCCGAGACCATCGCATGTGCCTGCATATTCCTTGCTGCCCGGGCTCTGCAGGTAAGAGAACAGTTAACCTGAAACACGTCGTGTGTTCAGGCCTCAAGTCATCACATGAGATAATTTATAAACATTAAACCCCTTCAAAGTGCTAAAAGCCGCACTTCCTGTTCCTTGTAGATACCCCTGCCATCGAGACCTCACTGGTACCTTCTGTTTGGCGCCACTGAAGATGAAATCAAGGAGATTTGCATCACTACTCTGAGACTGTACACCAGAAAAAAGGTAAACGTTAGAAATAGTGACTTAAACATTAGGATTGCGAAAAGAGCTCCAGTTAAACTCTCTTCTTTGTCAACCCCTCAGCCTAACTATGAATATCTGGAGAAGGAGGTGGAGCGCAGGAAGGTGTTCTTGGCAGAAGCTAAGCTGAAGGCCAAGGGTCTGAACCCTGATGGTACGCCGGCGCTGTCCACCTTAGGTGGATTCTCTCCTGCTTCCAAGCCCTCCTCCCCAAATGTTGTCAAAGTGGATGAGAAGACCCCGAACCCTCCGGCTGTCAAAACGATTAAGAAGGAGCCGGACACCCGCACTCAGGTCAACAAGAGTCCACATAATGGGTGAGAAACACATGGATTATCTCTGCCATGACCATTGGCTCAATGTGTCGACGATGTTTTTTACATTCATCTTTTTTTGGTCCAGATTAAGGAAAGACGTTAAGATCGGGAGGAACAGCAGGAGTGGCAGCAGATCCCATTCGAGAACTAGATCTCGGTCTAGATCCCGCTCCCCTCGCAGACAGTAAGATCCTTTATTATGAAATCAGCTGGGCTAATTCATCTCTTTGGTTGTGTTACCAACTTATTTATTACTCTTCTTCTTTGCTCTTTCTTCCAGTTACAACAGCAGACGCAGTCGCTCAGGGACCTACAGTTCTCGCTCGCGCTCTCGTTCTCATAGTCGCAGTCCATCGCCGCGGCGACATCAGCCCTCGCCTCTCCTCCCGCACATCAAGTCCAAGACCAGCCATCATGGCAACAGCGACTCCAAGTCTAGTGGGCGCCATGGCAACAGTGGTGGATCTGGTCACAAGAGGAAGCGCTCGCGTTCTCGGTCACGCTCCCGCACTCCTGTTAAAATAGAGCGGGAACGAGACAGGGAGAGGGAACGGGAGAGAGACCGAGATCGCAGCGCGTATGACTTCTCTTCTAAGAAACACAAACACGAGCGAGGAGCTGGTCATCGAGGAGACAGGAGGGACAGGGACAGATCTCGCTCCTACGACAGGGACAGAGAGAGGGAGCGCAGCCACAAGAGCAAACACCATGGCAGCAGTGGACACTCAGGACACAGCAGACACCGGCGCTGATCCGCAGAATGATTGGTTGGATCATCATCATGTTCATTAAACTTAAACCAAGCGGATTTGGCTTCTCCAAATGTTTTATTAGTTAGCTGTCGGCTGGAGCAGTGTCAGCAGACGCATCAGACTTGGTTTCTAAATCCTTTGCTTCTGCTGCCGTCTAGGCAGCACTGCGGATGTCTGAGGACGTGACCAATTCACCAGCTGCATACCAACTTAGATGGGTTCCGGGTTCATTGTGTACATCCCACAACTCACCACCCACTCTATACAATTTCCAGCAGCATCAAATCTCTTCCACCACTAATTTTTGTCCTTCACCAGAAACAAATTTAGTTTTGTTAAGAACTATTTCCCTAAATGGAAATAAAACCAACTTTGTTCAGACTGTTGAAACGGCCTGCATATACATGTAACTTTGACTCGATGCATCTACATGTAATTTTGACTCGTTCACTCAACATGCCTGCTGCTATTTGGCGGAGATGGTTAATAAGTTGTTTGTTTCACATGTGCATTGGAGCAACCCGGGCTACATCAGTGACTACCAATCCACTGTTGACTGTAGGTTTACTGCCCTAATTACCCCTACCTGGTCATTTTGATTAGTGGTTGAAGGAAGCCACCATTTCATTGTGGCAACACTCGGACCTGTGATGACCAGCTAAACCTTTTTGTTCTTGTCCCCCCCTCCCATTGTCTCTGACCTCACTTTATTTTCCTGGTTTTACGTGTAAAGTTGTGGACTTGAAGAAACTTATTTACGGTGTAAAGATGGATCGATATGCACTGACAATGTGTACGCTTTGATTTTTAAAAGCGAGCCGTTCAGTGATAGTTGAATGAGTAAATGTAAAATAATAAATTCAGGAAAGATCATTATATTTGCACATTAAGGGTCTGGCTGATTGATTTGTATTTTATTTTTCCTTTGGACATCTTTATTTTGCTAAAACTGTCAAGTACAGTTTCAAAAAAGCAAACATGCCATTTTTTTTTTTTTACAGAAGGGGTTGCAGACAAAATTTTAGGGTTGTCAATTTGTTACACTGGTTTTTGGTCTGCACATGTTTATGTCTGATTTTTATCCAATAAAAAAGGAGTTAAGACACTTGGCTCTCTTGGCTGTTTTTTAAATCGGTAACAAATGATTACGTTTCAGTGTCGTGGCATTACTTTGAAGGATGAGTGAACATCAAACCTAAATTCTGCGTCAGTAATTACGGTAATGACAAAATGTGCAGCGTTTGTGTGCGCCGCGGTCACCAGGGGGCGCTGTTGGTCTGACTACAAGGACTCCTGTCTTCAGACTGAATGGATTTGGAACTTATGATTGTAAGGATAAATGATTTCGTACAAAATCTTTCACGATCTATTCATTTTAATATTATGATTATTTATGATATAAATTATTTATGATATAAAGTCAAGTCATTTACACTGCTTTCATATAAAGTGATGTTCTCAATCAAAATTGTGAATAAGTAATGACTTCATTGTTTCTTTGCCAACTATGATGTAGAACTAATTCCTTCAGAGACAGCCTTCGCCATACGATGTGAGTTTATGAATTTAGAGGTAATTTATCAAATGTTGACATGAGGCTAAAAGTCTAAGGCTGTCATTCCTTAACATGATGGGTGTATACACAAGAAAAATGAGAAGTTCTCATTACATATATCCAAACTCCTTGACTACCCAGACATTAATATATGATTCGACTTCGTTCCCTATGTCACTCCATTGTCTTGAAGCCATCTAACTCATGCAGATGTACTTGTGATGCTATTCCAGGATAAGCATTTACGTTGGGCGAATGTTCTCAAACAGGCCATCTGATGCTTTGCAGATTGTGCAATGGGGAGTCAGTGCACCCTGCCAGAAAATATTGGCTAATGTGACCTGGCTTCAAATACACCACTGAGAAAACAATAGCTGGCAAACAAGCATTCAGTGTACTCAATGTGATCCCACCTGATAAATCCGGTACTGTGATAAAATGAAACTGAATATCACCCCCGATTCACCAGGGATGCAATGGTTTGGTGAGACATTGGAGATGCTCCACTCCAGTTCACCGGTTTAACTCAGGATCAAGACACACTGGTGGTGAAAGAGAAAGACTGAATATCAAAGCCTGAACGAAGATATTCAGTGAATTTGTGAATGATATGCTGGGAATAATTTGGTTTCCTGGTAGAATGTAACGCCTGGAAAAATCACATGTAGCTGTAAGGCCTTTTAATAAATCTATTTACTTTTTTACGAGGTGTTTGGGTGACATTCGTATGAGTTTGAAGCATTCGTCTTACCAAAGTATAAATAGGTGATAAATGCCTCAAGTCACTTACATGTTATATCATGTGTCATAGGCACACACCCTCAGACTTACTCACACATTAATTAATTGCAATTTTATATTAGGAAAATGGTAAAAACACCAAAACTATATCTGTTCTGCTCGCCAGATTGAAATTGGGTGGAAGTGAAGCAATGGATGGCATCGTGTCACCGTTTTCTAAATGAACTGCTTCTAGAAACAGACGTAAACCGTCAGAGGATCCAGAAATGAAAACCAATGACCATAAACAGAACCTGGTTGATGCATGAAGCACTCTGAATCCAGTACCGGCGTCCCAGTACCGGCCCGGATCGCATTCGTCTGTGCGTCTAATGACGTCTAATGACGTACAGCCGAGTGCATGCGTCTCTGCCGCTTCTACAGGTCTCGGTCACGTGACAGTTTAGTAGCTGTTACCCCCCAAAATTAATCCCACAAGCAAAAATCTGTAAAAACACACATTTTTTGGCGAGATTCACTGGATAGGGGGGAAATACCTCATGAGGAGACAGCAGAAGAGCCAAGAAGACAAAATCTGCATTTAAAAGACAATATCAGGAGTCCTCCTTACAGTACAGGTTTATCCCCACAGGTGAATCCCGTCACTGATGGCACCGCATCACCGAACGTGAGCGCCAGACTTAGGCCCCGTCCACACGATGTCGGAATTTTTCGAAAACGCAACTTTTTTAAAAGGCATCGAAAACGATTCGCGTCCACACGACCGCGTTTTCAAAAAAAATCTCTGTCCACACGTAAACGCATCAGTGCGTTTCTCAACACGTGTATAAGAAGAACAACTCGGAGAACGACAGGAGAGAGGACCGGGACGTGCGGAAATTCACGGTGTTCCTCCTGGAGGAGAACCTCCATCACAGTGTTCTCCCACCAGCAGACAGCGCGTCCCGGTCTGACCCAGAACAGGCGTCGGCGTCTTTGGCGAGGAACGTGAATGAATGAATGAATAAATAAATACATATACTGTATAAACTTGATGATAAATAAAGAAACAGGCGAACAAATATTTAAGTGCAAAGCATGTTTATCAACGCATCTTCGACGTGGAGCTGCTATACATCAGAAAATAGCCGGTTTTAGCTCCGTTTGTGCAAGTAGATTCGGGTCACGTGCATGACGTCACAGCGGTTTTGGTCCCAGGGACGCGCCCCCCGGATAAAAAAAGTTGCGGATACAGCGTCCACACGACAACGCAGAACCAGCGTTTTCAAAAAATATCCACCTCGGCCAGCATTTTCAAAAAGTTGCGTTTTCGTTCCGGATATCTGAGTTGTCGTGTGGACGGAAGGCGTAAACGCAACAAAAAAGTTGCGTTTTCAAGTGGCCTTTAGTGGCTAATCGTGTTGCTAAGGCGATGAAAGACACAACTTCTTTATGTGTGATGTACAGTATATATCAGGAGGATGTGCAGGATGATATGTTACTAGCAGGAACCCGTGGAAATTCCACGATAAAACTCATACCAAACATATGCAAACAAATGTATTGGTATTATAAACCAAGCGCACCCATCAGAGTTCTCCCAGCAGCAGGCAGCGCATCCCGGTCTGACCCGGAAGTGGCGTTGGTGTTTTTGGAGGAATGTGAATGAATGAATAAATAAATAAACTTTATGACTCATAAAGAAAGAAACAGACGAATATATATCCAAAAGTCAAGCATGTTTATGAACGCATCTTCGACGTGGAGCTGTTATAGGTCAGAAAATAGCCGGTTTTAACTCCGTCCATTATAGACACGGTCACACACACCGACGTCACAGCGGTTTTCGTCGCAGGGAGACGCCCCCCGGATAGAAAAAGCTTCGGTTACAGCATCCACAGAACAACGCAGACCCGGCGTTTACAAAAAAATTCACTTTGGCCAGCGTTTTTGTCGCGGATATCTGCATTGTCGTGTGGAAGAAACGTGTAACAGCAACAAGAGCCCTGGCTGGACGATACCGTCGGTATATTGTTCACGTGATTCCTTCTGGCCGTTGCACCATTGGTTGGGCGCTGTGATTGGCTGGGCGCTTGATTGACAGGTAGTGGGTGGAGTTAAAACGTGACACCCAAGTGAGTTTATTCACATACAGTATATACCTGTAGGTGGGGATAGGTGGGGAGTTGTGCCCTGTTGTTGCTAACCAACACCACAGCCGCACAACTATCCAAGTCTCTGGATGATCATACATCAGGAAGACTAAATCAGTATTTCTCTGTCATTGAATGCTCTGATTGAATGCGCATCAACGATTACGACTCCACCTCATCGCGGATTTGTGGTCGGCAGTCACGTGATACCGTACGCGCATTCTATTGGCTGACGGCATCCAGAAGCCTGCTCTATTCCGGCAGGCTCGGACTTTGGTTTGAAAACTTTAAACTTATTTTCAAAGATAAAGTCCTCACTGTAGCCCTTAAGCTAAAAACATCTGACAAGCTCTAACGTGTGAGCATCTGCTGCTTTACAAGATAGATGAGAGCATACCTGTGTGTTTACCTGCTAACTTTACCCGTGTTGTTTTTTTAAGTGTTGTTTTGGGTCTCTAAAGGCTTTGGATGGTGCTGTGGTCATTTTCCTTGGTCTCCAGTTGAAACAAAAACTCAGATTGTGTGGTTGGGAAGGAGAACACTGCAGTGTTGGAACTGTGGCGCTCCAGAATTTTTTTTTTAAAGTTTAAATAAATAATAAAATGTTAGTCTTGGGGCCAGTTTGAGGAAGACCCCTCTCTGTTCCAGCATGACTGTACCCTCGTGCACCAAGGCAGGACTGTGAAGACATGCTTTGGTGAGTTTGGCGTGGAAGAACTTGAGCGAACCTTGACCTCCACCACATCCAACACCACTGGGAAGAACAAGGGTGGTTTGTTTGACTATTAGCAGGATAGTTAGTTTCTCCATCAAGTAGCTGATGTACAATTGTTCCTGTTGTGTATTGTCTCATTTAAATTCAGTGAGATTTAATCAGAGGAAGACACACAGTTCTGGGTTTGATCCTTTTCTCTGCAAAGCTTGTATGTTCTCCAGGTGTCTATTCAGGCTCTCCAGCTTCCTTCTGCCTTCAAAAACATGCAACTCATGTGAACTGACCGCTAAATTGTGAGTGTGAATGGTTTTTTGTCTTTCGTGTGGCCCCACATTGAGCTGGTGTCTCACCAGGGGCGCACCCCACCTTTCCCCATCATTGTCTGGTACAAGCTCCAGTTCAGAAAATGGACGGATCTTATCTGTTTATTATATAAAGCTATCACAAGATGCAGTCTGGTTCATGGGAGGAAGTGAAATCTTGTTTCATCAGTCAGGATTAAAGTTTCCAATCAAAGGTCTTGTATTTGCCAAAAACAGTAAAGTCACTATTGATTCAAGCATCATATAGTCATATGTCCTCACCAGAGGGTTTCGCGAAACACAGTGAATCATCTTCCAGTTGAGCTGGTTCACTATTTTTTTCCAAATCCCTGCATGACACATCTGTTCCCTGGAATGCCTTCGGAGTTTCAAGTTATCGGCTCCGCCAGCTTCAGTTGAGTTGATGTGTGGAAGTTTCTGGATCAGATTTGTCATTACTGCTGGCGACAGAAGTCTGATATGGAGGGATTGGAGACAACGGAACCTGTTTGGTTATAATAAATAGTACAAACAGATTCCTGTTGGTGATGAAGAACAATTTTAGTAATCCTTTTTTTGGTCTTTGCAGGTGTGTTTGGTGCCAGCACAGCATCTCTGCTTTGACAATCAGTAACCAATGCAATGACCCCCTGCAGATAACAAATGCCGTTCACCATTGTTGGAGTGATTCATCCCTAAGGAGATCCTGCAGAGAGCATTGAAGCAACATTTTGGTGCTTTTGGCCAGAAGATCGCTATCACTGAAGGCATCGCTCAGTTGGTCAGCCCGGCAAATGAACCAATTTGGACAAATTGGCTAAAGCTGAACAAGAACAGGAACAATACCCACCTTGTTCAAATCCTTTTGTGTCCCCTTTGTGTAAAAACCCAGGAAATAATTGCTCAGTTTATTAAATGATCTCATTTTTGACCGAAACCAGGTGTGTAAACACGAGAAGAGAGACTCGCTGATTTCACTGGTAAAGATTTATTGTATAATTCTGTCAAGAAAAAGACAAGAAGGCAGTGTCAGACATGCAAAAGGTGCAACAAGCAAATGTATAGTCCACAACAATACCAGTTCAATTATCAATAAAATAATTTTTTTACAGTGTGAATTCATAGAAAAGTAGCAGACGAAGAAAGGGAAGAAAGAAGTGACAATTTATAATCTTCATTTGTTCTTTCGCTTGTCTTTCCAGACATGATTGAGGTGTTAAAAAATAAATATTGACCTTATATATCAAAAATCAAACATAAAATCAAATGCAATTCGACAACTCATCAAAGTAACAAAAGAATTCATCTGATTCTATACATCTATGTTAAAATGCCTTTATATGTTCACAAACATTTAATACTTAATCATCTTGGCGTGTACAAAGTGTGTGATTGTTTCCAATCGACAGCAGTGATTCTGTTAAGGTTTTCTCAGTGTGCTTTACGGGAGGCAAAACATCGAGATGCTACGATATCTATTTACACAGCTGCCTACAAATGCATTTCATGAACAGGAAAGACTTGACCCCCCCCGAACCAGCATGGCAGCAAGATAGGGTGCACGTTACAGCTTCTAGACGACGCTGACATTGATGTCAGACATCCACTTCAAACAGCAAGAAATCGACACTGCAGCTAATCAACGGAGGGCTGAGCTGCTGTCTGAACGCCAGGGTGGCGGCGGAGTCAACATGTGCGCAACACGTTCCCTCAGGGAACCTCCAGCTTCCTCCCATCGCCAAAAACATGCCGTATAGGTGAACTGGTGACTCTAAATTGACTGTGGATGTGTTTGGTCCCACCTCCTGCCCAATGACAGACCCCAGCAACCCTACATTGGATAGATGGTCAAAAAAAAAATGAATGAATGCTAACATTAGCATTAGTGCAAACTAAGGCCGATGAAAGCCTTGTTAGTTTTGAGACACTTTGTCCACACATTTCCATGACACCAGCGCCAGGCTGTAGGTATACCTCAGCATCGTGTCACAACCCGACTGCATCCTAATCCATCCAACAGTTGAGCTATTTCAGTCGGGGGGGGGGGGGGGGGGCAACCATCAGGCAGACAGACCCTGACACACACCCCCCACCCCCCGCCATAAGAGCAACACTGCAACAAAAGATAGCATTCTGTTTTTAGAAAAAGATTTACTGCAGTTATTGCAGGAAATCCCCCCGAAGTGGGGAGAATAGCCAGATGTCATAAATCCAAAGAAACGGGGGGGGGGGGATCAAATATGATGTGAATAACTTTATGTGTTAGCAGATGCTGCTCTGCTGTGGAAGGAGGTAGGTGGGGTTGAGGGGGGAGGGGGTGGGTGTACACAGGAAGCAAAAAGTAAAAACAGTGGTAACCTGACCCACTGGGAATGGGAGTGTTATGACTGCTTGTTTCTCGCTAACGGGGTTTTCAGCCTAGGACCAGCTAACCTGTGTGGTCGAGCGTCGTATCCTCTTCAGTCGGGACCGCCTCAGGGATTTTGTCTTTTGTATAAACAAAAGCTTCTGACACCAAATATGAGAGCGCACCTGCGACGCGCATCCAGATAGAGATCCGATTCAGACATTGTGTTCAATAATGGATTGGTGACGGTCGACCGTGAACGTTCATCCGGAGCGGGCGGTTTAACTGGATCAAGACGTCTTGAGTGCAACAGGAGGGAGAGGCAGCGGCCCGACGCAGTCAGACGCTCGCTTCCACGCCATCTGTTCTCACAGTGTAAAAATAAACAGACGCGCCAGAAAGCTTTTACATTCCAACAGTTTTGATCAGGCTTGTTTTCACTAAATTACTGCATAATGTAGTCTAAACCAAACCCTTCACTTAATAATCATGCATCCATATGACTGCATTGGCATTACTGTATTCCCAAACCCCAACAAGGAAACCACTGATTGACTTCAGCGTTTTCTTAGAAATCTAAGCTCACATGGAGCAACAGCAGAGTCGACACTGGAGAGAAAAATGGGCCGAATCGATTTCGACGTTTCTGTACAGTATTGAGATTGCAAAAGAGCAGAAATCCGTGCGCTTCGCTGCCTCTCGACAGGATTGCTTCATAATCCAGCAGTTCTTCACACAACAGCTCTTTTATATGCTGGATGAAATATTTCTTCTAGATATAAAAATGTAGAAAACAAACATACAAAATCAAGTTTTATGTTCCACATAATGTTTGAATACTGAGGTGATCTATTTGTTGACTAAGCCAACGCTGGCCGGTTAGCGGAGCTTAGCATTAAATCTGGGGGAACTGCAAGCTCGGTTCAGTTTAAGTATCAAATATTAAGGAATTGGTTATATGTGAGGATCTTTTTTTTTTTGTTTGGGAGCAGATACCTCCTGCAAACTTGTTGAAATTGATATGAGACCACAAGGCAACCAGGAAAGACCCGAGAAATAACCCTCATGTACCCTCCCCCATAAAACCCCAACTAGTCATTCTGGTTTTCGGCACAGATTAAACAAACTGGTGCTTGGTTGCTTTGTGGGTTTTGCAGTCGCACATAGGTAGACTTTATTCCTTTTAATCAGTCAGGCTAGTTGTTCCCCCTGTTTCCAGTCTTTATGCTAAGCTAAGCTAACCATTCTATCTTCATATTTAGAAAGCATGGTTTCAATCTTCTTTAGGGAGGACTTTTTTCCTCAGACAGCACGACACCACCAAGGAAAGTTTATTTTTTATGACTATTATGTAGTGATTATTTAGTAACATT
This sequence comes from Antennarius maculatus, assembly GCA_013358685.1. NCBI lineage: Eukaryota > Metazoa > Chordata > Actinopteri > Lophiiformes > Antennariidae > Antennarius > Antennarius maculatus. The sequence goes on along the minus strand of CM023613.1, from coordinate 18,809,930 downwards.
TCTTTCTCTGTTGCTTTTACATCCCCCCCTTCCCCTCACACACACACACACACAGACACACACACACACACACACACACACACACACACACACACACACACACACACACACACACACACACGCTACTAAATGCCCTTCCCATCTGCTGTCCATTAAGCTCCTCTTCCTAATTTGCTCTTCTTTTAAGATGATCTGCTCAGTCTCATTATTGCTACAAGTCGTGAGGTCTGTGAAGTCTTTATTGCTAAATACTGCTCTGACCGCTTGTGCATCAAGTTTCCACAGCTGCTGGTTTACTATGGCGTTCATTTCAGGAAGGCGAAAATACTGCATAACCAGTTTTTAAAATACTTGCCGAAGGGACTGTTTTCTTTTTGTTGCGTCTCTGGCAATAGACGACTTTGCTTACATGTTTCGCCATGCATGAATGAATTTGCACACGTGCATGGCGTGTTCATGTTGCTAGTTAACCGTGATGCTCTCACAGGTAGGTGGTCGCCTCGCTGCTCTCCCTCTCCCTGGCTTGCGCCACGGCCACATTGATGCACTGCAGCCACTCCTCGGCGTGTTTCTCGTCCTGAGCTTTCAGCACGTACGTCTTGCTGTCGGTGAAGATCTCAAACGCCCGCGGCAGGCCGCGATCACGCCGTTTCTTAGCCACCACCTTCAGGAGAAAGATGACAAATAGAAGAAAGACTGGAAACGTGAAGAGGCGGTGTGCTAATAATGCTAAAATGTGGTCAGCAGTGAAGATCAAACATTTCCTGGTTCAGGGCTGTGAAGGACGGCGATCCTCACCTTGACGCTTTGCACCTTGCTCAGCTCTATGGGGATGTCGTCAAGCTCGTCTTTCTGTGGAGAGGCAGAGACTGAATGAAATACAAATAAGATTGAAAACAAAAAGCTGGATTAAATCTCTTGATTCATTTTCGCAGGGTGTAAAAAATAAAAGCATCTTCACCTATTGTCAGAAATGACCTCATCATTTCAGCATCACAAGACTGCATCCAGTTGGTTTAACCTCTGAGGAAACCGCTGATCTGCTCATTCTCCAGGGCGGGACGGGAACTCATCACATCGCAGCCTCGTTTTACCTCACAGTTTAAATATGTGTGTTTGAGGGGGGTTACAGTCGTCATAGTTACATAGCTGGAGACTCCACATCTTTTCCATTGATGTTGACATGTTTTATCCCCGCTGGCTGTGTGGAGCGTCTGATTGTTTTTCTCCTACAGTCCATTCACCAACTGATTCAAACAGACTTGTGACTGATTTTAATCACATGATGCAATATTTATCCTGACCAGAAAGGAATAAAATGCACCACTGTCACTCTTTTTTTTTTTACACACTATTTTTTCCGCAACTACATTTGACAGCTTCCAGTAAAAAAAACTAAAATTTTGAAGATTTAAAACCCAATTTTTAAAAAAAATTTATATTATTGTGTAATTAAATAGCATTATAATTCATACTGGTGCTCTGTGACAAAAGTTCTCCTCTGTGCATGTCAGCAATTTGTCTTTACTGTCCGAAAGCTGAAATAGCCCACAACTTTGGAACCTGCTCAGTGATATTGATATGCTCATATCAATACATTACAGCAGCAGCACTGATCATGAATAAAAGATGGGCATTTAGTCTCTTATTAGTCTCTATTTGTCTTTTCTGTCATGTTCATGAGGTCTTGTCAAAGCGCTGCCCAGGTCTGCTATACTTTACAGTGGTTCTGTCTGGTCTGAATTAAAGAGAAAACACAGCTTTCAATGGAGAATTGTATTCTAGTGTTTGCATTCATTCCTTTAGTATTTGGTCCACATGGGTTTTGGACATAAATGCGAACAAGTTATGTGGTTTTCTTTTTTTTTATTTTCATTTTTTTTTTGCAGAACGGTGGAACTCTATTTGCTAAAGTTAAACATGGAAGAAACCACTTTTTTTTTTTTTAGTTCTCAAGTTCACCCCCCCAAGTTAGGGAACAGACTTTTTACAACATATCCACCAGCTCTGGATCATGTTGGCAACAACTGACTGAGATCTGAAGACAAAGGCAAAAAAAATAAAAATTCAAGTAAACTTTCCACTTTGTGGCTGCCGAGAGAAATCCATTACCTCCTGGGTGGAAGCACAAAGACTATTGTTCAGACTGAAAAAAAAACCAGAGCTCAGTTCTACTTTTGCACTTCATCCACAGGAGAACATTGTCGAGTCTCGTTCGAGGTTTTTGGGAGCTGATTAAATGAACGTGAAACAGTAAAGGTCCACAGAACGCCCAGTCTCTTGTTGGCTGTGAAATGCTGTCCATTAAATGAATTGTCCGTGGATGACTGCCATAACCCAGCATATAAAAATATCTACATAAATCCGATTCTCTCATGAAGTGAAAATATTTATCTTCCCTCAGCTACATCAAATCAATCTTATTTCTTCGCAAATGTATTCTGACCTGTGACCTCAACATCTTCAATCATGATGCTTTTGCACTGTGATTTTGTACAATTTCCTCCAGGATTATTAAAGTAAGTAAGTAAGTAAGTAAGTAAGTAAGTAAGTGTGTGTGTGTGTGTGTGTGTGTGTGTGTGTATGTATGTATGTATGTATCTATCTATCTATCTATCTATCTATCAATTAACCAAATTGCTCCTTTTTGCACAATAATGCTCTGTTCAGTGACCTCAGCATCATTTCAATTAAACAGTCAGTCACATTCAGACAGGGGGAAGTTGGAAAAATCACGCTGCAATGTTCCAGAGGGATAACTCCTCACGTTTGCCTCCACACATCCTGAACCAGGCACCGTCTCCTCATTCTCTTTTTTTTTTTGTTACTCGTGCATGACGTTATCTGCCTTCAGTTTCTGTGAGTGATGCTGATTCATGATGCTGCATCATGCTTTACCTCATCACTCCCCGATGAGTTCTTCCAGTGGGCAAGGTCACAAGATGAGGTTTCCACTATTTCACAGAGGGTGTCATCCAAATAACACGTAACTGAGGACTATAAATTAGGCTTTTTGTGACTGAGACCTGGTCCAACGTGCACGTGCAGCCGTACACAAGTGTTTTCAAAAGCGTTTGTTTTCATTGGTCACATACCGATTTGCCTCTCCGGAAGAGGAGCTGATTTCCTGCCAAGGTGAAGTAGCGAGTCTTCCAGCGCTTGATGAATTTCCAGCGGACCTGCTTCTCCTTCAGCTTCCCCTCGATCAGAGGCTTCCCCTCCTGGTTCACAACTAGATGGACACATAAAAATCCAGAAATGAATGGAAGAAGACAAATAATTACAGACAGACACCATTTATACGCTCATCTCAATTATAAATCAGATTTTTCATTTTTTCACACAGCGCCAGATTACATTTGTTCGTTGTATAATGATGATGATGTCCCATTGGCGTTGTGTTGACGTAGGTTTGGTAATTACCTGTAATTGGAATGATCCAACTCAAATGGAAAAAAATTAACACAGTAGTGTTTACTTAGAGGACATTTCAACTCATTTTGATTTTAGCTAATTGAAGTTTTCAAGAATGAGAAGAGAATGGGAAACGGCTCCTTCCTCATTTAAATCTGAAGGATGTCAATGAAAACTAATGATTAAAAGATCAAAAATGTAAAAGATGTGATCCTGCAAACACATTAGATGCTGATGGTAGTGAATGCACCAAACCATCTTCATTCTTCAGGCCCACAGAGCTTTTCAATCAAGTACAGTATGTTGGAGTTCATTAATCCAGCTCTTTGTAATCCTTGAGGGTTCAAAATGAACCAACTGCACTTCAACCTAAAGTTTAAAGACTTTCTACCACTCATCCAAGAGACTTCATCAGTTCTAGCCGACTGACGGCGATTAGATGAACTTCCTTTACTTTTGGTACTGGAGTTATGAGAGGATACCAAGGAAACTCATGAACTACAGAAACCAGAACTGCTCCAACCTGAGATGCAAACACAAACTCTTTCCCAAAAGCCAACGACTGGGTTTGGTCATCTACAGTAGAACAAGTTTGGGTCAAAATCACAATAAAAAATTCACAAGACTGAAAGACAACCTGTTGGTCATGAATTTAAGGAACCCCATTCATGAGATCCATTCAGGTCCTCCTTTCATGTTTGACTGCAAACAAACTTTTCTAGTTGTAGTCAAAAGGCTTGTTCAGCTTAAATCAACCAAAGTCCTGTGTGTGTGTGTGTGTGTGTGTGTGTGTGTGTGTGTGTGTGTGTGTGTGTGTGTGTGTGTGTGTGTGTGTCTCTCCAGTCCACAGACTCCAGTCGGGGCCAGTCTGATTAGTAGCGCTCACCCACATCAACCTCCTGGACCCAGTTTGGTCAAGCGTGAATTTAAGCGTGTAAGTGAGAACGTGTTCTTTGTCTCTGCTGCGATGCCAGAAGCACAGAGAGGTTTTGATTGGTTCAGGTTTGGTGACAGTAAACCAGTATGTCAAAAGCTGACTATGAACAGAGGTGCTCTTTGTATCCTTGGTGATAAGACAAGAGTTGAAGGGATAAAGGCAACCTGATTGAAGTAGGTCTGAAACTGTGGCTTTACTGGAGGTGATGTCAGAAGGAGGACAAAGCCAAACATAACATAAAAGAAGAGCGAGAACAAAATGTCTTTGCTCAGTTCGTTTGTATCTATAGAAGTAGGAACCCGTAAAAGAACCATACGTTCTGTGAATATGTAACATCTTATATCATCAACAATTAACATGTCATCCGTTAGCGTCGATCGCCAGCAACTGCTCTTCACCTTATCAACCAACATGACCTCCGGACGTCCCGTGGGATTGGTGATGTTGTCACTCACCCAACCCAGCCCACACACTCTTGATAACGCTGACATCATCTCATCCCGTCAGCACAGCACCAGTGTGAGGTCACTTGGATTGATGTCCATCACGCCTCACAAGATTTTTTTTTTTATGATGCAAATGCTCATAAAAGCCGTGTGTCAGAAAGTGCAGCTGGTTGAACATTTGATCCTGATTCCAGGTTGTTTCACCAGGTAGGGGTCAGCCTGTTGTTATTCTTGTTGTGTCCGTTCACATTCTCAGCCCTGGAAGATTGTCTGGTCGACACCGGCACACTAATGGCGCCGTGATCCTGACCTCCTTGCAAACTTTTTATTAACCTTTTTATTGGGATAATTTGGATTTCACAGCCAAAACTACAAAATTTTTTATAAATCTTTCTTTTAAAGGGTCAGAACAGTCACATAGTTTGGGTTTGACATATTCTATGACCCCCCACACAATGACGAGAATGGAATTCAGTTACAGTTGGACATAGATGTTGTCTCTGGGGGTTTATGAGGGATTGACTCGTGACAGCCTCAAGTGGCCATTTGAGGAACTGCAGGTTTTGGTGCTTAAATTTTGAACACTGTCAAGAAGTTGCATCACAAGACCATTTCAGTATTTGAATTTTCAATTAAAAATATGTACATGATAAAGAATACTGTAGTATTTTATTGCAGTTTTTTATATTGTACTTAACAATCATGTAACGCAAACATTCTTTCTAAATGATCAGTCAGTGTGACCTGGAACGCCGACTTCCTGCTAGCCTGTTTAGACAGAAACACTGCTTGTATGTAACTATGTATGTAACACTCCTACTGCTGTGGAGTTCTGGCTTGTCTACATCATCTCTCAAATATTTCATTATTTAGGGTGCAGAAATAAACTTGTCTGATGCATAAGTCATTGTACCTCGTACCTCGCTTTGATGCAGACACCTGGAAAGTGATCTCTGGATTGGATGTCAGCCTGGGGCGGGTTCACAACCCCTCGTCTGAAACATGTTGATGTGAAGTGCTGAGACGGGGATATTTACTCCAGTACTGAACTGAAAGCAATTCCTAAGTTTGTGCTTTACTAGAGTATTTTTATTCTCTTATATGTTCATTTTATAATATTGAAGCCTCTCTCCAACATTGTGAGTATCAGGGGAGTCCAAACAAGACTGATTATGCAAGATGTCCAAAAATGAAAAGACATTTATGTTTGTATTTGTTTGACTTTTACAGTCTCTGAGCGTATTTGTGTAATGCGTGCGGTTGGGTGTTTGTAGTTTTTGGCTTGAGGGCAACGGCATAGAAACGAGGCGTGAGTGGAACAGTATCCAAGAAGAAAACTGTAGGTTTACACCACAGTTGACAGTACACTCAGTCACCCTCGTTAAAATATCCATAGCAGGAAAAATGTGGTTGTAAACAAGGTCCCTGCCCCCCAAATCCTGTGTTAAACATTAGTTTTCCTTTTTGAGTGACAGAAATTTATAAGTGGAAAAAAAAAAGCTGCGTCCTTTCCTGGAGAAAATCACTTCTTGTGACATGTCTCTCTTTGCAAAAACATGTTTCAGCACTGAAATATAAACAGTTAAGGGAAAGAAAACAGTAAAAGAGTCACACGGAATAATCAGACAGAGATATTTAAGTATTTTGTCACTGGAACTTGGTTCTAATGGACCACCATGTACCAGCTGCAGTCTGTCTGACATCTTGGCCTCGCCGAGGGTTTTGTGAACATTTGGTCAAGACGACTATCTATTTGCATGTGATCTCTTTCTCCGACACCGTTTCCCACATCATTTTCCAATTCATCCAATCACATCAACCAATTACATTCTCCATCAGCCTATCATTTGTAAGATGTTAAAGTTTTCTCCCTTTCTCTGCTCGTTTCAATCCAGTTAAGACTCCAGTTGGACTCAACCCGGGCCAGCTCCAATCAAATCCTCTCATAAAGACATCCCAACATCGAGCTCCAACCTTCGTCACCACCACTGGTGTCCAGGCTCCGGGGGGAGGAAGGGGGATATCCTTCATACTAGAATTCATCCCTTGGTGAGCTACTTCCTGCCAGAGTCCAAGGGGCTCAAGTTTTTAACTTCTGTTTACAATAAATTTAATCCGACACCAATCCCATAATTTTTTTTGCTTCTTAGTCCAGGTCGATTGACTAAAAGATGGCACCTTTTCAGTCAAAGTAGATTTACTCACACGGTAATGGAAAGTTGCAAGTCAGCATAATTTTGACGTAGTTTCACAGATGGACCAAAGATTCACACCTCGTTTGAGTTTAAGGTGTCATTTCAACAGTTTTACAGACATTTTCTTTTATAATCAGAGAAACTCTTTTTGGGCCACAGGGGAGATTAATGGTGAGTAGTAACAGTGAGACATTTTCAGGAGATTTGTTCCAAAAACATGTCCTGGAGCTAAACACAGTCCCATTTATTCACCCTGGAGGTGCAATCAGTCCAAACCAAATGTGTTAGTTGACTGATAAGTTAATTTTTCTTAGGTTTTATCTCTCTTTTCGACAATAAGAGCCAAATTTTGACCCCTAAGTTCCATGATGATTCATGTCAAATGTTGGCAGGACATTTTTATGGCTGAGGGATGCTGACCAAGAATGTTCCTCCCAACAGGTGGTCCGGTAGCTGCTGGGTGGGGATGAAGGTGTGGGCTGTTTAGATTTTTGCACACCAAATGAATTCAATGATGCCTCACTGTCAATTTAAAGCATACCCTTTTTTTAACATGGAAAAAATTGTGATGAACAGAATTGGCCTTTGGGGATTAAATCAATGCAAGGAGAGGGAATTTAAGAGACCTTCATCCCCAACCACACAACAAGTAGCCTGAAACGACAAATATAATGTGACACACAACATTTAAGTAAAACCTATATATTTTCCCCTCTCCTCCCTTCGTTCATGGCAGGGGATAATTACTGGTGTTGTGAGGAGGGACAGCTGTTTCTTCTTGTTAAGTAATAAAAAAGAACCTGCAGATAACAAAGTCAAGAAATACTCTCCATCCAGTCCTGCCTAGATTGTGCAACGGGATGATTACTTTATGGCTCAGTGACTCCTGAATGAGACAACAGACAAGACGGAAAGAGTTACGGTGAAGTTTCACAGATGAAAATCGTAGAACGATGACTGTTTCTCAGTCAATAATAAAGACATGAACAGGTTTCCTTGGAAACACTAGCAGCCCTGATGATTGTACCAGACTATCCAATAGCGCCCTTGAGAGATGCTGCGTTAAATCTTTACGATAAATATCTCAAGGTGTCGAAACTCCATCCAGCTTTGAAATGGCTGATGGTCATGCGTCTCCGTCCAACAAACCTCTAGAAATTGCAACACAAGTCCTGCAGGTGAGGAAATATCTGCCTAGGGTTCCTTCCCTGATTGATGTTGGGGTGATGGAGAGCTTTTCTTGAGGTTTTCCATAATTTTGCAAACAGGGGATTTGTCTTCATGACATGAGTGAAAGAGCGTGCAAATCCACATGTAGAGGCTTGAGAAGCGGTTATATATGTTAACTTATATAGTGTGTGTGTCCGTGTGTATTTGTGTCCTGAAAGTCCACTCAAGGAAATGTTCATTTACTGTTATTTCCGGTCACTTCTGTGGAAAGTCGATATCAAAGCAAAGAGAACGACATCGGACGTGTTGAACCTCAGTACCTCATTCTGGCATGTACTCACATACTGTATGCACACACACACACATACACACACACACACACACACACACACACACACACACACACACACACACACACACTCATTCCTGCTCACTTCAAAAGCATTCCTGTCGTTAAACCCAACAGTATATCATAAAGCATCACGGAGTTGCAGTAACCACTGGCTCCACTTCGTCCTTCATGTTGGAAAACACTTCACCTTTCTTCGGGCTCGTGTGCGTCATTCTCTAAAGTAATGCGAGCTGCTCAGACTGAGTCAGCAAGTTTTTATTAAGGTAGAGCAGTATAGAAAATTGTGAAGTAAAAAAAAAACAAAAACCACTGGCCAGTGGCAGCTGGTAATGCAAACAGCGTGGCTGAACATTGAATATGTGATGTGTTACGTGATGTGTTTATGATGAAAATAAAAGAAACGGGTCACTCAGAAGAGAAATGTTCCAAATTGAAGTTGCTCCGGGTCAAGTTGAAGTCTGAAGCAGGATGGATTTTACACTGTAAAGCACTTCAGGTAAAGATTGTACATGATCTTTAAAAGGTTTGTATTTGTGGACAATTTCAGTTCGATGAGCCTTCATTTTGCGAGGAGTGTCACATATTTGCTCATACAGATGGAGGCACAACTTCCCAGTCAAGCACTGGGAAGAAAGAAATCCAACGAAGAAATCCAATGAATCGGTCATTTAAAATAGTTCCAGAATTTATTAAAAAACTCATCCTGATCAATAAAGACTGATGTTTTAGTATGTTTGGTAACGTGTTACGAAGCCACTTGTCTTCAAAGTTATGTAGGAGTGACAGGTGACTAATGATCAGCAGCATATAGCGCTGGTTTGAGTCACTGAGTTCAGGAGTCTGACACAAAAATGTCAGCCCTTGGGTGACGAAGACCACGGAGGGGTCACTTATCTAACGCAGCAGACGGTGTTAGGTAAGCCAAACGAAGCAACACGCAAAGTCAGGCCTGGAATGATCGTTTATGCAATTTGTTCTTTGATAATAACGACAATTTTTACATGATTGGTCTCCAATAGGTAGAGGATCTTTCTCTCTGATTTAAGGCGGTTGCTGTCGATGTGTGTGTTTCTCAGTTGGGATTTAGTGCTTTACTCTGGGAGTGAACAAACACACAGGCCAATGCTGCTGTTCTGGCTTGGTTTAATACACCTACCTACAACTGCATGGAGTTGTGGTCAGTTTACTTTAAATCCTGCATTCTTTCTTATCTTTTCAGACTTTATCACGACCGACATCACGTCACACATTCTTAAATTCAAGCAGCTCTTTGATGCTCAATTGTTGCAGAAATGCAGTCATTTCCCGTTTCAATAAAAAAAAAAGTCTCATCATTTCCTGAAGCTCCCGTGAGCAGCTTATAGCATTTGTTGTGTTTTTTGATTTGTTGGATTTAGCTTTCGCTTGAAGCGACGCTGATCTATGTTTTAAATCGTGGGAGGTGGGGAGATTTTCATTAACAATGGTATTTTAATGACGTCGAGTTTCACTATTATTTGGGAAAATATAAGCAAATTATTGGTGATTACTTTGAATACCGGAGTGCCATAAATTCACAAACCACAGGTTGTATAAGAAGTTTAATGCTAAAACATAACCTGACGTCTAATAGTATGTTTTCCACATAAATTTGGTGGCATGAAGACATGAAGACTGTTTCAGTTTTGGTTTTATTTGCCTCTTAGATTTCTTCAGAACGTTGCTGTAATGAAAGTGTTTTCCCTGAGTTACGGGTTTCTAAATTTCATTTAACGACAGCAGAAATTTAAAATGGACCGTATTTTTAAAAAAACAACACAGGATGAAAGTGGAAAGTAAAAAAAGAGCTAACCCTTTAACTTGCAGAGCAGTGGGGGTCGTGCGAGGCCACAGATGTGCTTTGCTAAATGCATTCATCCACACACGCTTCCAATCACGCACTCCTAATGAGAGAGCACTACTGCTCCTCTAAATCCTCCTGTGATGTCAAGACACTGGTATGAATGAAAAAGAGGAATCATCTGCTCCTCGCTGTCCGTCAGCTGGATTGCTGATTACACTGGTTTGCTCTCAGCAGCACAACTTGAAAAGCTCCTCTCATTTTCCTTAAATACCATTCAGGTTATTAAATAACTACCGGATCTTGACTAATTTAGGTTTGTAATTAGAATGGCGTCTATTCATCGCCGTGAAAACAGCTGGATGAGACAGAGTTGTCGTGTTTCCATAAGTGTGTTTTCTACCATTTGGTGTCTGACTGGCGCGCATTCAAGGTCCCATATTATGCTTTTTTTAAATTCATGTCATTCAGCTGCCAGATGTCCAACCGCACTGCATTTGAAATGTCTTGCCCCCAAATGATCTGTGGTCCTCAAAATCTTTCATTGAATATTGATAAAATCACTTTCGCCCCGAAAAGCTTGGTTTTAATGGGGTGTGGCACTGAGGTCTCTATCACTACACCCTCTGAGCCTCCTCTGCTCTTATTTTAGAATGACAGTTTTGCTCCATAGACATTTTAAGGCTTTGACCAACTTTTATAAACGTGAACGTCGTGAATCGTTCAGCGTGGAGCTGAACGCTACGGCAGATGTGATATTTTCATCAAAAAGAGTCCAAACTTACATCACGCTGCACAGGTTGTTACTACAGTAAAAGGGAGTATTCCGTTTGATTTGCTGCGCTTCGGTTCTCCTGGCAGTGAAAGAGAACCTGAATACTCCAAGCCTAAACGGACCTGATGGCAGGACCAAAAACAAATGCCAAAAAGTAAGGAAATAGATTATTGGACTAAACCCGAATCATACTTGAACCTTTCCTCTCATCTCAGAGCCAGTTTATTACTGACTTCGACAATTTCATCAATATCTATGAGTGGAAACAGTTCCTAGTGTTGAAAGAGGTCACGTGATCACCCACATGTTTGTATTTTGAAATTTGGTACCAATGCAGTTTCTGATTCAGTTTATGATCACCATAGCAAAAGTATTATAATGTGTGCTGTGTACGCTCTGGGTGGCTGGAAACATAACAACAAACAACAAACAGTAAGGGGAAAAAATTACAGTGATGACTAATAAACGTAAACAACATTTTAAAGTTACTATAAATTTCCTCAGGAAATAAACTCAACATGTTTGTCGGCATCAACAATGATTAACGCGGTAAATTATGTTGTGATTGTGAAATTACTGCAGAAATAATTCTTTCTATTGAGATCTCCAAATAACCCAAACCACCAACCGAATTGTTTTCTCAATATTGGACACAACCCGAAGTTTATGTTGTCACGATTTATTCTCCTTCCAACACGCATAAACATAAGAATAAATAAACACATGCAGTCACTAAATTTCAACTGCATCCCCATCGGCCTGTTTCCCATCACCAACAAACAACTTCCTGCCTCTGGCTTTTAGCGTTCTGGGAAATACCTGCTGGTTTGTTATTAGCCGCCGTCACATAGCGTGGGCTCTTGTCGGGCGGGGTTTACAGCCACTTATTAGCGACGCTACCCTTCCGTGATTTCAAGTTCACTTTCTCAGACATGGGTCTCTCTTTTAAACCCTTCCTGTGGTTCACTTCTTTTTTCCTCATCCGGACACAACATGTGTCACAAGCTGCCTCCTCCTGACTCCTCTTATATAACTAATAACAGCTTCCACATGAGGTTGACAGAGGGATGCATGCAGATTTAAAGCCTTTTTCACCCAAGTCTGCTCACACTTGTTCACCATGTCTGATATTTGTGTGAGACAGGTGTAAAAAAAACAACCCAAAAGAGTCAAGGTCTAGCAGTTTTTACTTTAATTTTAGCATTAAATTTTAACATTCTGCACGGCTTCCTCAGTGAAGACTTGTGTTAATCTAAATACGATTCCTTGATTTGGTCGCTAATCCAAACCTGACTTCATGAGGAAATGCTAAAGTGCTGGTTAGAGGGAGTTTTGCTAGTCCAAAGCTAACTAATCAGAAGTGACTCATGGTGGCAGAGACTGACTGATTGCAGTGACCCCCTCATGAGGACACTAAACACTGGAAGCTATTAAATAATGGCTGCTATTTGCGGCGTCTTTCCTTGTCTGTTCTGGGAAAGGGAGCATTCTCCTTGTGGGCATTCTGCGTGAAAACAACTCTGTGATGATTTTACGATCAGACCCCATGGAAACACAAGCATGTCCAAAAAAAGCTGGTGAATTGACTAGAAGTGGAAAACATCTTAAGAAGTGCCATTTAAACTTCATGCAATTGTTCTGTTTAGAGAAGATTACAATAGCTAGGAGCAATCCGGAGGAAGCCACGAGGAGAAGTCTGGTAGGTTCTTTGTGTGCTTCACCGTTTTTTTTTTTGTTTTTTGGGTTGTTTTTTTTTTGAGATTCACAGCTATAGGCTCATTTATTTTATTTGTTTGATTCATCCATCAATGTATTCATTGATTCAATGTATTCGCTGAGGTATGCAAAATATCAATTTCTGAATTCATATAAATAGAGGGTGAGCGGATCACATTAATATGAAGTCCAAACAATGGAGAATATTACACAATTATGTGTCACAACAGCCAGGAAAACACAAATATCCCACCAAATAGTTCCTTTTGTTTGAATGCATCCGTTCCGGTTATGCAAAAATACTGAACTATGTGTACTCTAAGAAAAACACAGTGTGCCTTTGTGTGTGTGTGTGTGTGTGTGTGTGTGTGTGTATGTATGTTTGTGTACCTGTGGCCTTCTCGGGGTTGTTACACATGAAGCACAGCCAACTCCCTTCTTCCTCGCTGTAGCCAAACAGGTCAAAGAAACGCACCTCCTCCAGCTGAACCTGGAGACTGTCCAGGTCCTGGAGGGAGAAGGAAGGAAAACAGAATATTTATTTATTGTCCGCTTCTGACATTTTGACATGTCACAGTAGGAAAAGCACAATAGTACATGTTAAAACTCATGACGGCTGAAGTCCATTAAGCTGCTTCAGTTTCAGGGTCCCGGCATTCAGGACCGCTTGGAATAAACAGTTCAAGTGTGTGTGTGTGTGTGTGTTTGTTTTTAACAAAGCACTTTACAGTCTGACAGAAAAATAGAAAACAATAGGAATTTACTTTTTAAATTAAGCGTACCTCCACCTGTAGTTTGAAACACGGCACCTTGCAGTAGAGGAAATAGATGACAAACAAACACAATCGAGGAAACGATCATTTAGAGGGGGGGATCCAATCAGCTCGGGGTCATTAAAGCTGCATGTTGACAGGCAGTCATGAGCAAATGCACAAATGACGCGTGACACCAGAACTCTGTGTGTTACTATAAATCCTACAGTATGTGCAGCTGTGCAGAAAGAAATGAATCCAAGACCTCCCATTCTAATTCCCCTAAGACACCCCCCCCCCCCCCGTCGCACATGGTAAGAGTTAAATTTCCCTTTAAATGCACACAAACACACTTCAGTGACACTTAAACCCAAGAGATAACACATATTTATCTTGGAGAGAAACGAGGACATCAGTCTTCATGACAAAGAAGACGTCATTTTCCCATGTGTTTGTGTGTGTGTGTGTGTGTCTGTGTGTGTGTGTGTGTGTGTGCTCGCTGAAGTTCGGGTTTTACATCCATGGGAATACATACATAAAAAGCAGCCACACATTTACATTCTCTCTCATTACCATCTAGAACTGAAAGGCCGCGGGTCCAAAGGTCAAACACACCAGAAGCTTAGCTCAGCTACCTGTTTTTCTAACATCATCAAAAAATGTGAAAGAACCGCTGTGGGGTCGAAGGTCAAGAGAAACGATGACACGGGTTATTCTGCCAAGTCGGTGGTCGAGGGTTTATAAGCGGGGAATTCATTACGGAGAGATTTGGTTAAACTCAGCAAATACGCTACAAACGCACACCCGGATTGACGGCGGTTTGATGGAAGGAGTGCGAGCACGTTTAGATTCATCCGCGCACCAGAGCTGTCTCTGTGTTGTTACAACTTAAATAAATTGAAGTCAAAGGGCTTCGACTGTAGATGCAGATTAACCAGGACCATATGTAGACGAGGGTTCCCGGCCCGTCTGCAGGTTTACGTGAACATTAATATTTGGACTCGATTCATGGAGTGAGCCGTCTTCGGGAAACACATGTTTGCAACGGTGAGAAATCCTGACGGTGATTGCTTTGGAAACTTGAAAGCGCAAAAAGAGCTCATAACCTAAACGCCTTTGCCGACACCGTATAATTAGGAGGATTTATTAAAATGAAAGATTTATTTACATAATAAACATTTACAAGCAGCTGATTTGAACGACTGACCCTCTAAATCTTCGGATTCTCCACCGTTTTAACGGTGACGTTGTTGATTTATCCGGATATTCCTCATGGGAAATTAACACTGTCTCTTCCTGAAAACAATTACCTGATGTGGCTGAAAACAGCTCAAGGAAAATGGTTTGGTGTCTCCAAACAAAGATCGTTCGAGGGCAAAAATTCTAGGAAATAATATTTTACATGCAGCAGTCATTAAAGTCAAATTGTGCCTGGAAAAACTGAACAACTCTGGACTTTACAGTCATCTGCAATTCCAATCACTGTTGGGTTTCAGCGATAATAAAAAGGAGCATTGTCCAATCAATTCTTAAACCAACGCCAAGGTCATTATAATATCTTCATCGGCGCTGAGTGGTTCCAAAACTGATGTGACTCATCAAACACAGAAGTGTAAAGACTCACCAGCTGAGTCACAAGCTGAGAGAAAGAAATTCAGCGAAGAAAGACCCCAAATCTTCATGTCATCGGAGCGTCACGGCTGACAGACCGCCATGAGTAAAATAAACAGGCGTTAAACGAGTTTTCAGCAGGAGGTTTGGGGTGACACGTTAGGAATTGGCTGATTTGGACAAACACCCACATTTGATTCATGGAGACCAGAAAGTTGGTGTCTTCCCACCCCCTCCCTCATCACCCTCATTGACTTTCTGGACCTCACCTCTCTCTCTCCTTTTATCGCTCTTTGAGGTTCATTCTAATAAACTCAAGATGCACGACTGGAAGGAAAAGACTGTCGACTGCAGCAGACAGTAGCGAGAGCAGCGGCGGTTATCTGAGATGATTCCACGGCTGCTCTCATCTTCAATGAACACCACCCCCCCCCCTCCAAAAAAACCCCTCAACCGATAAGAAATGAGATTACAGGAGTACGAGCAGATGAACAGAAATGCTTGAAGAAGCTAAATAATTGAAGGTGCTTCGAATGAAACACGGTCAGATAAAGCAGGAGAGCTACTGCAGTGGAGGTTGAACGGGTAGGGGGGGGGGTCTGCTAATAAACTAAAGCAGAGACAGCGAGGCAGGACAGGCAGTAGAGAGGGGAGGGTAAGGCCAGGAGAAAGGTGAGTGGATGAGAAGCAGGAGTGTTGGAAAGGGGAGTGGAGGGAAGATGGATGAAGGCAGGAAACAAGGCACAGACATTCATCTTCTGGCTGGAGGTGAAGCCCCAAGAAGAACAGGGGTCCTGATGAGGCATTTCAAACAGGCTCAGACAGAGGCAACCTCGTATGTGAAGTTGCCCCTGCCGACATCCTCCTTTTTTGCCTTTCCTTCCCCGAATGCTGTTATCTAATGTCAGTGCCTGCTCCGTCTTAAGCTTCTTTCTGTCCCCTGGGATTCAGCGCTTCTCCCCCATCCTCTTACCCCTCCGACATTTACCTCTCCCCCAACTGTGACAACAAACTCCCTCTCTCAGGGCAGAAGACAGACAAAAGGTGGAACCAGTATCAGCCTTGTCAGACTTCCTCAGACGCCCCCACCTTCACTCTTCTTTCGTCCTTTCGCTTCCTTCCTGTTCACGTCCACCTTCCTCCACCACTTCGGATCTTGATCTTCGTCCTCTTTCGTCCTGTCTTCACCAAACCTTCCTCCTTCCCCACTCAACGTTCCTTCCTCTTTGTCTTCCTTTTTGGCTAAATTCCTTCCTCTGCTCGTGTGTTTTTCTTTCCTTTCTTCCGTTTCTTCTCAGACACAGACATAACAACTGTTTCCTCATTTCTTTTCCTTTCTCATTTCATAAATCCATCCATCTTTTCACATCCTCTGCCTCTCACCTGTTCTTTCAACCTTCTTTTTAAACTTTTACCATCATTTTGCTTCCTTGCTCACTAAAGTTTTGTTTCTTCTTCACTCCAGACATTTTCTAATGATTGAAATCCATCGTTTCTACTGTCTTTTTTTCTCCTCCCTCATTCTCATCATTGACATCATACCTCTTTCCATCCCTCTTCTTGTTTCTCCCACCACCTTTCTACTTTCTCTGTCATAAAACCAATACAATGAGCCTCATGAAGGCCAACAGGCGGCCTTTAAATCTCACATAATTGATATCCCCCTCTCCTATAGGTGTAAGCATTTCTCCTTTTTGGATCTCCTGTTTCCAGATCCTCCAATACATGTGTTTCTCATTGGCTGACAGTGATAGGAGTGATGCTGTAGAACTAATAGGGAGAGGAATAATGAAAATAGGAAATGCAGAGCATATGGATGGGGGAAGGGGGGTGCACTGTCTTCTGTTAAATATTATCTCCTCTTCCCATTATTTCCCCATGAAAAACGAGTCTCTAACCAGTTTAAAGACGACTAGATGTTAAAAATCATCAGTCTGTAAATCTACCCCGTGTGCTTGGCAGGTCTGCAGGAGCGGCATCTGTTCCAGAACTGAACTGAACCTTTTTTTTATTTTGGATATCCACAAGTAGAGTTCTGGTCTCGTAATTTGCAGCCATCATTTTTGGAGAGGTAGCAGTTTGCAGGCGAGAGACATTTTCTGTAAGGATGTTATATTTGACTATGAAGGAAAGTCAAGTGATTTTCATTATGAAATACAAAAGCGAAAATTTTAATATAAGACATTTCATTTTGTTTTTTTTCTTTGACTGAGAACATATAAAATCAACAGAAATGGGACAGAAATTAAAAATGACATTTAATCACAGCTCGTTTTCAGTTTCTGGTTGTTTTATTTTAAAGCAAAAAAAAAAAAAGTCACCTCTGGCTCTGGAATGAAAACCATATGAACAAAAGATACGTAGACAGAAAGCACTACCGGAGGAGCTGTGTTGTTTTGTGACTTTGTTCACTTTCAGCGAAAAAAAAAAAAAAAAAAAGGCAGCAGTGAAGCGGTTTAGTAAAAAAGCACCAGTTACACAAACAACAGAGCAATAAGCAGCATGACAGCAGCTCAACACCATTACAGGTCTGTTCATGCCCAGAACACCAGTGATCCTGCAGCGATGGATGAACACATTCACAGGAACAAATCTTTCATCTGTAGTTTTAATATTTCTGCTTGTGCAACGTTTTAAAAAGAATTTATAACTCATAAAAGTGAATCTATCGAGGCTTTAAGCAGCGCTCGCATGTGACTGTTGTGACTGTTCCTGCCCGCTGCTAATCTAAGCTAATCTGACCCTCTCATCTCAATCGCAAATGATAAACATCATTTCAAACACCAAACTGTGCCTTTAAGTTTCAAGCGGTCCAGATGGAGGCGGCGAGAAGCAGCAGGAAGCCCATTTTTACTGGCGGCCGAGCAGGTAAATCAGACGTTTTACTGGAGACAGCCAGCGAAGACAGTAAAAACAGAAGTTTATGATGATGTTTGAACCGCTGAGCATGGCCCAGCGTGAGTCTGAGAGTGGGTTTATGAATAACCGGCTTCCATATGGTAACCATAGCTGGAACATCTCACTGCAGCCACAACAAAACGTGTAGAAGATGACAAATCTATATTTTCTTTGTGGGTCTAATTGTTTCCTAGAGACCGCTTAACTTGTCACATCATGAAGGGGGCAGCCTGAGGGACCCCCCTCCCACATCCAAACACTTCCAAAGAAGGACACCGACAGGGCCTACACACACTCATACAGTCGGTAAGGCTGTTTCTCTTTGTAACTAGATCCTGAATGCACGCACACACACACACACACTATGACACAATAAAGATGATGAGTCGGGGTCAGCAGCAGTCTGTACACAAAAATGTCCACTGAGTGAATTCCGTATTTAAACAACGCTGGAGGTAGAACTGGACTTTCTTTGATGACCAATGACATCATCTCCTTTTCCGGAGAAAGACAACTTTTAAGAGGAAGCTGCATGCAAACACACACACACATACACACACCGACACACACTGCAATCCTGTACCTTCCTGTGTGGCGTGACGTGTTGCGTCATGGCCATAGGGAAACTGTGGGCTCCTTTTAGCTGCGTCTTCTCCCAAAGAGAGGCCAGATTTCGAACACACTCATCCTTGGAGCGCAGAGGGACGCTGGACTTACTCTGTTCAAAAGAGCACAAACAGATATTACACAAAACGGTTATACACAGTAGTTGAAATACAGAGATATAGGTCAGACAGGGACAAACAACAAACATGGACAAAAAGGACACAAAAAATAAGGTTGGGAAAACAAAGCGAGCCTTTGTGCGAACGTTTCAAAGGATGGTTCTGTCTCGGACATTTCTCAACTATGAGCTTCACAGATGGCCAAATGTGATGAGGAGGGTTCAAAATTGAAATCCAACACAAAATTTATATTTTTTCATCTCACTGCAGTCATGAAGTTCAACTTTTCTCCCGTTTCAAATTTTCTGCCTACAAGAAGCTCATTCAGAACCTTTGGAGGATTAAGCTGTTTTTAGTTTTTAGTATTATTCATAGTTAAAAAGCAGCTGTAAGGAGTCTAGAATGCAACATCCAAGTATCCTTTACACAGCGAGGGACATTCCCAGAAAGTAAACCCTACTGATTGATGATGATTTCCAGGTTTCTCTTCCAGTTCCTCTCTGAAAGGACACAGAAATTTTTTGCAATACTTCAACAAATTCTGGATGCACAGTTCAGCAGATTTATGTTCCTCTAATTTAACTGCTTAAGGTGAATTTATCAGACTTTTGAAACTTGTTCTTTCTTAGATTACTGGGTTTGTCTTCACAAATTGAGTGTGAAGGTTACATTCTTTCTTTTTTTTTACCAGCGTTGTGCACCAAGAAGTTGTCTTTTAAATTTTGTTGTACATTATTCTAATCTATTCTCTTCTTTTCTATGAGAACACTAAGAGTGCAGAAATCCCTGTGAACATAATTGTGTAAATGCACTCATTCCAGTGTTCTGTGCACCTGCAGACGCAGAAGCATGATGTGGATCCAGAGATGAGGCTGCCGGCTGGACAGGTTGAAGCAAGACTTGGCGTAGAGGCAATAATGACCCTTAAGAGGACAGGAGAAGGAAAGCTTGGCCACACATCCTCGAGTCGAATCTGTCAGAAACATGTAAATAAACACAGATAAAAAAAACCCTCATATTTAGCAGATGCTCAAAAGTTGCCCATCTTAGATCTAAATCCTCAAGCCGTTTCCCTTTCCGAGTGTTTCTGTTTGTCTTTTGCACATATGGAAATGTGAAACCCCGGGACATATTGACTGAGCTGTTCACAGAATGTAAGGACAAAGCATGTCATGATAATCACAAGCTACCTACTGTAGCTCCTCACAACAACCTGAAGGTTTCTCCCATCTTTGGAAACAAAAATCACGGGATCTGCTTTGTTAAATGTGTGTGTGGACATAAACTCCACCATTTAGGTGAGTAAGGACCATGAGTTCTGACTGTTGTCATGGAAACAGTCCAGACATGGTATTTTGGACATCCATCTTCCCAGAAACACTCTCCAGCTCCTCCAGGGAATCCCAGGGCGTTCCTAGTTCAGAGGAGATGAGATTTGTGGCTCTACTCCAGTATCTCCTCCATGTTGTACCCAAAGAACCTCCAAAGGGAGGCGTCCAGGAGGCTTTCTGACACAAGGTATGGATGACATCAACAAGTCCCCTTTGGAACCAAGAGGAAGCAGTTTGAATCCCAACTCCCTTCAGATATCCGAGCTCATCATCCAACGTCTGAAGCTGAGGCCATGTAGTTTGGAGAGCTCATCTGAATGCGAACATGAGCAGCCAAATATGATTCATGGTATGGATCAATAAAAAATAAATCCCTGAACACGGGAACGATGGAAGGGTGAACGTGAAAATACAGGACATGCTTTTAGAAAG
Source organism: Antennarius maculatus (assembly GCA_013358685.1). Lineage (NCBI taxonomy): Eukaryota > Metazoa > Chordata > Actinopteri > Lophiiformes > Antennariidae > Antennarius > Antennarius maculatus. Next base: position 18,789,357 of record CM023613.1, on the reverse strand, counting down.
CGAATTTGATTAGAAGACGTAAGAGGTTTCTCATTTCATGACCTGCTTCCAGTCTGCACAACAGTGCACCCCTAAAACAGTGAACTTCTACACGTATGCATGACATTCATCTGTTTCTACTTTAACATAACTGTAGTATGGATGGGAGTGAACCAGGCCGATTTCAAAACAACCCTCTCTCTCTTTACCTTCATTAATAATGACTGACACTTTCCCCCAAGACCATTATTTGACTCGAAATTATGAGGTCACTGGCGTCCCCAGATGAACGAAAGTAGAGGATATACTTCATATTTTCTCCAATAATATAGAAAAATAGACCTGCAGTTCATTCTGTTGGGATATAACCTTCATTGTTGTTTCGAAGCTATCAAAAACACCACAGACCCACATTTTTCTTTATCAAAGACATGACCATTGTAGTTTGGGTCAAAGAGGAATGATCAAAAGATCCAGATAACCAATAGAAACGTCTGCATGTAAGCAGCGAGGCCTGACCTATAAAGTTTCAGCTGACACTGCATTAACCCAACCGGTCGAGGCGGATGGCCGCCCTCCAAATTCCGGGTCCTGCTCGGAGTTTCTTCCTCAATGAGGGAATTTTCCCCACCAATGTTGCTGATGCTTCTGTTGAGTTTGTCTTTCTGTAAAAGCACTTTGAAATGTCTGTTGATGTGATTAAGCTCTCTACTCATAAATATATATTATTCTCTTAGTTGGGTTTTTGGGAAACCATGGATGTCAAGTCCTCTGGGCTGATGGAACAACGCATCCTGCCATCCATACAATGTGACCTACATCACACTCATACATCCTCTGGATGGGCTTACCTTCTATCACACACTGCTCCGGTATGGGAATATGCTGCATCATGTCTTTACAGAACTCTCTGATCGCCTCCATGTTGTCTCTTAAATGGACCAGTAGTCTGTCGGATTCCCTCTGCTCCTCTTTCCCTCCAGCCGGCTCTCTGCTTTGACCCTTCTCGGCCTCTTTACCCCCTCTGTCAGGGGCAGTTGTGGCAGAAGCAGACTCCTCGCCTGCCAGCTTCCTTTCAGCGGGCGGTTCTTCTTGGTTTTCCGAGCGCAACTTGGCCATCGCGTTGGAGTAGATGCCATCTGGAATCTGTTCCGAGTCCTCGCCATCCTCCCCCGCGTCTGAGTTGATGGAGCGTGAACGCACCGTGTGAAGGGCTAGGCTCTTTGACCTGACAAACACGAGAGATAAAATCAAAGCCCTGCAAAATCACAAACCTTCAATAAAATTCTGCATCTTGTTTATCTATTCAGACGGAACATTGAGTAGATTAAACTCTTCTCCACATTCCCACAGAAGAAGAAGACGACGAAGGACGAAGAGCAGTGATGTCACTTGCTGACACACCTGTTGAACCTCATCTCTCTGCTCTCTTCCCGGACAGCTTGGCTCAGGCTGTAGCGCCGCTGGGGGACGGGAGAATCCTCCAACGCCTCCCCCTCTCCAACACCATCCACCATTTTTTCATCAAGAGCTTCGATCTGCGCTTGCATCCGCTGCTCGGCCCCTCCTCTGCCAGCTCCTGAGAGAGAGGCGCAGGGCGATGGTGGGCGCGCTTCGCCCACTCTGTAACACACATGGACGCAAAAGGGGTTTACACTGACGGCTGGAGGCACGTGAGAGGAAGCGGCAAGTAGACGCATCCATGTTTTTCTTTTGCCAACAACTCTTCGAGAGTATCCCAAGAAGAGGCTCTAGAGGAGCTTCCATTCCCGCACAACGTTCTTATTTTGGAAAGCCGTGAATGTCATTCCCACATCGAATCCCATCCATCCAAACCATTACCTGCAGTGCATAGCCGTTCTCTCCTCCAGTCTTCTCCCCAGCTGCCTGGCTATGGCGGTGAAGGAGTTGCTCATCCTGTAAATGTCTTTCCCACATCCTCCTAGCAGAGACGGGAACCGATCCGTCAGAGATCGGATCTCCAGCAGGAGTGTGTGGTGAAAACTGTGCTCCATGCTCCCCAGAAGGAACACCAGGTAGACCAAGGAGTTGTGAGCGTGAGTCTGGAGAACGGAGACAGTAGAGAGAAGATGCTGACTGCAGGAAGTCAAAAACACAGTGTTTGGGTTTAAAACATCCCATTTGATGGTGATGTAGAATATTTTGAGAGAGCTGAGGTAATAAAGATCAGATTTGATCCAATTCGATACACATTGGTTTTACACTTCCAAATTGTCCGGGGGTTTGTTTTGCTTCTTTTTTTCCCCTCCAGCAGAACAAACAAAATAAATTCAAACACATGCATTTGGATCTTGAAAAGCTTAGAAAATGTAAACCTCCCTTCCCCACATGTCTCAGCAGCAACAGACATGCATATTTCATCACTCTAAGCCTGCTTTGTGTATCGACTGCCAGCACAACCTTTACCACCAGACCCTGTCTGACACAGGAACACACTAAAAAAACCCTCACTTTTATTTTCACGTCAAATGTTATACCTCATTTCTTCTTTCATTTAGTTTTTAATCTTTTTATCCCTCATGGAACCATTATTTAAAGAAGATACTAGTTGATGCCACATTCAAAAGAGTCTGGAAGAACTGATTCTGATGACATCACAACTGACATAACATAATTTGCAGCTCTCTGTAAATCTCTATTTTGAATTTAAATCCAAAACATTAAAACCACATCAATTAAAACAGTAAAAACAGGATTTTAAAAAAACAACTCAAACTTGTGAAACCACACTGTTTGGACTGAGAAATGGACTTCAGATTGTTTTCCCTCTTTGACTGAGACACAAACTGATTGAGTGACGTAAAAGCCAAGAAGAATCTACAAAAAAAAAAAAACACTCCAAAAAAAAAAAACAAAAACCAGCAGGAGGTTTATAAATAATGACAAAGAAGAGCTATTGATAAATTTGTAACAGGAAATATAGCCCTCTTTAATTTACTATGTATGCGCCAATACCTTAGAATAAACTTGGACCAGTAATTTCCCCTCCAATCCAGTGACACATGCAGATCTATCTGCACTGGGAGCACCTCTGTTGGTGGTAGCACATGTGTTTCTAAGCAGGAGATAACATTTATTTCAAGAGAAAGCGTCAGACTTTACATGAAGATAAAAATACATCTGTCAAGAGACGAGACAGATGAAAACTACCATGTCCTTTTTCTTTCTTTTCTCGATTGCATCATTTCCCAGACTGTCCGTCCCCATGATGCTCTCCTTTATTTGCAGCCAGGCACATGGCCAGCAGCTTCGCTCTCAAAGTATCCCATGGAAATCCTTCCGTTTCTGCATGCTTTCCCTTCCAGAGCTCATTAATTATTACATGATTAGGTGATTTCAACAATCTGAACTGTGAGCACTTTTAGCTGCTGTGACTTTAATACATGATGCTAATCCAAAAAAAGGAATGAAAAGAGGAAAAGTATATTCAGTCCAGTCAGATACCACTCGTGTCATGACAGCGAGTGGTATCTGACTCCATGTAGTTTTATGGAGTCCATCAAGAGGGAAAAATTCCAGTATTTCCCATAATACTGGAAAATCATGATCTGGCTCTGTTTTGTTACCCCTTCGTGGGGGTATGGGGGAGGAGGGGGGTTTGGCTGGGAAGCAATGCACCATATTTAAACATGAAGAGTCATCAATATCCCTCCCCAATGTCCCATTATTCTTTTTCATATTGTGCATACTTTTGCACAAAGAGACAGCATTTATGAATGGAGTGAAATAATGAAGATAGATATGTAGAATTAAAGCGTAATAAATGTCAGCTCAGCATGAAAACAGCCACAAACAACATAAATAAGACGATAAGCGAAGAAATGTGTCGATTAGCAGAAAAATTATTTGTTCCTCCATCATCAAGTTATTTGACGAAAGTCAAGTAACTGTTGATGAAAACATGAAACAGTCTTGTGAGCAAAATGAGTCAAAATGCCATAGTTTGTCCTGAGAAAACTTCTGCAATTTGAAGAGTGACACACACACACACACACACTCTCCCACCTTAATCGCAAACACTAACCAATAGAACACACTCCAATACTCTTTATAGCTGAGAAGAAAACGTATTACTGAATAAAAGTACTGTTTTATTGATTAAATTCTTATTGCGTCAATATGGGGAGTGTTCGACACGGTCAGGGCTTTAAAACAGTGCAGTATCATTGCATTCATGGAATAGCTCACATCCTGTGCCAATTAATACAGCACCACATAATCATTTTAATATGGGAACCTGTTCCCAGCCTTTGGGATCATGTGTTTGTCATCAGTAGTTCGCAAATGATCAGCAAAAAAATAGGATTATCCAGATTCAGATCTGTTTTTGCTCTGAAAAAACCTTCATTTAAAAGATCTGAATTTCTCTGATTCTGATTTATCTCAGCTCCACATTGGAGGTGGTGTCTCGTCAGCCAATAGATACGGTTCTACCAGATCCAGATTTACTTACAAGAATTTATGTTAACTTGGCTTGGCCTGTAATTATTTTCCATCCATGAAGGTGATACAGAGTCGAAATGGATACCTGGATTCACCACAAAACTGAATGAACTCTTGCTTTGCCTGGGATTCATTCATATATATAATTTTAAACACAAGCAAATAAACACAGGCGATGACCGAACCAACGAATCAAACAGGTCCCTTTAAAGTTACTTCAGGAGCAAAAGGAATCCAGACAGAGAATTTTGCAATCCTCTTACAAATGCATCCCTGTAAGAAAGTATGTGTGCATGTGACTTTGTGTGTGTCTTTGTGTGTGTGCATGCCTGTGACTTTGTGTATGTGTGTATGCGTGTGTGAGTGTGTGTGTGTGTGCAGGGCACAAACACAAACCCACAGGAGGCATTGTCCATTGCCATCACCAGGAGGCCTCTGTGGAGGCATTTCTCAGAAAAACACGGCTTATTTTCCAAATGGTTCCAATGTGAGGAAAGACAGGACAGTGAGATCTGACCAGCCTTATGTGTGTGTGTGTGTGTGTGTGTGTGTGTGTGTGTGTGTGTGTGTGTGCGTGTGTGTGCGCACGAGTGTGTATCTGCATCTGTTCTGAAACAACATTGGCAGGTTCCTCCAGCAAAAGAATAAAAAGAAGGGAGCTTTTGGAGGACAACTGACCCTGGAGTAACACAAAACTTTATTAGGACTTCCAGCTTTTTAAGTGTCTTGGGCTCACATCTATCTGTGTGTAATCCGTGTGTGTGTGTGTGTGTGTGTGTGAGTGAGTGCTGACATGTGAACAATTTTCATGTGCCGATTCCACTAATTGATTTTAAAATGGCTGGACTGTCCGTCCTACTTCTGCTTTCATTGTGTGGTGTTTTGTGGGCAGTTGCGAGTTACTTTACTTCAGCATGAGGAATGGAGTCATGTCTGTTTTTACAAGACTCAGCACAGTTTGTACTGTACAGGATTAAAAACACTGATTTGATCCCTGACAGAGGCTTCCTCATCCGAGGCAGATGCTGTAGTAAGCTTTCCATTATGGAAAGTCGTGATAACCTTGGGAGCCAAAAAAGATCCGTCTGTGACCGAGTACTGAATGTACCGAAGGTTGTCTACAAGTCCGACATCAGGAACCCTCACCAGATGCTCTCATTTATGTAATAATATGAAGCAACACGACGTTGAGTCTCTGGTGTTTGTCTTGTTTCATCCTCGGTCTGGTAGCAACTTCAAGTCCTTCCAGGTTCGCAAGGTTTTAAAGATCCAGAACAGATGGCGGCGCCCCATGGAGTGAAGAAAGAAAGGAACAAAATTGAATGAAGAGATCAAACCGAAATGAGACGGCCACTGAGGACAAATAAAACGCAACATCAGACTGTTGTTATACGACAATGAATGTCCTTGAATGACAATGTTATGATCAGGAACAAGAGAATGGACACTTTAAGCTACAGCTGGAGGTAAAGACAAGACAACTGACTGGAAGGAGGGGAAAAACTGGAAGTCCTCACTGAACCAGTCGATGCCTGAATGAAGAAGAAGAAGAAGATATACTTTATTAATCCCCTCGGGGAAATTACATTTGTCACTCAGGTGTACGTTTGTTAAATTTTTGTGTTAGTTTTTTCACAGTATGTACAGGCCCCCGAAAACAACCACAGCACACAAGGGGACCTGTAAGCATGCAGTTAATACAATACACAACATCAAGCTGTACATCGTGAGGCAGAGTGACGGGCAGCAGCTTCCAGAAGTGTGCCCCAATAGAGCAGCTCGTGGGGGAGACGGCGCCTTGCTCAAGGGCGCCTCGGCAGTGGCTGGGAGGTGAGCTGACGCCTCCCACCGTCAGCTCACACTCTGGAGATGTTCTGGCGGGAGCGGGAGTTGATCCACCGATGGCTGGGCGATCCGTCTTCAAGACATCTGCTCTACCGCTGAGCCACTGCCGCCACTGCCTCCCCCATGATTCTGGCTGTGAATCGATTACGAGCTCCAATGAATAGCTGGGGGATCAATGATCTTCTCTCCTCCTCTCCACATTTTATCCTCATAGACGCTCCCACGAACTTGCCTTCCTCCCAGGAGTCTTTGTGCTTTGCAGGTTACCGCGGACTGCTGGGATGATGGTCGACACCCACTGACATCGTTGTCATCACTGTTTCTATTACTATTATTGCTATTATTATCATTAGTGTTGTCATTATTATAACTAAAAAGTGTAATTCTTCCTATCATGATAGCCGTTTTTATTCTGTTTCTGTGTTTCTGTTGACGGCCCACTGAGTCCTGGATCTGCTCGATTCTGCCTGTCAAAAGGCTTTTTTTTTTTCCCCCCTCACCATTTTCACCACCTGTTTCCTGGTGGGGGGGATTATCGAGTCGGTGGAACAAATTGCCAGTCTGGACCTTCTCGTAAAGTCTCTCGATAGAACTGATGTTGTATATTGAGGCTAAAACGAGACTCGCCGACTGACCTTCCTCAGTGTGCATGTTTCAAACGCCTGCATCACTTCCTTCTGCTCCCTCAAGCATGAATGGCACCTTACAGTTTTCTCCACTTGCTAGCCCAATTAACCTTGCAATCACCAGCTCAAGTGTTTTTGCAGAATGGCCCAGGGGTCGACAGTCAGTTAATAACTGACAGCCCACTTTTTATGACAGAAGAAGGACCATTAGGGGCAAATGAGCCACCCAGACTAAACGCTAGCCGAGTGTTTTGGCCCCTAGCTTGGCCAAAATGAGGCTCATGGGACAAATGTAACCCGGTCCTAAACAAATTATGTTATTATAAGTCTTAAAAAATGCCCATTACTGGCAGCAACACTTTGAGGTTTAGTATCCATAGCATTCAAGCACAACGGCAGACAGGAAGTGGAGGCCAGATCAGCTGAAGATGCAGGTCGGCTGAGATTATCCTGTTATGAAGAGCACTTTTTTCTCTCGTGTAATGAAGCTGCTTTGTTTGGTCAGCTGTGAGGAGACAGAACTCCCCCAGGAATCTGCACGTGTTTGCTCAGGAAGGACCTGCAGTGATGTACGTGTCAGACAGCAGGCACAACCTCCAGGTCCACCCACTGTGAGAGTGGGTGGACACTCAGAGAGCGAGAGCAAGTTACCAAAAACATCCCACTTCAACAAAATAATCACATCAAGCTTGTTGCTGCATTTGGTTATCCTGATGAGACTTTGCATGAATGGAGGCGAGTTTTTATTTCCAAACAACACAAAACACCACCTGATTTTTTTTAATTTTTGCACTAAAACGTGAGTTACAAAAGCTATGCTACATTTTGAAATCCAAATGCAAATAATTGCTGGAAATTAGAATTGACTTATTGATTTGTGTGTGTGTTTCTACCTCACTGATGACGCCAACAGCCCCGTGGATTTTGGCTACATGACCAAGGAGAACGGGGAACTGCTGCCCCACTGCCCTCACAGCCGGCAGGAAGCTGACGAACGAGGAAGGGCTGGCCTGGGAGACATCCACAAGCGCCCCCAGGAGGGCCTCAGTTAGGGATTGGTCTCCCAGGTAACTGACCAGTGTGGGTACCTGGGGGCTCAACATCTGAACGGGAGAAAAGAAACAGGTAGAGGTGAAGGTAAGGAAAACAGACCTATAATTCCGAACATTACAATCTCTATTTAATGGGTCTTTTGTCCTGAATAATCAGGTTGATTTAAAAAACATCTCTCCTTGAGGGGAGATGTTCAGCCCCATAAAATTAAGGTTATGACATCAAGGTTAGCTGTAATCATTTCAGCTCCATATCGCCCCCAGTCAGCGAATATTATAGAAGATTTTCAAACTATTTGGCAGAAATATCCTCTGTGTCTTTGTGGGGGGTGGAGATTAAAATAACTCTGGTTGGCTGGTTTTTGCGTCTCTTGTGGCTCACATGTGAGCCCAACTATGTTTTACCGCCATGTGCTGTCTTGTTGGTATGTGGTGCTTTGTTCCCCTCGTGGTCAACATCAGCAGCTCTGCTCCAACATATACAGGATTAAGAGAATTCCCACTGAGAGCCTTGTCGTCCACAGGCGCTCGTCTTCTTCCTCGCTTCAAAATACGCTCCGGTGTGTGTGGGGGGGAGGGGTTGATATTTTTTGTTTTTTTGCTTTTCAACACAAGCCCGTTATACAACTAAGTTATGTTTGACTGACTGGCAGAGATTTTTCCACACCACAAAAGCAAGAAATACACTTCACTGTAAAGCCAAGTCAAACAAAGATTTGATGGATACTTTAGTTGGATGGTACTTTATTTTCACATAATCCCACAGCCTAATTGTGTAACTACCCCATCATAATTTTGAATAATGGGAATATAATTGATGTTGTTTCTAAAAACAGTGTTGCCAAGGCCGATGAAGACGTCGCCAAGAAAAAAAAAAAGCTTTTACAATATTTGACCAAATATAATTTGCGCTAAGATCCCTTGGAAAGAGACGGGGGTGTACGTGGGCTAATTCTCTTTGGCGTCTGTGGACGGGTTGTGTAAAACTATACAAACACTCACAAGTGGATGTTTTTCTGCGACCATCTGAATGAGTCTGATCAGATGCTGTTGCTCTGGCGACTCCAGCTGTGACATCATGGCGGTGAGGCTGCCAAGGTGACAGTGGATGGTGTCCGGTTGTTTGGGGTAGACCGACGGCAGGACTCGTAATAGCATGTGGTTACCTAGCAGAGACGCAGGGAGGTTAGATCATCATCATGTCGTTTTTAAATTCATTGCTGCTGCTGTCAAAACCAGGATCGAGACGTTATTTACTGTGTGTTATAAACATGGAAAACACAGGACCCCCAGTCACAGTACGACATCTGCATTCAGTAAATCAGACATTCCCTATTTGTTGCCAATATTATTTTCATGAAACTGCTGCAGGAAATAAGAACACATGACGCATGAGCAAGCATGGAGGCGTTTGAAAATCAGCACGCTGCCCGAGAAAACTCACAACATTACCCAACAACCCTTCGACTCATGGAGTCAACATCTTTAAACCATTCAAATCGCTGAACAAAGACTTTTTTTCAAATGGAGGGTTCATCATTGGTGATATTTCAAAGAGACGGAACAAACACGAGATGCTGTCAATTTAATGTGCAGCCACTGAAACACTTTAGGGCTAATTAGAGAAATTTCTACTGTGTTCATCTTAGTTTACATCATACAGCATATTATTTAACGAGTTAAAAACAGACCACTGATCTTGCAGTAACACTGAAAATTGAAGGAACCAATTATGAGATGCACACCTCATAGCGTGAAAGAAATGCAACTGAACTCCTTCCATCTCAGTTTGAAGAGATGATGGATGATTATTAAGACGTGGATCGATCAAAACTTCTTTTTTTCCAAGGTTTTGTTGTAGTTTACTACAGAAGGCTGAAGGACATTAACACAGAGGGACGCGGTTCAAATTTCACTTAAAGTTCACAAAAGAGTTTTACAGATGTAGTAGCAGCAGACGTGTCTCCGCTCTGCTATCTTTGCTGCATCTATCAGTTAGCATGTTTACGGTGTTTGAAGTATCTATAATGAGCATCTGGTCTACAACATTACCAACAGCCGGTATCTCATATAAATCATTGTAACCTTGAACTCGGCTGGTACTGATCAGAGGGCGAGATTAAATGTCCTGCTCAGTTCCGTGCAAAGGCAAAGATTGAGGAAGCAGAGAGCACATAAATATCATCCCTTTAATCATAGATCACACTGTGTAACATCAGGGGCGTCCCACACAAATCACCTTAAAAGGGGGCCGTTACTGTACACATGCAAGGAGGGGGGGGTATTAATAATAACCGTGTAGTTTCAGCATTTACAGGTCTGTATAGAGGAATGTTGAAAGGCAGGGGGAGGTGAGCGTAAAACACACCGCGGAGGATTTATAGAGCCCCAAATCTAAATACATAGGGAGTACATGTGAGACACAGCTGAGACTGAATACACACTTTCTGTTAATAATTAGATTCCCAGCATTTGTACGTGCAAAACCAAACTATTCCACCCCCCACAGTAGCTCCAAAAACTGTGTTTGTGCACAGTCTCTGGTTTTCATAACTATTTCATGCCAGATCGGTAAAATATTCTGTAACCATGTAAAGGTAAATTCTCTGACAGTTAATGAGGAAACAGATTGATCTGATGATCAAATTCTGATAGAGGAAGCAGGACGGGGCATTTCGCTGAGATGTTGGTGACATTGTGTAATCATTGTCATAATGTTTCCTCAAGTCACATCGAAATCCAAAGACGAGTCATAAACGAAAATCAACAATTCTGCAGAAAGTCCTAAGTTTCGAAATTGCTCCCATAATTCCTGTAAGATAAACTGGCCTCGGTCATGGGAAAATGAGTTTCAGTGTCTTTTCAGCAGTCGATGTGGCATTGATAAGCAGCCATAGCCCACTGCAGAGATAAAGTCATAAACTGATGGTATCATTAACCGAGTTGGGATCTATGCAGCTAAATCACAGCAGCTTTCTGAAACCTAAATCTAAAATTCACATACATATCTCATTTCATAAATGTCAAGCACAGATATTTGATCACACAAAGCTGATGTAACTGAATCCTGATTGGATCAAGATACACTGAAACTGAAAGTTAAGCGATGTGCAGAAACGACACATGGTGAATGTCTCCTGTAAAGAAGATTTCATTTGTTGTTTTGCTTTTGCTTTTCATTATAATCGATCCAGACATTTTTTTCTCCTTTTTTTTTTTTACTTCTTTATTATCTATCATTATTATCGTCAAGCTTTACAACACAGACTCTTTTGACAGCCTTAGGTGGACATCTCCAGGAACAATAACAGTTTTGACTAAAGATTTTAAATTAAGGTGATACGCTGGGATGGATGGGAGGATTAGGACGGAAGAGGAGGCTGATGAGGTGGATTACTATTCATAATTAGAATTACTTGAATAATGTGACGAGCATGCAATTTTGTTTCTAATGAATTCACTGGAAAATCAATAAAAAGGGTCATGATTAAGTTCGATTTGGAAAAAAAGCGAAATAATTCATACACAGTAACTAATGCTTGATTAAGTTCTGGCTAGCTACATCTTGTCTATAGAAGTCATTCAGTCTACTTAGTTGAGCGTGTGAGCAGGCTGATTAGCAATGAATAAAGCATCAAATTCCTTCAGTTTTGCAGCCAAGTCTACTTGTAAAAATGTGTGGCTCATAAAAAGTAGTGAGTACCATGAACGTCTGGAGAAAGATGTGACGAGAAGGCCACTCAAAATAACAAATACCTCTGCAAAGGCCAAACTGAAGCCAAGACCTTAATCCAAATCCCAACGAGACATGGCTGCCCTCGGGGTTCTCAGGATTCACCCCGTTGTCCAGATCTAGACAGACAGACCAGTGCTGGACAAAACACACGACCCCCTCAGTGGAGGTAAGTAATGGACTATTGTTGCAGATCTATTCCGAACAAAAGCAAAAGCATTCCATTCATATCCAGCAATAAACGTGACCTTCCAAAGGAAACTCCCAAAACGATGAATTCTTATGAAAGAGGGATTATTGTCCAGGAGAAGATTCACAGAAATGGACATAAATGATATCCAGAGAGTTGTTTCTGGATATGTTGATGATTTAAACATGATTTATGTACCTTCCAACGATCATTTCATATACGGATGTCCCAGATGTCTTATTCCATGCAACTCAAATGAAGTCAAGTGGGGCGAGGGCCTGGAGAACCTGTCAGAGTCAAATAGAACAGACAGGGGTCCAAGCTCTCCCTGAGAGGCCATATCTTTGGGATTCTGTGCATTTTTATTTCATGGGTGAAGCCGGCAACACAGTGTAACTAATGTAAAGTATTCAGGACCATATGAAACATGACTACGCTGCTGGAAGGGATGAAATCAGCCCAGCACAGAGAAACACATGTGAGGATTTTCACATGTACACATGACCCGTAATGTTTCATGCATAAAAGTTTTTTACGTTTAAATCATAAATTATGCACCATAAAAGCAGGCCACATGTGCAACGCTTCAGGCCATACATCTAAATATTATCCACTTCTTATGTTCGATAACAAAGATCAATAATTTGAATATTTTTTTTGTACTCGACTGATAATAAAAGAAAGTTTGAGGAGCTTGACATCGTGAAAATACATGCTGTTCTTATTGTTCCTTGCATTAATCGACAAATAATCTAAAACACAAGTAATGACATGTCCGTCCTGCAGAGTTTGGCGTTCTTTGTTCCTTCTTTACCCCATTTGGATGAGACCTTCAGAACACATCGCTTCTGTTCCTTCTCGTTTAATACGTCAGAAATTCACTCACTCCATTCATTTCAGTTTGCTGCATTCATATGTTTTATATACTTCATGCCGTAATGTTCAATTTCTCCCAAGGGCAAAATAGTAAAAACAGCTGATCTGCGGTTTTATGGAGTTCAAAAATGAAGCGAAAGTAAACCAAATGATCTGATAAATCATTGATGCACAGTTTTATAGGTTACACAGTTTGGAGCGCTGTACGCTGTCCATCTTCACTCTTCAATTTTTATAAAGCGACTCCAGTTCAAATAAAATACCGTCCTCTGAAAATGCTTTTTGTTTATGCGCACACACTGAAGCGATTTCTTTTGGTCTGTCAGAGAAAGTCGTCTGATGTGTTTCCAGGTGGCCTCTCTCCCACCTCGGATGGCGGTTATAGAGCAAAAATGTGGAAACATTTACGCTGCACATATTCCCGCATACTGTGCATATACTCACATGTGCATGTGTCATTCTCCATTTATAGATTTATCTTAGGAGCATGATCTATGTCTAAGATAAAGCATCATAACGTCCTCCGCTTTGTTCCTGAGGGGACCACATCCACAACCCCGTTTCATGGCATTTCAACATAAATTTGATTAATTTTTTTCTGAATCTTTGCTGTCAGTTTTTTGTATCTGATTTCTTATTTCCTGTGGTGCATAGATTGGAATCTGCGCTTTGGTCTTTTCTTTTTTGCCACTGCATATTTTTGAACTTGGATCCACAAAGTTATGATGAAAGTCCTTTTTACAACTTCTCAAGGTGACGTCTGAGCGGTGCCATTTAACTGTCCTCCAAGGTAAGAAACGTTATTGTTGACCATTACAGAAACAGAAACAGACGCCCTTATAGACTCAAGCGCCAAGGACTTCCTGACAGATTGAATATCAGATATCATCTGCATTACATTGACCTGTTGATTCTTTAATTCCAACACACGTGGACGTTCACTATATCATCTCTCAGAAAATCAAAAAAATCCTTGGAATTCTCCTCAGTAGTTCAAATAACTGACTGCGTTATCATCAGATTACAAATAAATCATACTCCTATTTAACCAGTAAAAAAAACTAAGCAGACACCAAAATTTCAAAATAAGAGCACTTCCAATAATGAATCACAATTGAAACAAACAAAAAAAAAAAGTGAAAACACTTTAAAGCTTCATAAAGATGCTTTTTAATCTCACGTGCTCCTCACACCGATAAGAAAGAATCGCTGGTCCACAACTCGTGAAGAGGTGTGCGACTCAGTGGGTGTGTGAGAGAAAACAGACACAATGAAAGACAGACAAATGGAAAGATGGTGTAAGGAGGAGGGAGAGGGGGGGTTGGGGTGAGAGTCTGGAAGGGGGGGGCTCCAATCTCATGAGGAAGTCATTATTTTCATCTCCTTGAATAACACAAATCACACAACACACACACACACGCGCACACACACACAGTTTACACACACAACTGTGCACATCGTGCAACTGGAAAATAAATAAATAAACAGCAAAGCAGGAGAACAATAAACCCATTTAGAAAGCCCTGAAGTCTGGGATCCATTCAAACTTACTCCAGCACACACACATGTTGACACACACTATCTCTGCATGGGGCAAAAATCAGGAAAGTTTATGTTCTCTACTTCTTCCCCCTTCCATTACCTCTTTCCTCCCCCTCTCTCTTTCTCTTTCTCTCACTCTCTCTGTGAGTCACAGGAGTTATATCTGATTACGAAATAGGGGCTACCTCCAACGAAGCATTACTCACTGCCTCGCCCACAGGAGTCCGGCTTTTATATTTTCTAGGCAGCCAAGCTCTCTTTCTTTTCGCAAGGATGGAAATTTAAACTATTGATCAAATATTTACACCGAAAAACATTCCTTGAGATATAATTCAGTGTTGAAACAAGTGCTTAAGGTAAACTTCAGGATGTAGTACTATTTAGCACAGGTTGGATGTTATTTCTGCTGTTTTTGGTAATAAAGTTATATTTATCAAAAACACTTGTGATTCCTGGGAATCAATACACCACATAAATAAATTAAATAAATAAATAAGAATTCCAGACAAAATTTCCCAACATTCAGGCCTCTTGTTCTTGGAATGAATGGGTCACAGCTATTAAATGACAGGAAACGCAGGGGGCAATTATATCATGCTTTAAATTACAATTCAGATGTGGAAAATTTGGCCAAACCCAAATGAGCTCTTGGGCGTGGGGGAGGGTCACAAGCAGTCACATGGTCAGGTGGATCAGAAACCCATATTAGCTCATCTGATCCGGATGACAAAAGTAAGGAGATTACTGAGATTACAGATGTCCTGAAACGACTCCCGTTCACAACATTTTCCTGCACAGTGACAGATTAGCATTAAAATTTCACGCCAGCTCTCTTTTGATTTCCTATCTTGTCAGACTTTTCTGTGGAGATGCTGCACATTCTCAAATTTCACTTTCTACACCCAAGCAGTTGTAATAAACTGGATTTATCCTGCAAGAATCTTCCTCTAAGTTTACAGTTACAACGGCGTAGGGTCTTTAAAGTGAAATAAATATCAGCCGGTGGACCCACAGCAGCCCCTCTCTGTTTGGATTCCTCCACGCTGTTAGGCTTCCTGCCAAAGGATTGCTCAGCATTTAATGAGAAAGAGAGAAAAACAAAAAAAGAGAGAAATGGAAAGAGAGAGAGAGAGAGAGAGAGAGAGAGAGAGAGAGAGAGAGAGAGAGAGAGAGAGAGAGAGAGAGAGAGAGAGAGAGGTGGGGAGTCATTAAAGAGGAGGGGATAAATACTGTATGAGAGTCAGGGGTTGAAAAGCAGAGTTCTAGACCTTCAGCATTGCAGAACCTGAACACACACCGTGACCAGCCTCCTGTTTCCAGACACACACACAGAAACAGACGGGCAGGTAGACCACAGAGCTGACCTGAAACTCATTCATCATCCATCGACAGCAGCAGCAGCAGCAGCAGCAGCATGTTTCTGCGGAGGCTCCCCCAAGCCGTGTGCATGCTCTCAGCATGTTTGTGTTTGGTTCGTGCGTATGGGGATGATGACATCGAGGTCAACTACGCCGACAACTACTACAATGAAATCACAGATGGAGACACTCCTGAACGTAAGTGTTAAAGTTTCTCCAGCTGATGTCAGATATTTGAACTTTGAAATGCACCTTAGGCAACAGTCACAAATATGAAGGATAAAGGGGTGCAGAAAAACAGAAAGATGGATGAGAGATAAAAGCTGAGATACAGTAGCTGATTCAAATGATGCAAAAACTGGAAGCACATTTTGGCTTCATGTCTTTGAATGATTCTTTAATTTCTCTGATGATGCCTTTGCCTTCTACTGGTGGTTATGTTACTGGTGTTTATGTGACAATGTCCTCGTATTTTACATATGCATTCAATTTACTCAGTTTAGGTCAACTCATATATGTTTTTAGTTTGTTTTATGATCTATATAGAAATATAGATATATAGAAAATATAGACAAGAGAAAGAGGAAATGTAGTGTCCAGTTTATGAGGTGGTGACAGAAACAAAGTATTAAAGAATACTGTATCCTGAGTCAGACTGGGAGCATCCAACTGGGACAGACTCACATTACGGCACGAATGACTGGTCACCAGTTGCAGAACATATGTCTCTGTGGAACTACAGTAAGGAATTTGCTTGTGCATGGAAGACAAAGAGCGAGCTGCAAGTGTTTGTGTGCACGCATTGCAGTTTGTGCATCAGGTCTACTTGTTGCTTTAATGCTGGCAGAGGATGTAAATGCAGTGCTAACAGTTACCAGGCAGGAAGCACAGCTTGCAATTTGTTTAAACATGACTGAGGGCAAAACAGAAGGGTGTCTGCTCAGGACGGTAAAATACCTGAATGAATGTCAGAATTAAAGGGAAGTGGCAAACATTCATGATTGAAGGATGGTGAAGGAGGAAGTCAAACAATGTGAGCTGAGTATGTTGAGAGGTCAGAGCCTGGAGGAAGGCTCGGGTCATTTCTTTTGACCTAAAAAACAACCTGCAAAACTCTGGCAGGAATTTGGATAAATGAGTAAGATATGAAAAAGGTCATTCGTCACTTTTTTAAAATGAATGATGCATTAAAGATGATTTGAATTCTATAAGCCAACGTAGAGCATAGAGGGTGTGCTTCTATATACGATGTTATCTTCTTATGTTGAACAAAAAACAAAACAACATCCTTTTGAAAAGTCAGACAAGTAGCAGATTTGACTCCAACTCAGTAGCTCCAAGGTACCACAAATCACCAACGTCCCGGGTCATTTTACACCTACTTACTCCCAGATCAATCAAAATCCCTTATAAACCCCTGACAGGCCTGGGCCCTTAGGTTGGTGAGTCAGAGAGTGCACGAACCTTCTGCCTAATTTACTTTGAACCTTGACGACAGGCAGCCAAAACAAATCCTGCAGCCCTGTGATAATGCCCCTCCAGAAGAAATTTTCGGGTATAAACAGACTTTGAGAGGCTTAAACGTTAATCAGAACAGTGTGTCTGACATGTATCGTCCCTCCAGGATTGGTTTACTTTCTTTTCTCCATGCTTTTCAGTGCAGTAAGTCGCGTTCTCGGGGTTCATTTTGTCCCAGCTGACACTTCCTTTTTCCTGTCATCCGTTTCTCTCCACTGCTTCCTTGAAATCATTACTCGAATGAGCCTGACAAACAGATTAGATTTTCTTTCGCAATGAAGTCTGAGTGAATACTAGTGCATTAACTCATTTGATATTTAAAAATAGGGCTTAATTTATCCCTCTTTTTTTTTTTTTTTTTTTAACTCTTCCTCTGTCCAGCCACACCAAGCCAAGCCCCTTGCGGTTCTACTGACCTGACCAAATGGGACAAACTCTTCATGATGCTGGAGAACAGTCAGATGAGGGAGAACATGCTGCTTCAGTATTCAGATGACATCATCAAAGTGGAGATGAGCTCACTGCGCGCAGAATTAATTAGGTTGGTACAACAGAGGCATCGGTATAATAATTAGAACCTTATTGGATATCTTCTGGGGTTATCATCGTACATGTCAGGTGAAATGGTTTACAGATTGAATCGGGATCCTGGGTTGACTTGTAGGTTGTTTGATTTGACAGAAGGGCTTCTTTGAACAGGTTAAAATCTTTTAAACTTTTTTTGCTCAGGACGATATCAGAGTACGGTGGCTCCTGTGGGTCTGCCGTGGAGACAGCAGGAAGAATGATGTCCTTGCAGCTGGAGAACCGCCTCAAAGAAACCCCGCAGCGGAGAGATCAGACTTCTGATGGTGGGAATTCCGTCGAGAAGTCAAGCAACCTGGAGGCTATGCTGCAGCAGCTCCTCTTAATAGTGAAAACACAGTCTTCCCGACTGGCCAGACTGGAGGACGGTTTACTAACCAGCCCAGGAGCTGGGACAAAGTTGCATTCGCACAAAAGATCCGATATTCCGGAATTCGGAAGCATTGCAAACCAAGAGCAAGAAATCCCGTCACAACAGGCAGTTTTAAACGGCGTGCTGGCTGCGCTGCACGAGGAGAGGCTGAAACTGAACGAGGTGCTGAGGTCATCGAGGCAAAGATACATACCTGCAGGTGAGCTATTAATCTAACCGCTAGTTATCTCCATCTTTGTTTTTACCTGTCGCAATCTGTCTCTTTGTATTCTGAACCGTGCCATCTAAGCAACCTTCCATCTTCAAATCCTGCATTGACACTTTCGGGTCATGCTTCAAGTTAAGGAATGAGACCCCCCCCTACACACACACACAGACAACTAATCTTGCAGCTTGCGTTTGTCCTAAATACCTTTTCCACTTCTTTTGTCTGTCTCCAGGCAACCTATCCTTTTCCTGTCATTTAGTAACATTAGTCTCAGACTGACAAGCGGCTGGTTACGGGGTGAGCCGTAAAATGACACATTATATCTGTTTATTTAATGTTTATTGTCAATATAGTTTGGTGAGTCATCACATTGGGAAAAAAAAAAACAATGCGCCCATCAATCAAACTTTGCCTCCATCTGTTTTCAGAGACACATAGTTAATGATACTGTTTACAGACAATATTTTAAGACAATGAACGCATGAAAAGATGTGTGGTCTGAGCCTGAATATAAATCCATCTCACATTAAATGCATGCGGTTGTAGTTAACAGAACTACTGCTCTTGTCTGCCGTCCATCCGTGGATTAAACGCTGACTTATAGCAACGAAACGTCAGAAAATTTTGTAATTGAGTGTGAGTCAGGAAACTTGGATCCAACTCAGACCCACAAAGCCACCATTCATCTCAGAAGACAATTTCATTTCCTGAAATTAATCACCAAAAAACAGCAAAGAGAACCTGGTAGGTCGTATTACTCATCTAATTTAGAAACACACATGTTTTTCGGTCCAGAAATACAAAGTTGGCCTACAAGAGAGACGAGACAAGATGTTTAATCATTGGCCAGTCTCCACAGAAACCACAGAAAAGCACACTGAGAAAGCATTTGAATGGAAGTCATCACGAACAGACCGCTAGCATGTTCAAAAGGTCTTTCACCGTTATTTTTGAATCAAGGAAACCCAAGACAAATGTAACGTTGCTTTTAAGGATCTGTGTCTGCTAACAAGCAACAGAAGGGTTTTAGGATTCAGAGTGAGAAAGACGGGGGGCGTCTGAGAATATATTCAAAAAAAGAGAAGGAATTAAGGGGGGGAGAAAAAACATTTGTTCCATGTTTTATCCCAATGAAAAGACATTAAGACCTTTAGTAGGACATAGATTTAGACTGATTGTCATCATATATTAAATATGGAGTCCCTCAAGGCTTCATTATGTGCCTGGTCTTTTTTCTCTATGTCCATTTTCCTGCTAGCCCAAATTCACAGTCTTGCTTTGCAACCAGCTATACCTCCTTTTGAAACACAAACATGAAATATAAACACAAATTAAAACATTGGTTGCTTCAAACCACTTCACAATTTTTCACTTTGCCTGCTACATTTCCTTTCTGGCTCTCTATCACTTACAAACTTCAAATTTGTATTTTTTAAATGTTACGTTCCACACACAATAATCAATATCCCATTTCCTGGTTGTTTAGGTTGTGAGATGGCGCTTCTCTTCCCCATGCGTTCCCATCGGATCTACACCTCCGTCACCCCAGGTGTCCCTCAGTCCCTCCCCTCCTTCACCGTCTGCATGTGGGTGAAGCCGACCGTCGTCTCCAACAAAACCGTGCTGTTCTCCTACGGAAATCGCAAAAACCCCTATGAGATCCAGCTGCTAGTCAGTCAAAGCTCGGCGTTCTTCACCGTCGGAGGAGAGGCTCACCTGGTGCAGGCACGGGGCGTGGTCAACCCAGGAGGCGCGTCAAAGTGGATTCACTTGTGCGGGTCTTGGATGTCCGAGCAGGGTATGGCATCACTTTGGGCAGATGGGAAAAAGGTGGCATCCACACCCGGAGTGGCCGAGGGACACATCATACCCCACGGAGGATCGCTCCAACTGGGCCAAGAAAGAAACGGATGCTGCACCGACAGCGGGATGCCCGGGTTTGAGTCAGGGTTCGATTCCAATCTGGCGTTCACAGGGAAGATGACAGGGGTGAACATGTGGGACAGGGTGCTGACAGCGGAGGAGATTTCCCGGCTGGCTTTGTGGGAAGGCCAGGGCTGCGAGCAGAGGGGCAATATAGTGGCGTGGGGAGTGACGGAGATGGTTCCACATGGAGGCGCTCATTTCATCAACTAACAAATTAAGACCCTTCATGCTGGAAATTACCAAAACGATCATCTCCATCACTTTTGTTATGAACACTAATGCTGCAATGACCTTTAGGGGACAGGTTCAAATGACAGACAGTCAATGCTGGGAGGGACTGACAGTTTATTTTGTAGCCTTTTGAACTGCTGCCATAGAACACACACACACACACACACACACACACACACACACACACACACACACACACACACACACACACACACACACACACACACACACACACAGCCATGCAGGTGAGCAAAATAAGAAATCACAGATAATGCTGAGAGATTTACTTGTAGGTAGAGTGACATGTTAAACAGCAATAAAGCATTTCTCTCTTTTTAGCAAGATTTCTCTAGAAATATAAGTGCAGTTAATCAGCTATGGATGCAAAAAAAAAAAAATTTAACATTATATTTTTTTTACTATCTCTGCACTCTTGTGGGTACAATTATTAAAAGCTGAAAATGGCTTGTCATCTATCCTATTACAAGTTCGATTACACCGCTATTGTGTTGCAGTACAAGGATATATGAAATACTTGTGTGACTGAAAACTGCTGTACTTGCTTTCATTTCATTCATGACCAATGTGGCGTCTCTTGGAGTAACTTAAAACAAAAAGTTTTTTAGCAACGTACTGTTTAATTAACATTTTGTTGAATTTGTGAAAAAGCTTTATACACTTTAAAGATTTAACTTTATATGAGTTATATAATTCCAGTTGTCTTTTATTAGTCAGTAGTTCTCATTTAGATTTAGGATAATAAATGCGTGTGGTCTTTTTTTTTTTTTATACTGCATAAACTAGAGTGAGACCGGTATATTTGTAATGTGACCATGATGTTATTTTTTTGGATTTGATAAAAGGAACCATGGACAATGTTTACACATTCTAATCGTATATGACTGTCTTGTATTATACTGTAAATTGTTCTTTTGGTTTGTGTGAAAAGGTGAAATTGAATGTATTTTGTATATATTAATAATTTGCATAATATGACAGAATGAATGGAGAGTAAGTTTGAATAAACATTTCATGTTGGCTGGATATGCTGGAAATGAGTGGAGATTTTTTTTTCTCTAATCTTTCTCTAAACTTCCTATCAAAACTTCATTAACTGTGACCACCTGTTGGTCTACACTTAAAGAAAAGTGGTGGTTTTGTAAAACACTTTTTATTGTCATACAAAGCCCCAAGCGTTCAATGAGATGGTGATGAAAACAAAGTTGGAGGACTCAAGGGAAAAACTCAAAGGGGCGCTGTTGCATAGAGGCTCAGGAAGGAGCCCCTGCAGATCTGCAGAACTAGTAACAAATATCAGGGCGAAGTATTTCAAACATAGGTCTAAAATGAAGGAAGTTGTAAGGTCATTTATGTTGGAACCACTTTGACAGCTTCTTAGGAGGCGATTGCAATATTTGGAATCAAAAAAATTCACTGCCATACCCAGCCCAGAGCAATATATACCCAATAAAAACTACACTTAGACGTCAAGGTTGATAAAGGACGAGAATTTGCCCCATCTGGCGTAACCCATGGCTGAAAAAACTCGATGTGGCAAAAACCATAAATTACAGTCAAAAGGCAACATTTGAAAATACAACATTGTGGAATGTGAATTAGTTTAGAGCTTCTTTAGCTCAAAAGTTAAGAACCTTTTGCTTTTTGATGCAAAAACCTTGGATTTAAATCTTCAGATTGTCACTTCAGCACTACACCATAAGCAATGTGAATTCCCAACGGGGCAGAAAAAGTTGATGACACACAACGTATAAACTGACAACACATCCCCGACCGCAGACATTTCTTTGTTCTGGCTCACATATGCTTACAGTTTACCGTGGCACATCCTGCCATGGCCCCATTAGCCACACACATTTCTCCTGCAGCTACAACCTCTGTACAGTCTCCAACTGTTTCTACAACTGTGACCTGTTACGAAACAAACATCACCTTTCACATTCATGACTTCGACTGAGCCCGCCCGCCTGTGATGATTAAAAGTCGGAGTGTTGTAACTAAGCATTTCACATCAGTGGAGCCATGGCAACAAGGGAATGTCCTTCTGTATCCCGCTGCCAACATCCTGCAACCACAGAACGCCTCTTGCCATACACTGAAATGAAACAGGTACGTGAAAGAATAGAAGACCACACAGCCAAAACAATGTCATTCAACACGTGACGACCTCAGGTTTAACACGTAACACACACACACACACACGTGTTGCAGATCCGTCGTACCGACACCCAAATCCATTACATCATCTCGCTTCTCTGAAGAGAGGAGAGCTAATCTGTCATCGCTTCTATGAGCCATACGTGTGTGTTTGTGTGTGTGTGTGTGTGTGTTTGCAGTCCTGTGTTTATGCTGCGTTGTGTTTATGTTGAAGTTTTCATGGGGGAGAAAAAAAGCGAAGGCTTGTTAAAAAGGCAACGCAAGATTGGATGTGAGCGGGTGGATGCAGGGGGTAACATTTTTAAACCGCCTACGCTGCATTAAAAGCTGCCCTAAGGAAACATGAATCTAAACTCACATCACGGCCCCCCCGGTCCGGCTGGACCACAGCCACTGGAAGCTTTGGTTGTACTGGTGTTTACCTCCCCATCTTTTTCTCCTTTGTTCTTTTCTCTTTATTTCTGCGTGGTCTGTAAAGGCTCACAAACAAGGCAAGCTTTCATTGGGTGTGAGAAACAAGAGCTACGTACAGTATATACATTCTTTTTTACGTTATGTTTTCCTCACCTAAAACAAACTTTTTTTTATTAATTTATCGTCTTGTGTCACCGACAGGTAATTTTCCTTTTCTCTCCAAGATCACTTCTCATTTGTTCTATGTTAGCCAGTTTTTTTTTGTTTTGCAGCGTGATGATCGTGACTTTTCTCCTGCTGGAAAGAACAGTTCAACATACTGGAAAAAAAACGTAGGACGTAACGTCTCCAAGCCGTCTGTCTGAGTTTTCATGCACACTAAAATAAAATTAAAGTTTGAATCCAAGGTAAAAAAGGTTTGAAGTTTTATGACATATTTCATAATGATACAGCTGATTTCTTTCCACTCTTTTATACTTTCCATAATTGAAATGTATGGTATGCAGGTTCTGTCGCCAGCAATTGTTGGTGAAGACAGTTTACATCATCATTTATGATGAACTATAATATTGTTGGTGTTATCTGTCCTGCAGTGAAGACTCTGAAAAACAATTAGAGTGAGATACTCCTCCAAAACATTTCATTATATTCACTTGAAATTTTTTTTTTAACAATCAGATGGATAAACAAAAAAAAAAAGCAGCGTGGGGCAAAACATTTGGAGGAGGTTAAAATGTCCTCCAATGCTTCAAGGCCAAATCGTGGCTAAATGCCATGCACTGAGGGAGCATCACCATCAGGAATCTCACACTTGTGCAACGTGACTTGATTCACATCATGTGTTAGCGTGTTAGCCTGTGAGCAGGATTGATTCGGCACATTAACATCCATTTATTTTTCTACCACCAATCACCCATCGCAGACCCGTAGGGGGGCTGAAGCACAGTCCACTGGACGCGTTGTCAGTTCATCGCGGGACAGATAGCGACAGTGCTAATCGCTGTCTCGTGGTGAATCTCACATTGTCTCAAGCGATAATTAAAGTAGAGGGAAAAAATGTGAAAACAAAATAAGCCACAGAGGACCACAAAGTTATGGGACGTTTCTCTACACAATAAATACCCATTTCCCGGCCATTAGAGAAAAGACGGTTTACCAGAGCTGTCATTCACAACCATTATTATCCTAAATTATCATTACAGCCTTATTGTCGACGGCTCATGATAGCATAAGACTGTGGTTTGCTCCTACAACTGCTGAAAGAATCAGTAAATCATATTTACACTTCACTAAATCAGCTGATCCCATTGGTGGAGACAGCCCTCTAACATTTAAGTTCATTAAAGTGCACACAAAACATTGAGAGTGTGTGGTTGTGTGTACTACCTCCAAGCACGCTGAGGGTGATGGCCTGTGTGTGTTCAGCCAGCAGATCAGCCTTGGCGATGGCTGCCAGAGAGAGGTAACTGGACATGTTCCTGCTCAGCTCCCGGTTCCCCCTCTGCAGGAACCGCACTGCTACCGGGACAGCCAGAACCATGACTGACGGACAGCTGTAGTTCTGAGGAGACACGAGGAGAGAGAGGAGGACTAAGGAGCCGGGGGCAACCTCTCAGGTCAACAGCAAAAAGGACACACAAAAAAAGACATGAGGATGAATGAAGCCACGTCAGAAGCAAAAGTAGTGGTGGATAAGGTGTCACAGGTCATTACTCAAACAGCAGACAGTACCCTCAGTTCTGTGAGCTGTGCGTCAGATATATGTTAGATCATCTCAAACAAAAAACAGAGGGACGATGCAGCCAAGAAACGTGCGATTCCACATGCAGAGGTTTGTTCCTGCTTGAGTATTAAAGGACAAAGCAGGAGAAAAGGATCTGAAATGCAACAGCTCCCTCAGCAGGGCAGACTGAGACACTGTGTGAACACACGTGTGTGCACGTGTGCATGTGAGATAAGAGAAATGATGCTGATTCACATTCTATCTATGCACAGTCACCTTTATTGGCCTCTTTTTTTGCAAATCATCAGTCTTGATGTTCAAGTTGGGTAGAATCCTGGGCTTTAAAAAGATTTGATTTGACTTTTCTAATACTTGATCAGAAATAAGTCATGGATAACTCATGTTGTTTCACCAATACGCACAAGTAGATCCAGATCTGCATCATGAACAGTATCTGGAAGTTTGAAATATATATTTAGAGGTTAGCATTAAGTAGTGGTTCATGTATGCTACAGCTGAAATAATGCCAATTCAGAGTATGTGTGACAGGCAAAAGGTATAAGGTAAGATACACCTGCCAATATTGGAAGCAATCATTTCATTAATCATTGATAACTTCATGAACACATGATTCTACATGCTAGAAGTAGGTTTCTGTGGTCAAAGAATTAGGCACTGCTTCATGTAGCATGTTTCACCGTTGATTTGTCCACTACACTCACAGACCTTATTTTAAACCCGTTTTCAATCTTTCTCTTCAACAGAACTTTCAGAATTAGTCATACCTCTATTCTGACACATGATGGCAGTGTCCTCAAACAATCCATTATTCAATCACAAGCAGATAAGTTTGGATAACTGCAAATGATCTTTAATCTAACTAGATCAGTTAATTATTGGCATGCAGATTTTATTAGCTTCCTGATCTTTGAATTTAATCTCATTAGAGTCTCTTTAAAGTTAATTCCTGCACAGATCAAGCCGGCCATATTAAAAAACAACACTGAAGATACTGTGTGTGTGTGTGTGTGTGTGTGTGTGTGTGTGTGTGTGTGTGTGTGTGTGTGTGTGTGCGCGTGCGCATACATTTAGAGTCCTATTTCGCTCACTTCACTCCTCTCTGTGGGAGTTTCAGTGGAAGAGTAAGGGGAGTGTGTGTCTGCAGATTCAAACTAGAAAAATTGCAGTCACAGACTGCAACATCCTGCGACACCCCTGAATTCAAAATTTAACCCTGACCTTGCATAGGTCAAAGATCAAAGCTAGTGCCCTGACCTATTTTCATAGATCAAAGTACTAGCTTTGATCTACGGTCTTACACTGGCCTTCTCCCTTATCTTCCTATCTTATCTGGTTTCTGACTGTAAAAAAGTTTAAATTTGACCTTAACCTAGTTGTCTCAAGGTCAAGGTCATCTCATTTTAATCCCCTTTGCTGCCCGAGAAATATGCTTTTCGTTTCATCTTTCTATCTGCAACGGTAGCGAAGATATTTGGTGGACTAACGGACGGACAGACGGACACACACTGACAATTACGATACAAATTCGTTTTGAAACAGGATGTAATTAAAAGGCAGAATGGTCCAAGACGACATAAAGATGGATGGAGCGAAGAATAATAATATAATAGTAATAATATTTATACTTAAAACCCAGGAATAACATTCTCAGAAATGTTGACTGACCAAATGAATTTGTCTTTCAAGATCTTGGGAGCATGCATTGATAGGCTGCTGATATTTTCTTTGAGACAACGATGAGGAAGTTTTACATATTTCAGCCAATCAGCACGCTGTTGCATGCTGGGAAAGCATAAAACTTTTCGTAACTTCGTTAATAACTATTTCTTTCTTATTTTTCTCTTAATATTCACTCTTATTTGTCATTATATAACTCTTAATTGTTCTATGGCAACCATGGACCTACTTTCTCCAAAAGTAAAGTACGTCATGACCTGCAAAAAATTAATCAGGATATTTTTAGACTCCTGGACGTTTTTCTAGACATTACAGTCCCTTGTTTTCCATATTCTAGGAGTTGGTAGGGTTAGGGAGGACCACTATGTATATGTAGAGACCTGAAATATGTGGTTTTCATAATAGGATCCCTTTAAACTAAACAATTACATAAAATAAGGTAAATGAGCATTGATATGTTTGAACTGTGGGAATATAAACAATTAAATCAGTGTTTAAACTACACTGATCACTGGCTTATACTGACTGACATTATAAATAGTGTTAAATGCATACCTCATTGGCAGGTTGTATTAATCAGACCACACACACAATGTGAGTGTGCTCCAAGTGTTGACAGGTATGAGCAAAGGTATGATCTCTATGTGCAGGTTGTGCCACAGGGCAAAATAAATAAAGATGTTCATCTGTGGAACGCAACAATGCAGAACATACCTGCAGGATGCAGCTGGTGATGTCAGAAGCTATCTTGGCGTGCGGTGTGTCCTCTGTGTTTTCACCTTTCGGGGTGAGGTTGTGCTCGAGACACGACTCCCACAACCCCACCAGGGCCGTGCTGTGCTGCTCAATGGAGCCCGTCTCCCTTATGGCGGTTGTGATGCGCGTTATGCAAATCTCCACCACAGCCTGGTCGTTGTCGTTGGTCAGATAGTCCTGTCGGATGGCAGACAGCGAGAAAATGCATGTTTAAGGATGCAGTGATAAACGAAAATGAGTGAGGGGCAACAGATCAGGAACACTGACTCTAGATCTGTGACATTTTGGACAAATAGAACCATCAGTGGTTCTACCTACTGACCGGTGAGCAGGAGATGTCCTTGATCTGATCCAGAGCCTGAGACAGACAGTCTTCGATTTCCGAGTCCTCCAGAGAAAACAGATCCCCTGCTCTGGACAGATCCCTCTGCCCCAGCACCTGGCTAAACAGTTGGTGCATCCTGGTTCTGGTTTTAGACTCCGTTTGGGACTGGTGTGACCCAGTTTAAGATCCCAGGTTAACATTTAACATGGTGTTTTTCTACTGGTTTTACTGGAGTGTAGAGTAAGACCCTCTTAAAATGCAAGACCTACTTTTAGGCATGATGGTTGCAGTAATGTTCTCTAGCTAGTGAAATAACCACAGGTATTAACAGAGAACACTACTAATACATTTAGAATCATCATTTGTACTGATTACTAAATATAAAATTGCTTTTCAGTTCATTCCTGGAAACTGGGGGCTGGATGACAGTGTAAGTTTAGAGTTTGCCTGAGGTCTGTTGCTATGTAGATGAGGCATACTTCAAAGAAAGGGAGTCTTTCTACAGCCAAGGCCTAAAAAAGAGAAGAAAAATGATAGTCTGTCAATAAACAGTTAAATAAAGAAATGAAAAACAACAGCAACAAGAAAGCCAATGAATTTTGGGGATACTTATCTAGAAATGATTCAATTTGGACGACTCCTCTGAACAGTAAATGCAAGTCAATATGAGAAGAGCTACAGTATTTTTGAAGATTTATTTTACGGCTAATATCGTCTCTAATTTGCCTGCTACTCCCATTAGCCTGTTAGCTTAGCATGTCATCCAATTTGTAACAAGGGGCTTTGACATTAGATAGCCTCAGTTCAATTTTAGCTTCAAGCTAACTTCTATTAACAGATACCGCCATTATACTTCAGAAATAATAAACAAAGAATAGATATCTGGTTTTTCAGAAACATTCTTGTTTTATTTGTAGATTGACTCATATTGACCAGTCATGTTCAAGCGTGCTTTAGCGGTACACTGATAAACATTCTGCATGGAGAGCGAAAGACAGAGAACTTATCGACTAACACACCAACCTAGATGTCATTGACATCGACGATTTAGCATTCATTAGTTTATAATGGAGGATTCTATTTACAGAGACCGACTCAGTAAACATCAGACTTCAGGTGTGACTTTAACCACAGCAGCTTCCCCCCTAAGAAAAATCAGACAATTGCTAATTACATCCCGCTTCAAAGCGGAATGTAATTGTCAGCGTTTGTGTGTTCGTCCATTACTTCATCAGTTCGTCCATCCCCCAAATATCTTCACAACCGTTGCAGATAGAAAGATGAAACAAAAAAAAACATTACTCGGGCAGCAAAGGGTATGAAAATGAGATGATGACCTTGAGAAAACTAGGTCAAGGTCAAATTTTAAGATAGTGCTTTGATCTATGAATGTAGGTCAGAGCACTAGCTTTGATCTTTGATCTATGCAAGTAGGTCAGGGGAAATTTTTGAATTCAGGGGTGTCGCGGGATGTTGCAGTCTATGACTGCATGGGTTTTTTTTTGTTCTGACATTGACTTGAAACAAAGCCTGTCTGTTCTGGCTTCGACAAGAGGCCGCTGGAGGTGGCTTCACACACACAGCGCTATC
The DNA here is from genome assembly GCA_013358685.1 of Antennarius maculatus. NCBI lineage: Eukaryota > Metazoa > Chordata > Actinopteri > Lophiiformes > Antennariidae > Antennarius > Antennarius maculatus. Next base: position 18,760,170 of record CM023613.1, on the reverse strand, counting down.
AATCATCCTATTTAACCCTCTGCATGGAAGCAGGTAAGCAAACTTTTCCTCATTTTCCATCCTTATCATCCTCCATCAATGTGCTTTTGTCTTTCTTTCTCTCTTCCCCCTCTTTTTATGGGGGCGGCAAGAATAGGTTAATATGTGATGATATGACATAACTGACTCCTTGGTAATGTGTGACATATCTGCTGCACAACCATACAGACCCATATTACACACACACCCTGGGAATATTTGCCAGGGTGTGCATTCCCATGAAGGATATACATGATAATGTCATCTGTTGTATTCTTTATACACTTATGTTTTTAAATTTCAGATACCAGATGCTTTGATACCATTAGAAATGAACCTTCCGGTTGGAAATAAAGAATCACCAGCCTTGAAGTCAGAGTTGAGGGAAACACTGTGTTATCCATTATCCCTGTTTCCGTGACCCTCAATTAAACATTAAAACAGGTTTAAACAGGGCGGAGCGACGCATCACACACAGAAATACAATCAACGATTGTCTCCAAAATGTGTTATACCTATAGCTTCACACAACCCCAAGACAATCGGGTCCTTCGCCTTAAAAGAAGCCCAAAGCTGGTCTGCCGCCATCATTGTTCCCTGCACACCCAGACATCATCTCATCCTCACGCCATTTCCCTGAAAGTCACATTGGAGCTGGACCAAAGGACGGCACAGAGCGGAGCACTTTGGGAGACTGTTATCTCTCTTGCCAGGCCGCCGACGACTATGGAGAGCTGCCCATTGCCCAGATACGACACAAGGAATCTCATTGGTTAGAGCCAGGCCGCTGTTACCGAAGCAACAAAAAAAGAAAACGCTATAAATACAGAACAAAGACATTTATCTGTCACACACAGTCGTGTAGAGGACAGGGAACTTATGTGATGACATTTTACACACACACACACACACACACACACACACACACACGCACACACGCAAACAGAGCTTGTGAACTGTATTCCTTCCTGCTATGTCACCGCTGGGCTGAGCGAGTAAAGGAAAAAAAAGAAAACGGGCTGGAGGAATTTCACTTCTTAAACAATCAGCTAGTTACTATTAATCACCCGGCTACGGCTCAGCAAGCTCAGGAATGCAGCCTTTACACACACACACACACATACATAGACACACTCTCTCTCACACACACACACACACACACACCTGTATTTTGCCATACACACTTTAAAAGCTTCGTAATTCAGACAGAATAATAACAGCATAATATTTTGACAATATACATTCCTCCAGTGAAATCCAGATAAGCGTAACACTCCCACTCTCACCCTGTGGGCCACTGGGTGAGGGGTTATGGGGGGGTGGTCTTGCTAGAAGGGGGGTAAGAGGTTTAGGGGCTATATGAGGACAATGTCACCGAAGGGCCTCTCTTTCTCTCTCTGCCTCTTTGCCCCACCGCTGCCACGACTGTCTTCACCGAGGGAGACAACACTGAGTCTTTTGTAGGACAAGACGTACCCCCCCCCACTCCCTCTCTCTTTGCTCAGTCAGCCCTAGACTTCTGTGTAATGTGCACCTGCTCAGTCTGCATCACACACACACACACACACACACACACACACACACACACACACACACACACACACACACAAATAGTTCAGAAAGTAGCTGAATGAAGGGAGACTGAAGGCGACAGTCCTGCATTCCAGTTTTCTTTTTGTTCTCCTTTCTTTCTTTCTTTCTTTCCTTTCTTCTTCTTTCTTTCACACATTATTATTTTCTACCTCTGGAAGGAGGAGGTTTGGATTAGAGGTTGCCTGTTGGAAATCTGCTTATCAAAAACCTGTTTGAAGTTCTTCATCTCGCTTCATTAAGATAAAGATAAACGTGTCCTTGCCTCGAATCTGCAGCAGGAAAATTCATCCTCTGGACTTTGTCTCATTCTACTTATCCTTACTGAATCTACAGGGTTACATGATCTTTGTGATAGTGGGGAATGTTTTATTCTTTTCTGAAAAGAGGCACGTACACTCAACAAAAATATAAACGCAACACTTTTGTTTTTGCTCCCATTTTTCATGAGATGGACTTAAAGATCTATAATTCATTCCAGATACACAATATTACCATTTCTCTCAAACATTGTTCACAAATCTGTCTACATGTGTGATAGTGAGCATTTCTGCTTTGCTGAGATTATCCATCCCACCTCACGGGTGTGCCACATCAAGATGCTGATCTGATATCATGATTAGTCCACAGGTGTACCTTATACTGCCCACAATAAAAGGTCACCCTGAAATGTGCAGGGTTTTTTGCGTTATTGGGGGTCTGGGGACTCAGAACCAGTCAATATCTGGTGTGACCACCATTTGCCTCATGCAGCGCAACACATCTTCTTCGCATAGAGTTTATCAGATTGTCAATTGTGGCCTGTGGAATGTTGGTCCACTCCTCTTCAACGGCTGTGTGAAGTTGCTGACTATTAGTGGGAACTGGTACACACTGTTGTATATGCCGGTCAAGCACATCCCAAACATGCTCAATGGGTGACATGTCCGGTGAGTATGCTGGCCTTGCAAGAACTGGGACATTTTCAGCTTCCAAGAATTGTGTACAGATCCTTGCAACATGGGGCTGTGCATTATCTTGCTGAAACATGAGGTGCTGTTCATGGATGTATGGCACAACAGTGGGCCTCAGGATCTCATCACGGTATCTCTGTGCATTCAAAATGCCATTAATAAAATGCACCAGTGTTCTTCGTCCATAACAGGTGCCTGCCCATACCATAACCCCACCACCACCATGGGCCACTCGATCCACAACATTGACATCAGCAAAGCACTCAACCACACAACACCACACACGCTGTATGCCATCTGTCCTGAACAAGAGATTCATCTGTGAAGAGAACACCTCTCCAACGTGCCAGACGCCATCAAATGTGAGCATTTGCCCACTCAAGTCTGTTATGGCGACGATCTGGAGTCAGGTTAACACCCCGATGAGGACGATGAGCATGCAATTGAGCTTCCCTGAGATGGTTTCTGACAGTTTGTGCAGAAATTGTTTGGTTATGCAAACCAATTGTTTCAGCAGCTGTCTGAGTGGCTAGTCTCAGACGATCTTGGAGGTGAACCTGCTGGATGTGGAGGTCCTGGGCTGGTGTGGTTACACGTGGTCTGCGGTTGTGAGGATGGTTGGATGTACTGCCATATTCTCTGAAACGCCTTTAGAGACGGCTTATGGTGGAGAAATGAACATTCAATGCATGAGCAACAGATCTGGTTGACATTCCTGCTGTCAGCATGCCAACTGTACGCTCCCTCACTGCTTGCGGCATCTGTGGCATTTTGCTGTGAGACAAAACTGCACATTTCAGGGTGGCTTTTTATTGTGGGCAGTATAAGGTACACCTGTGCAGTAATTATGATATCAGATCAGCATCTTGCTGTGGCACACCTGTGAGGTGGGATGGATTATCTCAGTAAAGCAGAAGTGCTCACTATCACACATTTAGACAGATTTGTGAACAATGTTTGAGAGAAATGGTAATATTGTGTATCTGGAATGAATTATAGACCTTTAAGTCCATCTCATGAAAAATGGGAGCAAAAACAAAAGTGTTGCGTTTATATTTTTGTTGAGTATATATAATAAAAGTTCATTTCCTTGGTGCAGGACGCCATAGCGGCTCTGCTCAGCATGTAAGGCACCTGTTGCCATCTGAATATCCATGAAGAACCTGAATAATAAAGGACAGATTGAACTAGAAGAAAGCACTCAATACTTTTTCTTTACCTCGGTGGAGGGATGAGGCATATGTCGGCTGTTCAGATTTAATGAAGACATGTTCTCTACTTAGGGCCGTTCCTTTTCATAAATAGACGCGGTGTTGAAATCACACAAAATTAGGCTCCAGTGTCACAATGACTTCTGGATCATTAAGAGCTTAGCACATTAGCGTAAACACAAAGAACAAAGACCTTAAGAACCAAATCATCATCTTAAGAGTCATTATGTTAGAAACCCCCCACCCCCCACCCCCCAATTACTGGCAGAAGCTGAAACCACGTGACAAAAAAAAAAATGATTACCTGATCGTGAAAATCCGACTTGACTCATCCTTTGTGATCTAGACTCCCAAACACTTTTTACAGTGATGATAATGAGCAGAAACCCCTGGTCTGTATTAATGGTACGACTTGAGTCACACTATTAATACTATTAATGGTATGATTAACAGCCACTTACGCTGGTAGCTGCTCCAAATAACTGGGCCAAACAGTTACATAACAGAGCCATGGATTTCCTGAATAAGAATAAGCGATCCCCTGAGGTTTTCTTTGGAAACTCAGAACTCTGTTAAGATGTCTTGAGAGCTGGACCCCAGAGGTTTAGCTTAGTACACACTGTAGAAGTTACTGTGTTATACTGTACATGTGTGTGTGTTGGGGAACAAGGGGAAAGTTCTCCATTATTTATGCCCTGCAGTTATGCAGCTGTTGAGCAACACCTGGGAATTACAGTATGACAGGAGAGGAGAAAATAGCTACTGTAAAATACACGTAGAGATGGGATAACGACTGGGAAGTATGGAGAGAGAAATGATGCAGTAGATGTATTCTCTCTGGAGAGCGATCGCTGTGAACCAGCTAGGAGAATCAGACCACCGAAACACATGAAATGATACATCTGGATAAAGATCTGCAGAGAAATGAGGTATGGTATATATATTGTAAAAGGTGAAGAGATGAAACCATCAGATGCACTCAGACTGATATCTGTCACGAACATGCAGCCTTTTAACTCATTGATGGACCAATCAAGTAATGTTTCCCACTAAAGTAGAGCTGTTGCTGAAGGTCTGCAGGCATCATCTGGTGAAGAAAGTTACCATTCTCACCTTAAAAACATTTTTCCTTTGTAAATTCACAGCTTCCAACCAGACAGATCACAAAAAAAAGTGCATACTAAATCCTAAACCTGTTTTTTAGCTGGGTCTGTATGAAAACTGCAAAGGTGACTAGAAAGTGGTTGAAGATTTTTTTATAATTAGGGAGAATTAAATTGAAAAAAAATGCCGTACAGCAAGAGCAATAAGTTACATTTATAATCCAGTATTAATGTGCAAGAAACAAACAAGCCTACCATTAAATGACTTAAACTACAAAAACACTTTCAAAGTGCACACCTCAACCAAAGCTGCAAAAAGCATTCCTCTACCAAAATGCAGATTGAAATCTAACCACCTCATGGAGATTCCAAAAGATCAGCTCTGCAAAATGAAATCAAATCCATCTGAGACATTCTTTAAATGTCAGTGTGCATCTCATCTCTGCAGGCAGAAACGACAAATGTGAGTCCGACCCAATATGAAGCGGATGGTTGGTGGAGGTGGGGGTCCCTCTTAGGCTCTGCTTTGCTGTCAGCCGCTCGACTGCTGAGAAGATTTCCGCGGCAGAAAGGAGAACTCTGGTGAGAATAGTGCATTAGCGCCACACTCTACAGCTAACATTCACACACATTTTCTAAACTATTCATTATTCATCGCTCCCTGCTGCTTCCCTCAGCCCCGACTCAAGAGCCTCACCCCGAGAGCTCAACAGAAGCCCGTTCTAGTTTCGGCTTACGGTGCAACCCATGGTGCAATTCATTTATTCAAGGAATAAATGAACTGCATTTCAATGTTACATGTTTAATATGCTTCTAGAAATATCTTCATTACCTTGCCTGCTCCTTGTTATCCAGGCTTCCCGTCTCCTGAGTAAGTGGGTTTAATGCGATTCAACTCAGGATGAATTATCGCTTTCATCGTGGAAAACATCGCCTCAATACATCAAGATGTTTCCTAAAAATATCCCCAACTTCCTTCTCTTGATGGCTGGAATTCACGATCACGCTATGAGCCCGATGCAAACAAACATGCTGAAAGCTGTGCCACATAAACCCAGTCGTTTATCGTTCGTTCTGCCATGGACTGATGATTTTAAAGATGACTCTGAAGGCCGATCTTCTGTTCCATAGCATAACACAACTATAGGAATGTTGGACACATCATAAATTGATGAATCTGTTTTTATACTTTGAGCGGCCTTTGGAGGGCTTTATTATTCTATCTTAAAATAACATAATACAAGAATTGGCTAATCCTCTCTGATGTAAAATCAACATGGAACTTCACAAAGACTCTATATATCCATTTTTATGTCTTTGCATTGTGTTCAGTTGAGTAAAACATTCAGATTTCAGTTTTACACGGGGTCCAAATGTTTGGATTTGAGGTTTGTAAGCGTGTAAATGTACTTTCTGCAGGAACTCAACATTCAGATATATGATTAAAGACAATCCAGTCTAAAAACAAAGCAAAATAGATGATGTGAAATAAATATAGTGAGGGGCGGGGGTTCTGTTCTACACTGTAATGATTAAAAAAAAAAAAAAAAAAAAACATTAAATTGATTTATGGACGTACAGGAGTCATTTAAAGAAAGTCTGACAGGAAATTCACTTCACGCATCGCGAATGTAATACCCATAAATAACAATCTCTAACAGTTCAAGTTCAGGACAGTCCTTCCGGCGTCATTGAGAAGTCAACATCTGTCAATATCAAAAGTCTGTGACCTTGAGGAACCCCCCCACCCCCACCCCGCGCCCCCGCTCCGTCCTCTCCCAGCAACAGTGGACTTGAGGCGAACGGAGAATTAAGAGGGGGATTGCATAGAATAAACTGAAGTAATGAGACTCAACTATTCTTGTCGGATATTTTCAGCGACAAAAAGCGCGGAGCGGCGGACAGCGTTTGGGTAAAGCAGGTAAAATAAATCCACTGCGCCTTAGGAATCCAACCGAACCTAAGGCTAGAATTTATCGACGTTTTGTGCGTTTCATTCCCACTGAAGCCAACAAACACAGTCAACGATGTCAACGCGATAATTAAGTAGCCAAACACCGCTCCAAATGGCCCGCATTAACATTTCCTGTGTAAAAGGTGTTTTATCCGTGCGTCTAGGAGAGACCGAGACGCCTCATCCACTTAACTTTCCTCAGAGAATGCGGTTGGAATTCACTGATTAAACCGGCGACGCGTTTCTGCGTCTCCGACAGAACACCCCACAGTAAGAAGAAAACAACGCTTGCTTCGAATCCACACACCGACGGCGTCGGACAGCCTACCTGCGACGCGTAGGACAACGACGCACCGACGCTGGACGTGGAGCTTCGGTCAGACACCTCCAAAACCGCCGTGTGAAGCGGCACATATCAACTCCAACTGCCCATGCTCCGCTTCAAGTTCCCCCACAGAGCGCGATTTGTGTTTATCCTCGTCTGCCGCCCGAACGAGCGCCACCGCGCGGCTGAAAAGGAGCGCGTCAAGACAACAGGTGGATGGAGCGCGATACCGGATCCCACCCGCACATTCTTCGGAATATTCCACATCTTTAAAGTGTGTGATGGATCAGAAAAGCTGTAAATAAAATAATAAAGTAAACAGACAAATTAAATACTTGAAAATCGGACATAAATGCAAATTGTATGATTAAAAAATGTAATCTCATATATTATTTTTAATTGAGGCCGAATTTTTAACATTAATGATAATTATAGTAATAATAATAATAATTATTATTATTATTATTATTATTATTATTATTATATGAAAATTAAACAAAATAATTAATAGTAAAAATATATGGGATTTTCAATAGGCAATTTTTTTCAGTAAGTCACTCATTTTATAATTTTTTTTTTTTTTTAAAAACACACTTTTATTGAGCGTTTAACTGACGCTGCCTCCATGTGATCAGCAGGTGGAGGCATTTCCCCAGATACCATCTGTTAGACATGAAGCCTGAAAAGACGAATGAAGTTTCCAGGGCGTGAAAAATAATTTTGTCTTCAAACCAAAAGCATGTGATTTTTGTAAGGCTGCTGGCACAGATCAGCAAAACACAGACAGTTAGAGCATGATGGAGAAATCTAAAAATACTACACATAAGAATCTGACATATGTTGACCATTCCTAACAGTAAAATAAATCCTGTTAAAACAGGAGCACTTGGATATTGAATCTGACTGACCAAGAGAGTGTTTGAACGTGTCTGAAACATTTTTAGATGGTACAACACTGTTTATTTTATGTTGTTTTATTGTTCTTTGTATGTTTTATCATTCATAAGTATGAATAAAAAATTGTACTTCATAAATGACGTCTGTATGGAATTTATTCACATGTTTTATAGTACACTGAGCCTGATGTTACACTTTAAGCCACTGAGTGTCTTCAATGGGTGATAATAGAAATGTTTGCTGTAACAGAGATAAGAAGCATCCGGTTTGATAGCAGTGTCAGACTTCCTCGTCTCATGCCTCATAACAGGGCCATTGTGAATTTTGTCCCATCCTTATTTTTATGTGTCAGCTAACAAATAGCAAAAGATTATGCAAGTATTGGTATCGTGGAGATAAATATACAAAGTAAAAAACAAAAACTGTGCTGGTTGGAAGTCAAATAGCAGTCAGCCGCTGACAACAAAGACAACCTGTGAGGGGTTACCATGTAAGCCAGAAGTGTGTGGCTACCTAATTGGGCATAATCCAACCGAGACCAATAGAGGGCTGCACACAGCTCCGTTTGCTCTGATGTGAACCGTTTGTTAGTGGCCACTTGTGATGTCGCTGATGGAGCAAAAATGGCATGATGTCTTTTCTAACATAAAACAATAGATGTAGATAGATACAAATATATTTACAGGAGCAAACTGTTTTTTTAAAGGGTAAGGGATTATTTGCTTCTGTGTTCAATTGGCTGTTTCATGTATACTGGGCATACATTACTCTATTTTAAGTAGATATTGGGATTTTGCCGTTAATTTTGAGGTTTTGGCTCATTCACCTCCCTCCGTGTCTTCAATTAGAGGCCTAACTGCATGTAAATAAGTGGAAGTCACTAAAATGAACTATAATATCACAAACTACAACAGGGTTTGTATGTGAGCAATGAGTAGTGCCAGTTAGTAGTGCCATGATCCTGTGGAGAGATCTCCAGCATTGTTGTCATAATGGGATCCCAGAGGGGCCCGGTCCATGAAAAACAGTACTTGTTGTTGCGTTTGAATTGTGAGGTGAAATCAATTTGTTTGTGTGTGCAGACTGTGTGTCAAAATTAGACCCAGACATTGAAGACAATGGTGCTGTTGTGCAAGAGAATCAGCAGAAAGGGGATCGCATCAGTATGTTTCCACATTGACTATCATAAATTTTTTAAGTCATATAAGCCTTGAAAAATTCCTTGCATGTTCAGACACGCTTGTTTTTGTTAAATAAATACATCAGTCCTTTAATATTCCCTGTAGGGAAATTACTTTTTTTCCACACGTAGATGTATATATCGTGCAGGCCCACACACACACACACACACACAGACACACACGGGGCCTGTGGGGATGCAGATAATGGTAGGTAGAGTGGGGGGCAGCTCTCACGTGGGGCAGTTTGTAAGGGGACCGTGCCTTTCTCAGGGGCGCCTCGGCAGTGCTCAGGAGGTGAATTGGCAGCGCCCACTGCCAGTTCACAATCCAAATATTTTACACAGTAATTAGTGGCAAATGATGCTCACAGAGTTTAAAATGTAATCATTCACAAAGTTGTATGAAATCAACCTAAATTCTTATTCAGATTACACAACCTGTGTCCCCACCATTGACTGTAGCAGTAATCCTCCATGTCATCCTTGGATGAAACAACCTCTGGTTATGTGGAACGGCGGCCCAATCCTCACTGTCTCTGTGGAGGATGTTGATGCTGTTATACAACTGTTTGACGCGCTGCTGTTTTATCGCAATAAACCAAACATGTATTCGATGGGGTTCAGGTCAGCAGCCAAAACAGAACCAAGAAACTGGGCACAGCTTTAATGTTAGGTCACCAGGTTTGAAGTTTGTCACACCTCAGGCATTAAAGAGGCCCTGGTCAGTCCTGATTGTGAGCCTTTGGCTATAGTTAACCAGGGTGTGGACCGTCTGTTGTTTTTGTCCTATGGGTATATGATCCGGTGTTGACACCCCATTACAGAATGGTGGGCAAATACTTCCCCCATGACTTCTTCAATATCCATACCATGGTGTTCCAGCTGTTGCATTTCCTGTATTTCTAGCCTTTTCACATGGGGTGTGTTAGCTAAACAGGTTTTTTTTTTTTTTAGTAGAATCCATACACTGTGAAAAGTCAAGAATAAGCTGTGTTTGTATTTCCCTTCAGTGTAATTGTAATATTCTATTTTCAAGTTAGGTTCTGCCTTAAATATCCTGCTTTTAGAAAAAAATTGTTCAGATGACAAATTGTTTGCAGTTGTTCAGTAAATCATTACAGGATTACAACAAATCTTTGTCGGAGAACGACGCGCTGCTGTTTGATCGACCACTCCAACAACCAATCAAAACAGATCTTCTACTCTGTGGGCGGGGTTAGACAAAGTTAGGAGTTGCTGGGAGGCGGGACTTCCTTCGGAGTAGCGGTGGTGGACGGCAGGCAGCTGCTGCACTGACACGTAACTGAAGTTAAAGGAGCTCTGGAGGCCTCCTCGGGGACTTGAGCCGTCACTTTTCCATTAAGCGTGTTTGCATTGAAAAGCTAAAGGTTGCAAAAGGGAAGTAGAACTCGTCTGCCTCGTTTCGATCCGTGTTTCAACACCCATGAGTTTGAGGTGAAGTCAAGCGAAAACTATGAGCGGCGACTTTTGAAGTCGCAGGGACGCGTCGCAGGGATTATGTCTTCATCGGTAAACATTAACATATAACTCCTGTTTCTGCATGGGAATTTTCGAGTAGAGGTGGGAGAGGGTGTCCTTAATTTTTTTCCACCTGGAGGTAAAAAGTTGAGTCGGAAGTTTTCGGAGGTTGTGTCGGGGTTTTCTCACTCTCACGGCGGGGAGGGGAGCCGAAGCAACATGGGGACCGGGGTCTGCTCGCGGAGGCAACGGAAGATCTTCACATGTCTCCTCCTCATCTCGGCTGTCTGCGGGGTTTTCTACGGAGGGATGATCTCCTATGAGATGCAAAAGCAGCTCAAGAGGACAGAGGCGATGGCACTGAAGTACCAGCAACACCAAGAGTCACTGTCGGCGCAGCTCCAAGGTAAACACAGCGGAGGTGATGTGATTGAAGGCTCCCTAATCAGGTGACAGCCGCGGCGCGAATGTCACACCAGACTCTCCCTACAAAATCCCCACTTTGTTTTCGTGCTTCCTGTCCATCGGTTCCACTTTTTGAAATAATTAGACTTCTTAATGTGATTCATGAAGAACTGTACTTCAATTCGGCTTGTAGGTAGCACCCCCAAACCCTCAGACTTTACTTCTGTTAGCCTAAACAAAAAAAGCTCAGTGGGTGGCAGTGGTACATTTGGAATTTTTATGGGAGGGTCTTGGGATGAGGAAAAATGGGTTATCGTTTTAGGCAGTTCTTGGTAAGGCCTGGATCTCTTCAGAATTGCGAGATATGGCATGGTTTATTCATTGTTTACATTTTAAAGAAAGGGCCAGTCAGAATATAATTATCAACGCATGTATTACTAATGCAGCAAGTAATATGATTTACTTCTGAGCCACTGTATAAAGAGGGACTGCCTATGAAGCAGTTGAGATAATGAAGCCTCATGTTCAAGAGGATGAATCTCATGCTATTGTCAAGATTAATAATTACGTTATGGAACTCAAACTCTTAACAATAATTGGATAATTGACAATGTTATGGTTATGTTTCCATGTCAAGAAAGTATTGTAAAGTCTTCAGTGTTATCAGCTTAGTAAATAGGTGACCAAGAACTCATGATCTCTCTGTGACTCATGTCATTTTTCAGTGAGTGCTGATACCACTCTGATGCTGTTTAGGATTTATGATGGTGATGATCGTGATAATGCAATAATGTCCACCCTAGGGACTGAAATGCAACTATGCCATCAAAACTCATAGTCGTTAATTGTAGTAACCTCTGTGCATTCCGTAAGTCGAGATTTATGGATTTTAAAAACCTGTTTGGTTAAAGTCACCAGTTATTTAATCAGCATAAGTCGTCATTTAATCAGGTTTGTATTTAGATTTTATACTCATGTCTGAAACCTTCAGTATTAGCCAACTGCTTGGATAGTGTATGAATGTCCTCTGCAAAGATCCCTCAGTGGACTTAAGGATTTACTCCCTCCATGTAAACACATTTATAAGTCACACCGCGCTATGCTTCCAGGATGTTTTTCTTTGTGTTGTGCAGCTAGCGGCAGTCAGACGGTCTACTCCGCCCTGTTCAGTTTGTTCAGAACAGGTGTCCACATCTAGGTATCAGATTGTGTCTCAGATACTCACGGATCCGGACGTGTTTGTTTAATAATTTGTTCTTAATCCATAAAGTCATTCACATACAAAAAAGGCACGCCTAACTAAAATAAAATCTCTCCTGTTGGTTTAAAGCTCAATAGAGATAATCAAATGAAATTCTTCAAACCTTATTTGACTAATCTTAGCGTATGAGATTGAGCGAGGACTGCTGTTGGTCTTTGTCAGGCTAACAGCAGTCCTTGATTGCTGCTGGAACAAGATGAACTGGATTTCCTCAAGGTTTTTGGTAAAAGGCAGCAATCCCACACCTCAGGCACCAAGTTAGTTTTAACCCTTCACACAAAATGAAAGAAAAATGTTTGATCTTTCCTTTAAGTTTGGACTTTGCATGGACGAATCGATGTTGGATAACAAACTTATTAACTGACGGCGCGACCACTCGGAAGCGATTTCACAGGTGCTGTCTGGAAAGGAACGTCAGTAAATAGCCAACAGACAATGGGGTCGTATGCATACCTGCATGTCAGGTTGTTCACGTGTTCTGAGAGGCAACCTGTTGACTTGATTGCTGCGAGAACAAGACAAGCTGGATTTCCTCAAGGTTTTTGTAAAAGGCAGCAATTCCACATCTCAGTCACCATGATGGTTTTTATTTTAAGCTTCCATTCTGGTGTTTTTTAATCTTTTTATCGCTACCATCGTCTCCAGTTTTTATGGTGGTCATTTCTTGGAAATGTATTGACTTTTTCTGGGCTTTGGTGCAATACAGATAAAAATTTCAACTGACTTGACTAAATTTATGGGCTCATGACTCGCTTTCTCACATACGTTTTGTTAAATGGACCCATTTCCTGTTTTTTTTTCTCTTTGTCTTTGCCCTCCTCTTTTTTTTTTGCTTAGTCTTTGTTTTGCTTCCACATTCTCAACTCCTAAGAATTCTCTTTCTTAGTTTTGCAGTACTCATTCAGTTATCAGAAGGTTTGCAAATCTCACAGTTTGTCCTGGAATCTGTCGGGTTGGTGTTCTGAAGGAGAAAGGAACATATCATTAGTTACCCCAGCCCCCAGGTCAACCCCCCCCCCCAACCCAGTTTAAAAAATGCCACCTAATTCCTTCAGGGCACCTCTTAGCATTTGAAATCAAGCCATTAATTATGAACTACTGACAGTGACGAGATGTTACGTAACAGTGGATCTGGATCTATTTTCTTGAGTCATGTCTAACAAGTACATGAAATTCATTTGAATGACTGACTCAGCATTGTTTCAGCGACATATCGGCGGTGTCTTGTTTGCACCCACCTCCCTGTAGGAGGAGGAGTCTCCATCACAAATTCTTCCAGTGTCGTTGAACCGGACTCATTATTTCTGTTGGGGGGGGGGTCATTCACTGCAATCACAGTCTGGATGAATAGATATTCCTACAGGTGTATCTGTGTTTCCTTTTCCTTCGACCTGACCCGAACAAACTAAACTAAACTACCTGTGTGTTTTTCTTCTCCGTCTCTCTTCTTCCATTTCTTCCCTCTCTTTCCATCGACCTGTTCTTCTATGTTCAGTGGTGTACGAGCATCGCTCCAGACTGGAGAAGTCGCTTCAGAAGGAGAGGTTAGAGCACAAAAAGGCCAAAGAAGGTGGGAGAAATAACAACAGCGCTCAATTCTGACCCTTGGGGTATATTCTTCTGTTCAAGTGGGAAGTTAGAAATTTACCTCATCTGGAAAGTATTATTACACGAATAATATTCATGACATTACAAGTCAAGTTGCTTAAAAGGCATGTGCTTCATATTAATGTACTGTAAGTCAATACAATATTTTTGTAATTTTTCTCTATCAGATTTAATTATTTCACAACAATTTTCCATTTAATACCTGAACCTGAGTTTAATCTTTAAAAGAATGTAGCCGCAAGAGTTTAAGAGTTTAATCTTTAAAAGAAATAAAATAGATTCTCTCGTCTTCTTTCTGCTTTCTAGATTTTCTGGCACATAAAATGGAAACACAGCAGTCTCTCAACAAGGAAAAGGTACTTTCTCCACATAATTACTACCTCGCTTTTTTTAAACGTAGCCTTTAACTGATGTCTTATCACGACAAATCTGCTTATGCTGCTTTGCTAAATTGTGAAGACTAGAATGATGCTGTCAGATGTGATTCAAGTCTTCACAAGGCCGAAGGACAAAGTCATTCATTAGCGTTGCTTTTTTTTTGTCTCGTGCTCCAACAGCAAGAGTCCATCAGCAGGTACAATTCACTACGAGTGCAACACCAGATGCTAAAGGTAGAGACGAGCATCACTCCCCACCACTCACACAAACTCACACAAGCTTAACATACAAATTTCTTTATTCTTAATTGTTAACTTTTGGGGTAATAATTCAGGACAAAATGACTTTTATGTAATAAAAGTACAAACTTTGGACTTTTCTTCCTCAGAATCAGCATGAGGACTTGAAGAAGCAGTACTACGAGTTGCAGGACCAGCACGAATCCGAGAGCAAGGACAATAACCGGCTGCTGGATGAGCACAGGGAGCGTTACGAGAAGCTCCAGCAGGTCAAGCAGGTGGAAATCACCGAGATGAAAGGTACGGACATCACGTCTAGTTCCACACTCGTACACCAGTTCATTGTCAATGGCTCTGCGCGTCTGTGGAGATTCTCCATCCTCCAGGTCACATCCGTCTGTCTTTGTCTCCATCTTCTGTCTTAATGACATACTGCATGAATAAAAACGTCATAATGCTTACACATTCCTGATTACTCAGGCATTATAAAACATATTTTAAGGTATATTTTCTATACTAAGGTTCTTTATGCACACAACTGCATGTAGTTGAAAAAGTTAGTAAAGAATCTTTTTTTAGATGCTTGCCATCTGTTAATCGTATTAATATTTATGATGGCAGATAATATATATAACCTGAGGGAGGAAAACAAGCAGCTGAGAAAAGCCCACCATGACATTCACACGCAGCTGCAGGACGCACAGGTGAGAAAGAATCTATTCTGGTGCTTTTGTTCATCTCCATCTCGTGCAAAGAGGCAATAATGGTGCAAGCTACCGGTAATGACTCATTTGTGTAGTGGAAGGTTTAAAGCCTACATTAAAGCTGTTCGGTTGTCCTTTGTGTGTTCAGGTTCGCCATCAGGACCTGAAGGCAGCTCACGATCAGCTCACACTGACGCTGGAAGACCACAAGAGTGCGCTGGCTGCTGCTCAGGTGAGAGAGGTGACGCTTCACTACTGACAAGTGGAACAATATTATTATCTGGAAAAGTCATTCCTCTCCTTTGTTTCACTTGTTTCCGCCCTGAGAAACAACATCGTTGTCTTAAGCCGTGGGGCAACCCCCCCCCCCCAACCATTATTAAATTCAGAGTTTTGTGGAGCTGTAATTAATCTGTCTGGTAGAAGTCCCATAATTTTTTAATCACCTGATTGAGTTGCTTGTGATGAGAATAATCTTTTTTTATCATGTTCTCAATGAAGAAAGGCACCCATGCATGTCATAGTGTTGTTATTTCTGTGAAAAATCCCTCTTAGTTCCTGTGTTGTTTTGTGTCTCCCTCTAGGTGCAAATGGAGGAATACAAGCAGCTGAAGGATTCCCTGAGCAGGACATCCAATCAGAGACAGCCTGAGCCACACCCTCCTTCTGAGAAGCTGCAGGCCGCTGCCGTAGAGCCTGTAGCGCCCATAGCGCCGCAGCCCCAGAAACACAAAATATCAGAACAGCCGCTTGAAGTAAATCCTGATCATCAGCTCATAAAGTCTAAGGTAACATGGGATTAATATCAAGATGGAAGCTGGACTCTAAATATGGCAGCTCATTAATATCATTATTTCTGATGATGGCCTTGCCCTTAGGTGGACCATCAAGAGGAGGAGAAGTTCCACCAAACCTTAACAGACAAAGAGGAAGATGGAGAGGGGGAGGCTGAGAGGAAGAGGGAGCTGGCGGAGGAGGAGATGGCTCAAGCGGGCAAGCCTCAGAAGCTGGAGGAGGACCCGGACCAACCACAGGACGAGCAGGAGCTGCAGGAAGAGGAGGAGGAGGAGCCAGAAGAAGAACAGCCAGACCAAAACGCACTGGATCAAGTGAGGCAGCAGCCACGGCCAATCAGACCTAGTTTAGACTGGTTCATCCAAGGGGGGCACGATGAGGTGCTTGGGGGGGGCGCATGTGTGACACCAGGGAACAGCCACGGCAAAACTACTGTTTTGCTTTTTCATTGATGGATCAGAATGAAGTGTAAATGTACATCCGCAACAGTAGGTGGCAGTGGTGCTTTCATGTGCCATTAAAATTATTAGAGCATGGGAACAGAATATTTACTCCTCTGCGCCGGTGTTGGTCTTTTTTCCACCGAGCGCTCGCACACACACACACACACACACACACACACACACACACACCAAGGAAAGTGCGTGGTGCTTGCATATTATTTCATCATCTTTAGCTTTATTCCCATTGGATGAAGGATGAATTCTAGCCTTTCCTCAGTATTTATGTATTTGATTAGCAATGCTGATTATGTGTTGTTGTTTTTTTATGTTGTAATATTAATCTGTTTAATTTCCCTTTGGGATTATTAAAATAATCTTCATCTTCATTAATCTCCCTACAGAATTGTACCTCCTCTTCTAATTCAGCATCAACACTGCCTGTTGGATGCACCCTAAAGTTGATCTCCCCTTTTTCCATCCACCTATCTTCTGAAAGGGCCTCCATCCAGCACTGGTGGCGCAGCGGGAGGCGCGAGCCCACGTAGAGCGCGTAAAGTCAGCCTACGAGCAGCAGCAGGAGCAGCAGCGCCTGGAGGCCCAGCAGGCCGAGGAGCGCAGGCAGATCCAGCTGCGTCAAGAAGCCCTGAAGGCCCAGAGAGACAGGGTGCTGAAAGAGAGGGAGCAGAGGCTGAGGGAGGAGCACGAGAGGGAGCAGCGGCAGCACAGGGAGGCCGACAGGCGGGAGCAGTTGATGAAAGAGGAGCAGCAGAGGTGAGTTTTCAAATAAGGGATGCAAGTGTTAGTTTTTTCTGTTATTTTGCTTCATAAATAACAGGGATGGCGTGGCTTTTATCTGGCCTGTGCTCCTCTGGCTATCGTCTCTGCTATTTTTAGGAAGAAGGTCGAGTACGAGAACATCGACAATGATATAGTTCAGGGAGAGGACGATCGTCACACTGACGATGAAGAAGGTGAGACAAAAAAGATCTCCTCTGAAAACCTCTGGATTGGCCGTCAGACGTTAAAACAACGGCGGACGTTACAATCCAGTAGCGAGTTGGCGCTGAGTGTGTTGTGTGTCTTAACAGAAAGAGATGTACACAAGCTGCACGAGGAAGAGAACAAAGGGGGGCATAAAGCGTTGGTGCATCATCAGGTGACATCCTACTCCTTTCATCTGCTCACATACCTCTGCTCTTTATCCATTTGTTCCACCTCATTCCAGCACTTGTCATCCTGTCCAGTTGGAACACATCCATTCATTCATCCGTCACTCCATGCGGCACACTGATCTTCCTCTGTGATCTATCAACAGTTGTCTTATTTCCACCTGATCTTTTCTTCTCCAGGGTGCAGATGGCGAGTTAGACCCCGAGGACGACCCCAACAACCAGGGAGAGGACGAGTTCGAAGAGGCCGAGGAGGACCAGTCCCACCAGAGAGTACCAGAGGAAGAAAGGGCTGCCGTGAAAGAGGAGCCAGTTGCGCAAGCCCAGCACAGAAACACACACCTGGGGCCCAGACAGCCTGTTGTGGGGGAGGAAATGGTGGTGAGTGGAAGAAGACGTGACAACATGCAGAAACTAGAGCAGGAGGACGGATGATTACTAACCTGAAACTCAGAATCCAAAGAAAACTAACATCTCCAAATGTGTGTGTGTTTAGATGGCTGGAAACCCAGATCAACAGGAAGACACACTGGATGACCAGTACCAGGAGGACGTGGAGGATGAGGTATGTGACACGTGTCCCGACGGCCACAGCTTATAATACTGATGATGCGTGTACAGGATACTGACCCGGACACCTTTCTTTTTATTGTAAACATACTTATACGCAAAAAAAACAGAAATTTCCTTTTTTTTAAATTACGAACTAATATTTTCTGAATCTCCCAAAAAAAGGTCAATGTGTTGCACACATGTCATCCATCTACTGAAGATATGATTTTTAAAAAAATATCTTTAGAATAACATTTTTAAAAAAGTTTAAAACTGTAAAAAAAAAAAAAAAATTCAATGACTCTTAATTTACTCCTGAAATAATTTTGATATAATTTTTGTCTTCACGTCGGGGTCCTGAAGGCTCAGGAGGACATTGGTGGCCAGAAGACAGAGGAAGAGATGGAAGATGAAGGAGAGGATCCGTATAATGAGGAGAACATCGATCAGGTGGGTTGAGGGGTTTGTAACCTATTTGTTTTTCTCAAGGTATCAAACGCTCTTTACAGATTTTAGCTGTAGGAGGTACAGTATAATGTTTCCAGGATGCCGGTCCTGTATTCCTTATCTATTTTTGGCCTCTAGTGAAGAATTCCAACACTACTTCTGGCACAAATCACACACAAACGTGTAACAGGATAGAATAATGAAGTGACAACCCGACATGTCTCAGGCCGGCCTCGCTGTGACATCTTAATGATCCGCAAATCATTTCCCCGGCAGTTATTGAACACCATAACTCAGGAACAAAAGGGAAGATTGTGATCGTATTTCACGTCCGTCGGACATGGAATAGGCGACACTAATCTCAAGCGTCCACCTTGAAACTGGTTCCTGTGTAAATCTCCTGTGGAACTCATAGATTCTGCAGATGAAAAATAGGTTTTGATATCGGTTAGCTCATGTTTGTAATTTGTTGTATTGGCAACACAGATGTTGTCTGTGTGTGTGTGTGTGTGTGTGTGTGCGCATGTGTGTGTGTGTGTTGTTTTTTTTTCCTCTTGTAATTTGAAACATGGTTGTGTGTGTTTCAGCCAATGAGGGGTGATCAGGTGTCGAGTCTGTTGGAGTTAAATGTTACGACCCGAGCCTGGTTGAATTTATCCAGGAAATTTGTTTGAATTTAAGGAGAAAAACATTTTCAGGATGTTGAAATCAATGTTAATTTCTTTCTATATCACCAGAACCATGTGCGGTGTGTATCCTGTAAATGTCATATAAATAATAGAAATATCAAGGGATATAACAACAGTCAGATTAACTACCACCAACACTCCACTGTTAGTCATAACTGGGTCCAGATCTTGAAAGTTCAATCATAAATTTAGAGGAAGGTTTAAAAAAAGTAAAATTATCTAAAATTTCCATAAAAAGTTCATTAAGTACTTTTGTTTTTGCTTGTGATTTTCCCCCAGGGTGAAATCAAAAACCAGGAGAGACCAAGAATGGAGGCAGATCACCACAAAAAGGCTGAGAATAATGAGGAAGATAATTATGAAGATGAAGAAGAGGAGGCAGATAATGAAGCTGCCGACCACAAGGGAGCCAATCGGAGAGCAGAGATGTGATGGATGCAGACTCTGTCCGGTTGTGGGGCATTTTCAGCTCTTTGTGGAGCCAGTTGGGTTTTTTTTACCCAAAGGAATATAATCATCCATTCATCAGAATTCCAGACAGGAATTTGGGATATTTTTCCAAACGCTGTCGGGGTGGAACTGAACAGCCTGCACAGTGGAAAAGGGTGGAATCTGGTGAAGTGGGATGTATACTGTATGTTTTTATTCATGTGTTTTACTCTATCTGTTTTCTGATATCAGGAAGGCGGAGAATGTATTTTCATCCCTTGTCGAGAAGCTGAGATTCATGACACTTTTTTTAAAGGCTTTATATGTAATTGGATTCTTGGTAAAGCTCCAACTTTTAGATTGCATCTTGTCATTTCTATCAAGTCGTTCTATGTTATTTATTGTTGATTGCAACAAGTCTGACAATCATGAAATGGGGTAACGTTTCCTTTCGTTTCTCTAAACTGTTTCATTCTTGAAGCCTTTTTCACGAGGGAGTATTGCACCGAATTATTTCTTCAAAAATGCCAAA
The DNA here is from genome assembly GCA_013358685.1 of Antennarius maculatus. NCBI lineage: Eukaryota > Metazoa > Chordata > Actinopteri > Lophiiformes > Antennariidae > Antennarius > Antennarius maculatus. The sequence goes on along the minus strand of CM023613.1, from coordinate 18,739,809 downwards.
AGAGACATTTCTGGTAAAGACTCTCTGTGCTTAAAGTTTCTTGGTGACGTGCCTTTTCCATCCTTGGAAACCTGTGAGCGTATGCTCGGCCTCTCGCCTGTTGCTGAAGCCTTAAATCCAGGACTCATTGTTTTTGTAGTAAAATAAATAACTGCATAAATTTGTACATTTTTAAACTCGTTATATTTTAAAACAAATTTGGATTCGTCTGTGGTTGAGCCCGGAATAAAGACATCAATGGTCAACTGGAGGTGTCCTGGAACATTCATTCATAGAAGTTATCCACTGTTTACATTGAATGTTGTTTACCTCAGAGTGAAGTTTTATTCCTTTTATCATTAACTGTCTGAAAAATTCTCAAATATCTTATGAACTGGAGGTGAAGCTGTTGTTTAAAACCTAACCCCCTGTCCCCTGATATGGCGAAGAAATAATATTCACGTTTGGTTTTACGCAATCATGTGCGCACTTGAACCGTGAACCCGGCCGACTCTCCAAACGAGAATGTTCCTGGGAAATGAACCGACAGATCAAGACGCAAAAGAAATGAGAGACTGCAATGAACATTTGTCCCCTTGATTAAATCATTCCTCTTCTTCTCGGTCTCCGTTCCCACTCCGACTCTCAGTTCCCCTGATTTCTCCTGCCATCATCCACCCCCTCACCCCCCGTGAGAATGTCGATCTCCCCCGGAGGGACCATGGAATGGAGCAGGAGCAGCAGGTGTGTCATTACTGCACTAATAGCCGACTAAAGAGAGGACGCCGCACACGTACAGTTCTTACTGCGGAGACATGAACTCCTCCACATCCCTCACATTCTTGCGGTCTGTTGGTTCATCCTTCATGGTTGAAGTACCGGCCGTGAATAATTCCAACGAGCCGATCCCCGGAGTTTAGATGCACGCCCGCGTGTCTGCAAGCGATTCCCTAAGTGTTCCATTTCCATTTTAACACACGGCGAGGTTTGCTTGAAAGCTAGAGATTCAAGTTATGGAAATGCATTTTCCCATTTCACTTTTTTTTTTTTTTTTTTTACAGGAAAATCAAGTCAAGCTCTGTTCCTATTGGATGAGCTAATGCTCTGAGACCCACCTAATATTCTCTTGAAGTAATATGGCAGCATCCCTGTGTTCTATCTTCTGTCGTGTCAAACAATAAGGCTTCAATCCTTGACAGTCAAAGGTTGTCATGACTACACACGAAATTTCTCCAGACTCACCATGCTGTTCGAAAAAACAGAATGAAAATGGATGCAGGCGAAGATACTTATTTTAAAATATAAAATGTGTTTTAATATAAAATAATCTCAAAGATATGAGATTATATATATACATGTAATTTGTATGACATATAAATAACATGGCCTTGGATTACACTATAATTTGACATTTCCTATGAGTTCAACGCCTTTTATAAAAAAACTAAATTTCTGGCAGCAGTTGAGACAAAGTTTGCGTGGGAAACGAAACCTCTCGTGCAAAGTTGAGCTTTTCAAGAGAAAGGGAAAAATATGTGTGCCCATGGAGGAAAATCATAAAATGTTGCACATCCTGGTGGTTTCTGGGAAGTGAAGTCTTGTGGGCAGGGAGTCCTCTGAAAGTTTAGGGATTCCATCCAAGATCTCCAGCTTTGGCAAACAGAGGAAAACGCTGCATGAAAAAAGAAAATGACAAAACAGAGGGAATGAGTGAAAGCAGAAGAAAAGGTCAAACTCAAACTAGTTACTGCCTCTTTAAGTCTTAGTCTTCTCACCGAGCACGGTAGTCCTGAGTGAAGGTCACCGGATTGCGGCTCAGGCTGAGGGAGCGAAGCGGGCTGTTCCCCAGAGCCCCCAGTCCTCCCAGGGAGCCAATGGCGTTCTCTGAGAGACAGAGGTGCTCCACCGCCGGGAGCTTTGGCAGCTGACGGAAACACACCAGGTGGTTACGCTGTAGGTTTAGCATTCTGCACCTGCACAGAGGTTGTGAGGTTGTTGTCACCCAAAATTACATCCTTCTGAATAAAGGAGGCATCCATAGTTGGTAGCAGTCGTGATTAAGTAATAAAGTCAAAAGTCTATAAAAATGGGAGTTATGAGAATATGACTAAGAAGATATGCATTCCGGGTAGTGTAGTTACCTTGGCAGGCGTACAGAACTCAGATTGGTCAGGGAGTTGTCAACCAGTTGTAGTTTCTCCACTCGAATCAACCTACGGAGAATTCGGAGGAAGTTCTCCTGCTGGAAGGCGTCGCCCAAGTCCTGGTAGGACAGATTTAACTCCTGAGGAGATAAATCACTGGCATCACTTCCTCCCCTTCCTTCTTCCTCCCCTATGTGTGCATCAACATCAGAGACAAACACAACGTTGGCTGACCTACCAGACAGTTTTCCCAGTTCTCTTTCAGTCTCTCCTCCCATCTCTGCCGTTCTCCTTCTCTCCTCCGTCTTCTCTCAAAACAGATGTCATCCCCCTGTCTTTGAAGAAGCTCCTCTTCTGAAGGCCCTTTTTCAGGGCATTGTGAAGAACAAAGGCAAAACTATAGTGAAATCCTCATTATCTAAGAGTAAATATGATTCCTGTTTCTGCTTGAGGTTTTGTTTTTTTTGACACGGTGTGACTTCATCTGCTAATTTAACAAAGACTCGTAATCAAAACGACGCAATAATAAAAGAGATAATAGAACTTCAATGACTTCTTATTGGTTTGAGATATTTTAACACTCATATTATTAAATTCAATAGAAATCTATCTGAAATTAAAGTTGGTAAAATTAAAGCTGATTAATTAAATTAAACACAAAAAGCTGTGCAGAAATCTGCCCTCATTTTGTTTCAATTTCTATATGGTTGCTTATAAGCCTGACTGTCATATGCAAAGGTCAAACTGGTGATTTGTATCATAGTAATCCAGACCTTCTCTGACCCTGGGGCAGGTCAGCTGGTCACCCGTGACATCACACTGCTCCAGGTGATGCCAAGACGCAAACCGGAATCGACTGGATGGAAGCTGAAAGGAAGAAAATGTTGTGAACGAGATGAAGACTTAATGACGTCACGGGAAAACTGTGTTGCACTGGCAGAGGTTTGAAAACAATGAACCAGATGATGTGCCCGCTCGAGATGCCAGGTTTGCAGAAAACTGGTTGCAAAAACCCCCACTTGTGGTAAATAAATAAACGGTATCAGGATTCATCCAGCCCTTTTTGTAATCACCAGAGGTTGTAGATTGATTACAGAGAATTCACTGTAGATGGTTACATACTGTATATAAATATATATATTCCTTCAGGCAGGAGAACAAGAGACACACTAAAGCTTAATCTGCCATAGCTACATTAGAACAGTGTAAACTCTATTACCCCAGTGTGCAGGTAGTACGCAGCCAAAATCAATGGTCTGTTTTAAACACCATTAACCAATAAGGCTGTCTGTGTTAGCAGGGTGAAAGAGATTGGTTACTTAATCAAACTCCATCGGACCCACAAATGTTCCACCGCCTTCCTCCTCTCTATTTTATCCCTCATTGCTTTCCTTCTTCTCACTCTCTTGCCGATACATATCCATCATCCATAAAATGTAAATGATCACACAGATGTTTCCGCAACATGTATTTTCTGCTCGTGTGTCTTCATCACTCTGCAGGATGAACTAAATGCTTCACCCTACTTGACCTTTTCAACTCCCTCACGTTCATCGAGTTCACCTTTACTCTCTCAGTGTAACTTAAATCCTTTCTGTGTCACCCTAGAGGCCTCTCGACTGTATTTGACCACCCTTCCTCAATGAGTGGACAGGTCAGGTCAGGATGGCTGAAACAGAGGGATTGGAAGATGAAAAGGTGGAGGAGAGTAAGAAGCACAAATGCAACTGACTTCAGCCTGGTGGAAGACTCACTGATGAAGGTCATGCAGGTGCAGATAAGGATAGAAAACAAATTTAAAGGTGTGTGCATGCACTTCACTCACAGGCGTGGACAGGAGCCCGGAATCTGGGCTGAGGTCCGGGCAGAGGGGCGTGCGTGCGACCTCAAGGTCAGAGCTCCGTGATGACTGGGATTTGGGGAAACTTCCAGTGAGCGTATTCACACCGGAAGAACTGAGGCAAACGGAGATGGAGGGACAGAAAGAGTGGCAGCATAACAAAAGAAGAAGAGGAAGAGTACGTTATCACCTCGCTGGTCACCGTCCCTGAAGAGGAGCTGTCGTTTCCTTCGTAATGTAAGCCCTGGTGTGTGCTGAAACCCTGACCACCGGCCGAGTGGGTAGGGTTACAACGAAACGGGTCTGACAATGCAGATTAGGACCCGTTGCCAGGGCAACAGAGGACACCTGAGCAGGTGGTGCTTTTAGTTCATAATAGTCCCTGTATGCAGGGGATAGATGAACACTGCTGCTTCCATAATTGATACCGCCTCCACAGTAATGATTTGCTACCCCGCAAAGGTGGATTATAATGATTGAATTAATAATTCATATAATAAAAGCGAAGGTTATTAACTTGAACTTTAACTACTTTACATATAAAGGCTGATGATGCACACCAGGAAGGATAATAATTGTTTAAATGGGTTTCAGCTCACCTTTCAGACATTTCCCAAGCTTTCGGTGAGAAGCTGTTCTGTGGTTCTTTAGTACCGTGTGAGCAGCTCGGCTGACGCGGCGGCTGTGACCCATGGAGGCCGGTGGGTCTGTTGGTATCCACCGGGAGAAACTCCACCGTCCCGTCCGCTGGACCGGCGCCGGCGGGGCTTCACCGCTGCCTCAGATGGCTTTTCCCCCCGCCCACATTCAACTAAGACCCGCCCCCCTCAGTCTGTGATTGGCTAGTTTCTTTTTTTAGCCTGATATTTTTTTTTTTTGTCTCCAATCACAATTTTCCAATTTTATTAAGGCATTAATCTGACATTTGTGAGAGGATTTACATAGAAAACACAAAAGTTGTACTCTAAGACCCTGGTGATGAATTTGATATATACAGCAGTTATATATATATATAAACACACACACACAAACACATATATATATATACACATGTATGCAGGCCCTTTCCAAAAAATTAGAATATCGTGGAAAAGTTGTTTAATTTCCATAATTCCATTCAGAAAGTTAAACTTTCATATATTATAGATTCATGGCCCACAATTTAAACAATTTCAGGCATTTGTTTATTTTTACATAATTTTGGCTTCCAGCTCATAAAACCCACGAAAACAGGATTTCATAAAATTAGAATACTGTGAAGAAATCATTATTTATTTCTCAGTTTTTGCGGAAAAGAAAGATCAAAATCAATCAATCAAAATATGGTACTTTCAACATCCAATACTTGGTTGGGAATCCCTTTGCCTTAATCAGTGCCTTGATGCCACGTGGCATTGAGCCAATCGACCTGTGGCATTGTATAGAAGTTATGGAAGCCCAGATTTCTTTGATGCTTGCCGTCAGCTCTTCTTTGTTGTTGGGTCTGGTGCCCCTCATTGTCCTCTTGAGAATACCCCGTAGATTGTCAATGGGTTTAGGTCCGACGAGTTGGCTGGCCAGACAAGCACTGTGATGGCATGAGCATCAAACCAAGTTTTGGTGCTTCTGGCAGTATGGGCAGGGATCTGGTCCTGCTGGAAGATGAAATCTGCATCTCCATACAGATCCTCAGCAGAAGGAATCATGAAGTCCTCCAAAACATTCTGGTAGACTGTTGCAGTGACCTTGGATTTAAGAAAGCAGAGTTTACCACCACCTGCACTGGACATTGCACCCCAAATCATGACTGACTGTGGATATTTCACACTGGACCTCAAGCAGCCTGGGTTCTGTTCCTCACCCGTCTTCTTCCAAACCCTTGGAACTTTATTCCCAAGTGAAAGAACACTTTACTGTCATTGGAAATGATGACCTTGGACCACTGGCCAACAGTCCAGTCCATCTCCTTGGCCCAGTTGAGCCGCTTCCTACGTTGGTTCTGGTTCAGAAGTGACTTGACCCAAGGAACCCGACAGTTGTAGCCTATCTCTCGGATGCGTCTGAACGTGGTGGTTTTTGAAGCTGTGACTCCTGTCTCAGTCCACTCCTTCTGGATCTCTGCCAGATTCTTGAATCTTCTCTGTTTGAGAATCTGCTGAAGCCCACGGTCATCTCTTTTGCTAGTGCATCTTCTCCTGCCAAATTTTTCCCTTCCACTAGACTTTCCATTGATATGCTTGGACACAGCAGTCTGTGAACAGCCAGCCTCCTTAGCTATGAACTTTTGAGGTTTACCTATCCTATGGAGGGTATCAATGATGGTCTTCTGGACAGCTGTCATGTCTGCAGTCTTCTCCATATTGAACCGAACTGAGACAATTGAACCAAACCAAAGCAATTAAATAACACCTGGGGAAACCTGTGCATGTGCTTTGAGTTTAGTAGATAATTAGTGTGTGACACTCAGTTTAAAACATTCATGCCCTGATGATTTCTTCACAGCATTCCAATTTTTTGAAATCCTGTTTTTGTGGGTTTTATGAGCAGGAAGCCAATCTATGTAAAAAAATAAACATATAAATACCTGATATTGTTTAAATTGTGGGCCATGAATCTATAATATATAAAAGTTTAAATTTCTGAATGGAATTATGGAAATTAAACAACTTTTCCATGATATTCTAATTTTTTGGAAAGGGTCTGTATATACATTTATACAGTATATCCACACGCACACTGTATAAAACTTCATTAAGGCATTAATCTGACATTTGTGAGAGGAATTACATAGAACATACAAATATTGTTCATAAAAGGTGTACTGTACACACACACACACACACACACACACACATATATTTATACATATATCGAAATGTATTTATTTAAGGAAAATGCATTAACATATAATTTACTTTTATCATAAATATTATGATTTATGGTTATGTTAGGCCAGCAGAGAAGTGTTTGCTGACCACTGATACTGTATATATACAGTACACTCTTTGTGAGCATTTGTATTTTCTGTCAGATTAAGCCTTAATGAAGTTGGAACATACTTTAGATGCTAACACTGGACGCTCAGCCAGGAGACATGGATGCTGTCGTGGGGGGAGGAAGGATAAGGTTGATTAATATTTTCAGTGACGCACAAGGAAGACAAGGCAGAGCTATCATACCAGCTGGTGGAAGTAATTTAGATGATAACTTCCTACACCCTTGGGCTATTGTTCCACAACAATGCATCTTATTGTGCAGAAGATATTGTCAGGCTGATAAAACACTGTGCACACAGAGGAGATGAAAAAAAAGAAAGCTATTAGAAGTTTGATAGAGGTAAATGTAACCCCTCATACCTCAGGGGACTGGGACAAGTGTTTCTCTCAATATCACAATGTCGACTTGTGTTTTAATACATATATCAAACATCCATTAGTTATTGTTTACACCGTTTCATTTTGCAAATGATTTAGATTTTTTTTTTTTAGTGACGATCATTTCACCAAATAACAGTTCTCTCAACAAAATCTCTAGATTAAAAAAAAAAAAATTTAAGTTAACTTCTATCAAGCCACTCAAAATGCTAATATTACAGCAGTAACATCCACTGCTGCAAATAAAAAAAAAAAAGTTAACTTATCACCATGGCAAAGACATGCAGCCTTACTATTTCAGGGTTTGGTTTTGTTTCCTGTTTTTCAATCAGCTGTGTAACAATCAGCTTTAGGAAAGGTCAAAAAGTTTTTTATAATTGCATTTTAAGATTGATAAACTCATGAAACAGTGTTTTTTTTTAACCCAATTCTCAATTTATAGAATATCAAATGTCAGATGAATTCCATTAATGAACAGCGTATATAAACTGTAACCATAAAGAAGCACACAGATTTTTAATGGGAACACATTCATGTTTTTATTGAAGAAAAGACAGAATACAGCTGGCATTTCTTCCTCCGCGTACATCGAAATCGGCGCAGTAGGCGTCTTTACAGCGGTTACGCACATGAACGCACGACCTGGCAACCACTCAGATGTGATAAGGCATATTAATTCATCAACAGATTAGCCATGTGCCTACATTGTAAAAAAAATGGCTGAAACACTGTATGGAGCAGATATATTACTAAGAATCATTGAGTAAAGACAAAATATTTCCACCTGTTAAATAAATACTGAGTATGTATATATCTATCTATCTATATCTATATTCAGATATAGATAGACATAGATATATTTATATATAGATATATAGATATAGATATAAAAAACACAATGTTGAATGTACAGGGATGTAATACAAGTGCGAAACTTACAGTGTGAACATTCTTTTTTCCCGGAATAAGGAGTGAATTGTTTTTCAAGGAGGATGAGGAAACATTATCTGTGCATCGTGTATGAAGTGAGTGTGACGCTGCTGAACTTAAAGGGGCTGTGCGTGAATTACATATCATGTGTTCTTTTTGCCCATATACAAACCATCCTTGATTAGAGACTATTTACAACTCCCCCCTTCTTCCTGGCACATCTTCATCCGAGAGTTTAAAGCTTCCAGTATCAAAACGCAATCACATTAAATGTCAGTAATTCAATATATAATATATCGTAGAATATTCTGTTCATATACTTTTTTTTTCAAGAGTATAAAACACAGCTGAAGATGGCGATAGAGGACAGGTTTATAATCGGACTGGCTGAGACCGAGCGACCTCGCGGTTACATGGAGTCAAAGTCGTGATCGCCGAGTTCGACGACTTCAGGGGTCATGACCCTCCCCATGAAGAGGATGGAGCCTGGAGAATGAAGGGACAAATAGAAAGTGACAGTCGCTAGTCAGTAGCAGCTGCTAGAGGCGTGATGGCTGAGATGGCGACAAGGATGCATTGCTGTTTAGATGTTGAACTGCTGACATTTATCTCAACATAAATGAGAGCACAGTTAAGCTAGCTAGAGTAGAATAGGGACACACACACACACCTGTCCTCCTGTTTCTGATGACGAAGAAAAAAGGGTGATCGGCCATGACCTGTGGGTACAGCACTAGAGTCCTGGTCAGGGCGATCATCCCTGAGAGAGAAGGAGAGAGAGAGTGCAGAGAATTAATTAGCCGTTCATAAAAAGACGATGCTGTGTGTGCAGTTATGCGATTGATCACAGAGGTCATGGTTAAGTCTACCTGACCCAGCGGCTCCCTCTGCCCCCTCTTCGGTCACCTCTAGGTAGGACTTTTGCACCGCCTTCCCAATGTACAGGTCCTTGCCATCTGACACACGCACACACGCGCGCGCACACACACACACACACACACACACACACACACACACACACACACATCTTTAAATACAGATGAGACACTCTGACACATAAAGGCGTTCACTCTACTTGTCTTCTGAGTATCAGTAAACATTTCACGCCGTGATGCGTCCTTCTTCTCTTATCTACCACCCTGCCTGAGCAGCCTTCGTCCTCTGAGAACAGTAGAGCTGCAGACATGTGAGCGAGTACAAGATGTGCTGTACATCCACACATCCAGCACAGTCTCACACTATAAACCTCATTCCGCCTGACCAATAAGAACTGGGTGGTCAGGATGACAATTTAATTTAATATCCCTACATCTTATTTGTCTTTCAGTTGAATTATCTTAATTTGTTCTCCAGTCACATTTATGTCCCTTTATTTCTCCGTCTCTATGTACATATACCTCTGCGCGTGTCTATTTTTACCAGTTGATGTGACAGCTCTGATCTGCCCACTCAGTGCCAGTTACCTTGGTTACCTTAGAAAGTACCTGAGGCTACTTCATTGCAGCCAAGAAGACGAAGAAGCACTGAATCAAGTTCTCACGCTGAGCCCATCCGAGAGTTTATTTCTCTTACAGTTAGCATCTAAGCGTTTATCCAATGAAACGATGAGTCATGTGTATTTAAGTGTTTTGTACCTTACGTGGATGTCTGACTGAATGTTTACCTGTCATGGCGGAGAGATCGGCATTGTTGGTGAAGATGTTCTTTATTCCCAGCTCCTGCAGAGAAGTCTTCAGGTCGATCTTCTGCTCCACTTTGAACCTGAACAGTGCAATTACCATTTAACAAAGTCACAAATTAAATGTTCAGACATTTGCTGTGGATTATTTGTGAGATAATCCCGCGATTACAAGGTGAGATTATTGTAAAATGCTGGGTATGACGTCCCGATACAGTAGGCTGTGATTTCAAAGATAACGCGTTCGTTATTGTGTTTACCAGTGTTAACGTGTGTGTTTGTTTCATGTCTCACCTGGGAAGGTAGACCTCCACCTTCTGCCGTTTGACATTATTAGCCCATTCCTCCAGCAGTGGCGCTTTGATGATGGGCTCCAGGGAGGCCAGCGGGACTTCCTGCCGGGGCAGAACGATCATCATGGACATGTCCTCTCCCTCGTAGGGCATCTCCAACACCTGGTACACGCCGCCAGCTTCCTGTGAGCCGTCGCTGAACTCGCCTGGTGGGGGAGGGTGTGAATGAAAGTTACATACGCCTCTGTGCAGAGCAACATCCAGCAGAGTAGAGCATGTTAAATTACATTGACTACATGATGACGACAGAAACGAATCAGCATCCTCCATCATCTCTCGTGCGACGCTCTGTGAGGCGGCGCTGCAGCAGGGGGAGAGGTGTGACTTCCAAAAACTGTTGACTTACCAGTGGTTGTGCATCAAAATGAGCAAACAAATATGGCCTTCTCTCTGAGGACCTGTCCCTGTTCTGCAGCACTGCAGCGCACATCCACACAGTATGCTCTGACACACACACACACACACACACACACACACACACACACACACACACACACACACACACACACACACACACACACACAGATCTGATCTCAGAACATGTGCGCCCTGCGAACGTAGGTGTGTGCAAGTGTAAAATCTCACAACAGACATTCAGACCGCACCAAAAATAACCAACATGCGTCAGTTTATGTAGCAGTACAGTAAGAATCTGTTGAGTCATTGGCAGCACGTCAGAGAAACAAATGACTGGATGTAAAATAACCATTGAGAAGTAAAAGCATCATAGCACAATAGTAGTTGTAGCCAGATAATTATATTAATTAAACAGCCAAAATAGAAAAAGTTTAACACACCCGTAACCTCATCAGGAACGTTATCTTTTTATATTTAGTGTTAAGTCATCTAAAAATGTAATGACAAAGCATAAAAATGGATAAAAGCAAATGTCTTCAACTCTAAAATGACTCCACATGAATGAAACAGTCACAACTGACAAACTGTGACATCCAATAATATAATTCGAAGCAAACACTCATGAAACAACCTCCAGACTGTTAGCATACAGCTAATATTGTGTAACACAGACAAAACAGCCTTCAAAATAAAATCAACGGAGCAAAAGGAAAGGAGTTTGTGCAAGTGAGGAATATCTGAGCAGCGGAGCTCAGCGAGCGGAAAAGAGAAGCCTATCTTGGGAATAACGTTTGAAATATTAATATTTGAGCTCCAACGCTGTCATTTTAAATAACCTCAGGATGTATGAGCTGGAAAAAAGGAACAAGCACACACACACATACACACATACACAAACATGAAAACAGATCATCCTTACCGTAGTAGAAGTCTCCCTGCTGGTACATCATGAGCGTCTGCACTTCAGAGCCATCGTCTTTGCTGAAAGAGAAGGTTCTGGTATGTTCTGGCCGGAACTGATTTTTCCAGGAGCCTCTGAAGTAAACGGCGTTCACCAGGGTCAGACGGGTCACGCTGGTGAAGTCCTCTGCTGATAGCAGCTCCCGGATCTTACCTGGAGGGCGCGGATCAGAACAGTCATGCCTTGCCCTTAATGGTACGCCCCCCCCCCCCACCAATCTGACTCACTCTCCGTATGATTTTCCACCCAGCTGTTGATCTGCTCAGCCACAGCTGCCGATTCGCTGAAGTCCACCGTTTCCACTTTAGCCTGGAAGTATTTTCTCATCAGGTGGAGAAACTCCGGGTTAAAGGCGACGCCCTCTTGCAGGAAGAGACTGTTGGCAAATCGGATCATGTAGTGGGCGTCGTCGTCCGACAGAGCCGCCGTCAGGTTCTGGAGCAAGGAGAACTCCCCGCCTGGAGAACGCAGACACTCGTATTCATGTGGTCGTGCATGCAGAAAACAAGATTTGCAGAAGATTTTCCAGTGTTTGCATCTCCAGCTGCTGAGCAAGTAAAGTATGACTCATGTCTCACCGGGCACCAGGTGGCTGAATCCCATGGCCTGTCGTATTTCCTCTAACGAAGCCCCCCTGGCCCCCAGCTCCACCATGCCCAGGGCAACGGCCACGCTCAGCGGGGAGAAGATGATGTTGTCTTGCTCCCCCGCCGCCTGCAGCTGGTGGTATAGTCGGACTGAGAACTCTGATGTGGCGTCCTCCGGTATGTCCGCCGCCTGGTTACCGTAGCTCGGCAACAGGACGGCGAGGAGGAGTGCGGACAGAACGTCCAGGATCAGCATTGCAGCTCAGGACGAGTGAGCTGAGTGAAGGAGGAGCTGGAAGGAGAAGATGAAGATGAGGTAGAGAGACAGAATTATAGGGGAGAACAGGGGAGAAAAAGAGAGGAGTTTGGAATATGGTATGAAATAAGAAGACATAAAACATTCATCAGTCAGGCTTCCTGACAATTTTAAAGAAGCATAATTCATAAAAGACAATAACAAAAAGCTTGTTGGTGGAACTGAAAAAGATTCTTCCTCATTAAGATGCTAGAAAACTTCTGCTGTGAAGTGAAAGAATGGGATAAAAGGAGAGAGAGGGCGGATGGAGTAAAAAACAAAAACAAAACACAATCCTGAATCCAGACGACGGGGCGGCGGGAGAGGAAGGAGGCGTTCAAACCAGTTGAGTCGAGCGTGAAACATAACAGGTAGGAACAGATGGAGGGAGCGAGAGAGGATGAACGACAGGGATGGAGGGAAGTACAGCTGTACTGGAGCCTCCATTGATGTTCAGAGCACATCTGCTAAATGAGCTCATACATATTTTACCAGCATTCTTATCATCTCCAGTCAAATCGGGTTCTTTTCTTCAAAATCGGCTGCCTTCCATGTGTGTCTGTGTGTGTGTGTGTATAGTGGCCTTTGTGTGCAAGCGTATTGGTTTCAGACTCTGTGTAGAATGACTGATTAGAAAAGAGACCTCGACCCCCACACCCCATTCCTCCATCTCCTTCGCACTCCATCTCCTTCTCACCCACCGATCTCCTTCTGCTTTGCAACCCCTAGTTATTTTACACTTTTTAAGTCATTTTACACATTTTATACGAGAAATGCACAAACACACACACACACACACACGCACGCACACACACACACACACACACACACACACACACACACACACACACACACACACTTCACAGTCTCTCGCTTGTGCTGCTGTTGCCATGCAAAGCATTTTCTGCTGACAGCATCCATGATATGTAGCATAGAGAGAGAGAAAGAGAGATTTTTAAAAAATTTTTACCACCACGTTTAATCATAAAAGTCAAATTACAAAATAATCACGTTGACACAAAATCCAAAAGAGATTCAAGTAAAGAGGATTTTCAATAGTACTGTGCGTTTTCTGAACAAAGAAACATCTAATCTTTTAACAATTAGCAAACTAAAAAAAAAACAGAGAAAATTTTTTAAAAAAAAGTATCCGTTCTCCACCATCATCTCTTCTACAGTCATGTCAAGTCAAAGTCAAACAAGTCAAACTTTCTTTATTGTTATTATACACATACACAGATGGTACAACGAAATTTCAAAGGCCAGATGGAGTGTTGATCCATGTCTTTTACTTTTTTCCTTAGTTTTTCGATCTATAAAGCTCTTGCTCTGTAAAAACTGGCTCACCACTTCTTTTTTTACTTTTCATGTAAAAGCTGACGCTATCCAGAAACATGTTGAGTTCAGGAAATTTTTTTTTAACTTTTGCCCTTGAACCTATTGTATCTTGCAGGAATTTTTTTTTATCTTTTGCGAATCATATTTTTCTGTTACGGCCTCTTTCAGACTGTTGTCTTTTTCATTCTCATTCTCAGAGCTACTTGTATCAGAGAGAGAGAGAGAGACATGTTAAAACAACATGTGATCGTTTGTGTTGCTTTTTGCCTGACAGAGGGCCACCTCCATTAGACTGGAATCTGCTGGTGGCTCCCGTACGTGTGGGACGACTGATCACAAAGCATCCAAGAGTCAACAACAACAACAACAACAACAATAGGCAGCAGCCAGAAAATCAGCGACCCCCTCCTGATGTTTTAACCATTCTGTATGTTGTGTTCCAGTAATTTGTAGGATGATAAAAAAGTAATAATAATAATGAAACAGTTCAAGTTGGAGGAACGAGGTGATGACAAATCCATTAACAGACCAGCCTCTTTATTTTCTTGTTTTCAATAAATGGTGTGAAAAGAGCAAAAAGAATACCTCCTCTGAAAAGCTGGCATTCTGGGGGACGTGTTCCATCAGTAACATGAACATGTAGCTTACTTTAAATGAATAGCAGCATAGAGTAAATACCAAATCCATGCATTATTTTGTTTTAAATGTATTAATCCACCCCCCACCCCAGGTTTTCCAGGTATAGGGCAGGCTGAGGGTGGAGGGGGTGTCTGGCAGAGATGTAAATGGAGGTAATGTTCCTGACCTTCTGAGCTGTGGGAGTTGAACTTTTCGGAGACAGGCAGCCCTACTTTGTGAAAGGAAAGACCCAGCCATGCAATTAAGTCAGGAAAAGCAGCGCTGAGCATCACTGTGAGTGTGTGTGCGCCGGTGTGTGTGTGTCTGCACGCAAGTGTGCATGTGTGAGTGGATAACAACACCATGGGTGGCTGGCTTTTACTTGTAACGCTGACACCAGTCTGACCTTTTGAGCCGTGGCAAACCGTCTGCAAGAGGATCCTGCACTTTGCCAGTTTGGCCCATCGGTGACATGGAGCACGGCTTCCAATCCGCCCGGGCGGGGTTCCCAGCATGCCTCCCAGGTGGAAATCCAAAACCCGTTCATTAAACTGACTAAAAACAGTCAGGAAGTCTCTCATGGTCCAAGTTGCAAGAGTTTAATCCTGACAACTTGATTAATTCCATGCAATTAAACTCACTGGCCTTTAAATGCAGCCTCTAATCTGTCCGTGTAATCCTAATTCTCAGACAAAACAGATCGGCGGTTGACATTTGGATGACTAAATGTGACGTCACACAAACCGGTCACACGTATGTTAATCCTTACTGCCATTTAAACCCGAAACCTTGAGACGACACGCTTGGAAGGCCGAGGTAAGTTATTAAACATGTATTAAATGCGCGTCACATCACTGAAGAACCCAGTTCCACTCACACACTTCCAACTCGGGGTTGCCAAGGCAACTGTGAGTGATGGACATTTTCCGTTTTGCAGAGCAGACAGAGAAAATTTTTACCCTTGAAAGATATCTTCCTTCGTTTCAGATAACTCTTTCCTTTTTCTGCAAACAGCTCAGCGTTTTCTGTCTCGAATGCTTCCTGTAAGAACTCTTCACTCAGTTCCAGGTCTGCCACTCAACACACACACACACACACGCAGTGACCTGTTTGTGAATAATCTTTGCACAAACATGTCAACCTCCTGCTTGTCCCCCCACCCAGACAGGATCGCAATGGCGTCGTTAATGGCGTTTCTCTACTTCACTTCAAATAACAGAAAACTGGTTCACTTAGGCTGTAAGTACATTTCCAAACTTCTGAAGATCGCGGGCGCTTTGACGAATTCTGTGAAATTGCTAACATCCCATTTCATGGAGGCCGATCCCTCTGGGATTAAACTGCAGAGAATGATGTCTGTGATTATCTCTGGCCCCAGAAGACCTGGAGTTTCTGCGATGTGTGCTTTGTTCTCAATGGCAGGGTAATCTAGGAAGATTTCACCATGAATATGTCTAACATATAACAGGTTCTACAGTACAGAGATAATGGCGTCCGATCATCATTCATGAGTTTCAATTTTTCCTTGGAGGCGCCATCACTTTCTCCACGCAGACTTGAGTGAAGAGAATTAAACCTTCATGTGGTGTCTTCTCCCTCCTTATGTGGAGACTCCCAATGCAGATCAGAACACAATAGCCACCACTGGATCGCCCCATTGCGGTCAGGAAGAAGGACTTCCATTGAGGTGGACACAGCTCCTGGCCACATTGTGTGTTCTGCTCACACATTCACCGTGGCCATAGGGTAGGGTATGGGTAAAATACACCGATCCGCCAGGCTAGTGACATCACTGGAGCTCCGTTTTAGTCAGTCAGTACAGTGTTGGAGAGGAGGACATTGTCCAAACTAAGGGCCATCTTAGTTTGGACAATGACTACCACCATCAGTATAGAATACAGATGGGACAAAGGATTTCGTTCAGTAGTACCATGAAGCTTCCTAAATACACCACTGAACGCCACAGGAAATCTGTCCTGCCTGTATCCATGAAGCTGCACGATGGCTCACTTTGACGTGGTGATGAGGAGGAATGAAGCATATATATTATTCTATTTCTTTTTAACTCTTATTTATCTATAATCTGTGCTCTTTTTTTCTTAATTCTAAATGATCATTCTTACTCTTACTTTTTGTTTAAGTTCAAGCATTTTCCCCCTTGGAGATCAATAAAGGATAGAGATTCTGACTGAAGAAACATCTTCAGTGGTTCACACTAAGTCATCTTCATAAGAGCTACTACAGATCCAGGAACTTGATTACCCAGAAATAATCCTGATGTGGTGATTCTGGTGATTTATGTTCATAAGGCTGACAGGAAAAAGTGGAATGACAAATAATAATTCCACAGACTTGCTACAAAGATTTAATTGTAGTTGAAACAGTGTGGGCTGTCAGATTTCATCTTCAAATGTTATTACACTAGCTGGTGAGAAAAACCATCATAGGAGAAATGTATTAAACTAATAATTATTTTTTATGTGATTCCCAACTCCTTTTTGATGGAGATTTGCACTCCGAGTCCATTCTAGTATCTTCATCCAAGCTTATTTTCAGTATTCTAACATGGCTGCTGACTCTACAGCCCATCCTCTCTGCTCAGCACCTCCGCTAATTCAGCACCTTGTTAGAAAATGACATAATGTGCTATGGAAGTCCCGGGATGCTCAATGCACACTCCACAGAGGGCAAACAGAGGTTAACAACCCTTTATTAATCCCTGCTAACAGAGACACCCGGAGGGGAGAGACAGAGGGGGGCAGATGGGGAAGAGAGGTGAGGAGATATACCGTAAGTATAGTTTGAAAGAAAGACAGAAAGAAAGAAAGAAAGAAAAGAGAACAAGAACAAACAGAAAAATCAGCAAAACAAGTCTGATGAAGGTGGAAGATTTGCAAAAGAGGGGGACATGGAGATAAATGTGGACTCATCCAGACAGGAAAAGCCCGAAAAGCCGAATGGAGGTGGATTCCACACTTTGATTCAGAGCCAATGATATCTAACGACCCCATGCAAGGCATGACAAGATAGTTGATTGCTCCCCACACTCCGCATCACTTGTCATTATGACTCTTTTCTTTCTCTGTATCAGGAAAATGCAGACACACACGCTGACAGTGACGGCGCTGTGGGAGTTTAGCAGGAGGGCTGAGCCGTAATTGGATCGGCCTTTATTTGGGGTCAGCGGCAAAAGGGAAAAGACTGGAGAGTTTTTCCAAATGGTCTAAAGAGCGAGGGAGACACCGGAGAACAGGAAAGGTCGCAATCAACCGGTCCAGAATGGGAAATTTTTGCATGTGTGTGTGCAGGTGTGTGTATTCGTGTGTGTGGCAGTAAGAGACGTAAGTAAGGGAAATGAGGCGGGTGAAAGGGGATCACTGGGTGAGGAAAAAGAAGAGAAGGGAGCAGAAAGACATGAACACACACGGACGATGAAAGCTGAGGCATCCTTTATCACTTCTATGTGTTTGATTATACATTTGTTTACATCTGATAGTTTTCCAGCATCCATGCATTTTAATTTTGATCGATGATTTGGCGCAATATGTAAAACTGACAATTCATCTCATCCTTTTTGCATTTCCTCTCATTCTTTAAGTTTCTCATAGAGCTCTTGACCTCTTTCATTATTAATCTCTATCTCCCCTCTGTCACTGCTGCAGTTTCCGAGGGACAAACCTGCGACCTGAGCGTGGACGTGCAGATTGTGCAAGAAAAAATAATCGTGTCCAGCCATCTCTCTTTATGTCCTTACACACCGTGAAGGAATAAAACATCTCCAATGTATTTTTCAGGTGTGTGAAGTCCATTTTTGGAAGCAGGTGTCTGTGCTCATCACCACCCAGCTTTTGTATTCGGCTGCATTTCGAGTAAATTTAAATTCAACACTCATTGGCATGAGTGCATTCCAGCACAAGAAATAATTAAACTACCCTTCTTCTCACTTCACACTGCAGTACATCACAGGTTTGACGGTAACCTGAGAAGATGCATGGCTGGTTAGCTGCAGCAGTTTTTGAAAATGTTCCATAATCACAGCAGAGAGGAAAACTTCACTCCATAGACATTATGCACACCAGGCATGCTCTGCTCAGGCTATGGAAACCCGGTCCATTGCTTCTCCCTTCCCAGCTCTTTTTGTTCGGCTAGGCTGATTTGAAAGACATTTAATTATTGAAATGCAATTACTGCAGCGCTCAGTGGGAACAGGAAGGACACACACATACACACACACCCACACTAATACCATAGGAGGGAACATGTAAGAAACAACAGGCTATATATCAAAATAGAGCTGTGATTCCGGTGCATGTGAGATTAACGTGTTGAGATTATGACTGAAAGCATAGCGATTTTCCACAAATGGAGATCCTACAATGACCTGAATGCAGATTTCTGAGGTCATTATCTTAGTTACTGGGATTAAGAGATCATAGGTGGATTGGGAGAATGAGACATCAGGAGGAACACTGAATATTCTAAACGATCGACCATGTTTGTCAGTTTTTTTCCTTCATTATGGCATCACAATAAAATCCAGTGAATTTTATTTCACTGGATTTGTCCCCCCACCTCTCTCAGGTAAGTGAGCCAGCTGAATCGGACGTCTCTGTTAAATAGATTTACACCCAAGCCACCGAAAAGAAATAGACCTGCATGATGGAATAACAAGTGGTGTGTGTGTGTTGTGTGTGTGTGTGTGTGTGTGTGTGTGTGTGTGTGTGTGGTTTTGCGCGTGTGTTAGTATGTATGGGGTGGAGATGGGGTAGGAGCACCCTCGGTTACTACAATCTTCCTCGTTGATGCACACATGCACTTACTGCGCCTTTGCCTGCAATTCAAGGACAACAACCACACAAATAAAAACAAGCGCAGCAAGATTAAAAATAAAAATAAAAATACAGCATTGTCTGATGGACAGAAGGCTTTAAAAACAGGCTTGAAGAAATATGTTTGGTACTAATGTACATCCCATTATTAAAAACGCACACATGTTGATTAATGTATACTGTAAAATCCTCTAGCACAACGGCACATTCCTACACCTTCATAAACAATAGCCTGGTTCTATGGGAACACTCACATGATAGGCTATTCTTTTTTATTTTGCAGTAACAGCATTACTGGTTCATTGTCCTCAGACAAACCACCACCGACTCTCTACAGAACCCGTTGTAGATTATTGCAGAAAACGGCTCTTACCGATAAAAAGGTGATGACCACGTTAGACGAGGTGATGTGAGCAGTGTCTCTGCTGTTCTCCTCCAACGCCGCAGCTCCCTGCTTCTTCGTTTGACACAGACTCCGCCCCCTCCCCATCGATTGGTCCAACGAACTGCCAAAGAGTACGGATTCGAAACAAAAAATCCTCTGTTATCTGTATCCGTCTTTGCTTATACAAACGTTTAACGAATTAATTTCTTTTATATATTCTTCATCACTGTAGTTTTTAATAACTACGCTCTTCTATTATTTGAATATTTATATTAAGCGTCTAATTTATACTTGTCAAACATGGAAGAACATAATAAAGTGTTGTTGACAGTTCTACTGTTTTGAATCCGTCTTGCTAACCGATCATAGTTTGCATTACAGATAAATCTTGACCCACAGTATGACGTAGTAGTTCACTTTTTTTTTCTTTTAATTGGCTCGTATACATTTCTTGGCATTTGAAATATATTTCAAACCGACAGACTTTTTAAACTGACTGCTTTGCAAAAGTAGAAAGGCGCTACGTTTGTCAACAGACATGTTACAAAGGTTAAAACGATAACACGCCACCAAAATATTCTGGTAATTGTAGTCCGTTGCATTAGCCTTCACAATAGAGGAATAGGGAGAAGACTCTTCGAGAGAACTACAATCAGCCTCCTGTACGTTACCTACGGACAGCAGTCAACACCGCCCACCCCGGCTACAGCTTAGTCATACAGAAAACTTCCTGAATGATGATAGTGTAGAGTCGCCTTCCTGTACGAATAACTGAAGCACAGTACTCGTTTATTTTATTTTATTAATTCGTGTGTTTCTGCTATTGTATCTGCAAACAGCACGGGGTAGTTTATTCGAGGGCGGAGTTGTTCACCTGCTCTAACCTGCTAATCTCACGATAGCACGTTAGCGCTACCTGTTCAGTAGTTTGTTTTTTAATATCAGCAACTGCAGTATCGTTTTTGTTACTTCTGTTCATTGGCGGCGGGACAGGTAAGTTAACTTGAATCATGTACACATATAGTTTTTTTGTTGGTTTTTTTTTTTTTTGCTTGCAGGAGCGCTGCTACAGATAAATCTCTCCTGGGGCGCAGGCCCGTATTACTCAGATCACTTGCTGTATTTTTTGACACAAGCTATTCATTGAGATGATGTTACTTCGCCCACGATAACTACTGCACAGTAGTTATCTTACTTAAAATACAACACTTCAATCTGTCCGTGTAATCCTAATTCTCAGACATTTTAATGTAAACATGTACTTCAACGTATGTTTTGAACTTTCTACATATATAAAATCCTGCATGCGTATATCATTAACAACCTGGCTCAAGTTAGTCGAATATAAATAATTTTATATATTGATTCTTTATTTACAAATGTGTAAGGGATCATATGTGATTTGAAAAATACTTGTCACCACTTCATGGACTGAACTAGAGTGTAAAAAACAAACACACACCTGTTCTTCATGTGCACACACAAGTGAAAGCATTTGTTAATTCTATAAATATTTACTTAAGCATTAAATAATGGTAATAATTTAAAAAGTAATGCTTAATGTACAAGCAAATAATAATTTTATGACTTGAGTCAACGTTGTTAACTTTATTGTTGAAATTGCAATGCAATTTGCTTACTCTCAAAAAATAAGAAAATTTTAAGTGAAATACAAGAGTAAAAAGAAATAATAATGGAATTAGGTTAAAATACACAAGAGAAAAATGTACACAGGAGCAGATTTATTGCAGTGGTAAAACTGCAAAATAAATTTTACAGTAAGTATAAGAGGAAAAATAGTAAATGTCCAATAATTACTCAACAGTTGGATTACAAGCAACGCAGTTTGGGTGGTTTCAAGCCATTATTTTTTTAGGTCGCAACCAATTCATATTTACTGATGTGCTTTAAAAAACAAACCCACCTCCAATGATTATAGGTTGTTAAAAGTTATTTTTGATATTTAGCTGGAACACAGCAATTTACTAGTTGGGTGTGTCCCACAGTGAAATGGTTTTGGTAACGCCTTCAGTTCACACAGTGTCACCAGTGTTCACCTACTGGTGAATTCTGTCTTTAGTTCTGCTGCCCACCAGGGTCAATGGAGCTGAAATCTACAATTAAATTTGATCTTTAATTGTCTTTGCTGTCCTCTAGTGGTTTGAATTCTTACCTTGGTGCATATGTGTTATTTAAGAAGAGTTTGAAAACCTTACAAAAAACAGAACTCAGATTTGCCCGTTCCAAATTAAATAACACCGCCTCATTCCTTGGCCAGGAAATTGTATTGGAGCATTGAAATATGAAACATTAATACACGTGAGATTGGGTTATTTTATACGATATAAATAAGAAGCAGATAATTGAATAAAAAATATATATTGATATCACCTGAGAAAGAACTGCTCGTGTGTATGTAATGTAAATGTGAGACAGCTAATATTGGCTGAGGAAGAACTGGCCCCCGGAAGGTATCAGTTATTAGTGTGTGTGTCTATGTGTGTGAGAGAGAGAGAAAGAGAAAGGACACAGAGTCTTTTCTCATATTTGAACCACTCCTTCCTTATTGCAGACATGCGGTAGAGTAATTACCATGTATGCCAAAGTTCTTCGGTTATTGCAGTGGTATTTTATTGCAGTGTTAATATCAGAGAGGGTGTTCCTGATTCAGATATGACTCATATCTGATTTGCCGCCATTACACCCAGCAGAACAGTAAAGTGGTGTTTAGCAGCGCGGCTGCTGTGTGACGATCATGCCCGTGACCGAACGGACCTCTGGGAAGAAGTCCACGCAGCATTTTATGATGTGTAATGGGAAAGATTAAATTGGGTTGATTATTGGGATTATTTTAAAGAAATTTATGAATTTTTCTCTATTGCCTGTTGCCATTTTTCAATGCTAGAACATTTAATTTCCACAAAATGAGGTCGCCGGATGGAATTTTTCTTTCTTTTAGTCATTTTCCTCTTCTCTCCATTTATGTCCCCCTGCTTGTTCACCTGTTGTGACCTCTCCCTCTTCTTCATCAGGTCTGCTCCCATTCTGTCAGTGTCCGTGAGCGATTGAAGGCGGTGGAGCTGGCATCAGTGGACAACCTCTCATTCTAAGGACCGGCCATTGTTCAAAAAATGACCATGGAAGACATGAAGAATGAAGCAGACGCCGCATCCACTGTCTCCATGGCTCTCTACAATGTGATGTATCCTGTTTTTAACCAGGTACAAATGCAGGTTTCAGTGAAAATAAAATTGTTGAAGGAGAAGAAATGTGTGTAGGAGATTGTAATGTTTGTTTAATGATGATGCCAGTCAAGGTTCAAGTGTTTATGGTGCAGTAATGAGAAAATAATGAAGCTATGGATGAGCGATGATTAGTTATTCTACAAGTGTGGTTCCTGAAATGAACCGAAGTTGTGTGTGTCCAGGAAGTTTGAACAGAACCTGTACTTTAAGAGAATAATAGATGGAGGCTCTTTTATCTACCAGATAAAAATAAAGTACCATCCTTTCATATTGCAGGATGTCTGGCTTGTATGTACTTCCTCCTGAATTACATTCAGGACAAAAGAAAGGCTGTGATAACAGCTAAGCTCTGTGGGTGTAGCAGTAACACAACTACTGGCTTATGTTTGTGTTTTTTACAATTTGCAGTTGGAGAAAATCAACCCATCGGCAGCGCAGATGTTGAGAGCAGCTTTCATAAAGGTAAAAAAGAGTTTGCATTTCACGGTATGAACAATCCCTCTTGTGAGAACTGCATCTGAACCTTTTTACCTTTGAAATTATCTGAATTCTGTAGTTGCTGTGAGTGAAGTTGTGTGTTTTTTGTGTGTTAAAAGGCTGAGAAAGAGAATCCGGGTCTGACACAGGACGTTATTATGAAAATACTGGAGAAGAAGAATCTAAAAGTCAATTACAGCGAGTCCCTTCTGCGCATGGCTGCAGACGACGTGGAAGGTAGGAAGCTCGGAAGCTCAGAATTGTGCATGCCAGGAGGAAAATGGTGGAAAATGATGTCTCCACCAAATCAACCATACAGCCTCACAGGCATTAGCTTTAACAACAGAAACACATAAACTTCTTGAATGTACCAATTTTTTTTTTAATCAATTTGTAACATCTTGAGGAACGTTTTCATGTCTTTGGGGCAGCAGGACGTTTGACATTAGCCCACTTATCCACTAGGGGGAGCTGTTTCTCCACAAATCAGCTGCTGTTCCTGTTTCCTCTGCCTGTAATTGAATTCCTTCTGCTATGCGCAGTGATTGATGGTAGTAATGAATTCACACATGCATACACCAACACTTTGAATTTATTGTAGGTGCACCTCTGACATATTCCCAAATTCCACCTTAATCCCTTCTTCATTTAGCGAACTTAACTTCAAAGTGTATGTGCGGATCACTTCTGATCACTTATGCATATGCACCGTGGACTTGTTTGACACATGCACCGACGTTAATAATTGCTTCATTTCGGTGCCCCCTGCAGCTATTTTCATGTGTCTTGACGTTCCCGTCACTGAGGGGTTTGAAGACATCTATTTTTCTTTTCTTCCCGGTGTTTTTCAGAGTTCGTGATTGACAGGCGAGAGCCGGAGTTCCAAGAGCTGAATGAGAGGGCCCGAGCCCTGAGACACATCCTCAGCACCATACCGGATGAGATCAATGACAGAGTAGGCTTCCTACAGACCATCAAGTAAGACAGCTCAATGTGTGAGTGTCATTACGTGGGTGTGGACGCCAGGTTTAATTTGATAAGAGTACGTACGTACATCACTGGAAAACGTCTGGAGAGGATTTTTGTTAACCACTGAGAATCTTGTCTGTCTTTCATAGCATTTAATTTGGTACGAAAACAAAAGCTTTTGTAGCGTGCATGTCTTCATGATGAAAAAGCAAGGATATCCTGGTAGGATAAAGGATTTCTTGATGAGACATGATAGACAATGAGGTCTGTGTCTGGCCATGTGTCTCGTTAATTTAAGGGATGGAGGGGTGGTGGTCATATAGCCCTCCTGCTGGACCTCCAAACGGAGTGTTTGCAGATGCGACTCACACGGAGGAGTAGAAAATAGTAGTAGAAGGTTTTGTTAACATGAAAGATGGCTGCCGGTCGAGTAAAAGAAGTGCATAAATGTTATATATCTTCCCAAACAACCAGGAAAACTGTTAAAAAAAATCATAGGAATCTCTGATTTATGTAAATGAATATTTAATCAGATCTTTGTGACACGTCCATGTTGCTCGCTAGGGCCATCGTCTGGAGGGATGAATAAACAGAGCGGACTGTTCATTTGTCCTAATGATGCAAAAATTGCAAGGTGATAATATGCTGCCTATGGAGGTCTGGGCTTCAAGCTGTAACAGGACTTATTGCTTCTTCCCAGATGCACCTTCATTCAGCTGGAGAGTGTGTGCGTTCGTGTGCGGAATAAATGAGCACGACTGTTGCAGGAAGCTGCAGTTGATAATTGTGTTCAAATAAACTTTTAATTGTATGCATCCAGAGGGTGTTTCATTGGAACGTACTTAATTTTTCTCCAGCTATTCTGTCCTGCTGTATCAAGGAATGACTTTTAAAATAAAAGAGTGAGATCAGCTTCCAGTGTTTGAGAAATTGAGCATTTTTTAAAATCTGATTTTTAACACACGTTGCCACAACATCAAATCAAGCCAGAGGCATGAGGGTTGGGTTTGTGATTCGGACATCACCAAGGCCCTTTTCTGAGTCTTCATCGGCCAGAAGATTAGTCACAATAAACATTTACTGGTGTCTAGTAGAAAAAGCGATGACACAACTTGAAAGTTTCCTCATAAATACACACACAGACCCGCTGAAGAGAGAAAGGGAAAGACATTTTCCTTTTCTTGGCCCACTTTGCCATTATTTTGATCAAATCCACAACTCTTCTTGAGTCACTGCTTAAGTTACTTACCCAGCGGACAGCTTAGAAATAAAAGCAATTCAAAAGGGATGCTAAAAAAAAAAAAAAAAAAAAATTAAGTTATGCAACAGTGGATTTTAAGTGCATTTGAGGGGAGTGGAAAAAAGTTCAAGGTGAATGTGTTTCTCAAGAGATGAAGGGGAAGAAAAGGCGACAAAACAAGCGACGCAGCGTTGCCGCTTGATAAAGTGAGTTTAAGGTATCGTTTCATTCCAGAATACACACTTTTTTATTACATCTCCCTCTCTCTCTGTCATCACAGAGACACTGCCAGCGCCATCAAGGAGCTGCTAGACACCGTTAACGCCGTCATCAGGAAATTCCAGTACCAGAACAGACGGGTAAGCAGGTACACACAGCTGAAGAGAAGCACAAATGCTTTCCGTGGAATAAGTGGAGCTGAAAGGCTGTCTGTATTTATTGGTTAGGCGCTGGAAAGGCAGAAGAAAGAGTTTGTGAAATACTCCAAGAGCTTCAGTGACACTCTCAAAACCTACTTCAAGGACGGAAAGTATGACACCTTCTGGTTTATTCTCTGTTTTTGGAGTTTTTCTGTCTGGTTTTCTTCTTCTCCTGTCATCCTACTCACTTGATCAGCCTTCTCTTTTTTCACACAGACACGCAGCTACACCATTTGAAAATTGTGCACACACACACACACACACACACACACACACACACACACACACACACACACACACACACACACCTAGACACACACACACACACCTAGACACACACAATCTGTCACCGCTACGTAAATTGTTGTTGTTTGATCACGGGCCTCTTCTATCAAATCCACCGTTGCTGAATAATTCCATTGACCCCGTTTCTTGTGGATCCGTTGCTGGCTTGTATTCTCTGAAGCCTCGACGTTCTCCTTTCCAGCCGGATCAAAGTGTTTGCAGGATCAGTCCTAATATTGGTGCCGCGCTCTCTCTTTGCTGTTTGACTGACACACGCGTGTGCGCTGTCATGCTTTTGTTTCCAGAGTGATGAACGTATTCGTCAGTGCCAACCAGCTCACCCACCAAACCAACATGATCCTGCAGGCCTTCAAGACCGTTGTGTAGCAGCCGGAGAGAAGACACACATACACACACACACACACACACACACACAGACCTGTAGTTTCTCATTTTGGCACGATGCTGTGTAGCTACGTGGCTTTGAGGGGAGGTTCGGTCATTTTATAGTAAAGCTTCACCTCCTTCATCCTAAACCGTCACCATAATGCAGTGAAATCTTCTTATTTAATTTATGTTTTATTATCGATTGATAATCCACCAATCATGAAGATGTTCTCTTGACCTCTTTAAAGTCAGATCAACTTCACGTCACAGTCAAGTGAGGATTAAGCCCTTGTTCAGACTGGTCACCCATATCTGATTTTTAGCCCATCCAGATTGATATCAGATATGTTGTTTGTAGTCTGAACAGTCCCATACCACATGATATCCCATTTTTGTGGGACAGATTGAAACCACATTCAGGAAGTAGTTTCGTGTCAGATATGGACAAGATGCGTCTCAGTCTGAACAGCTCCAAACACTCCGATCTGATATGGCGTCATATTCGCGACATGAATACAGTCACCCCTAAAAATCGGATATGGAAGGAAATCTGATATGCCTGCAGTCTGAACGCAGCCTAATGGTGAGAAGTTGCTGCATGTGGTGTCAGAAGAAAGTTGTTTTATTCTCATATTTATCAGATTGGGAACCGCATGTTCATATATTCAAACAAAAGGGAAGTTTCATGATTTGCAGGTGAAAATGTTTTTTCTCCTTCCCCAGCGATGTAAAGCATCTTTCCAGCAAAGCCTTCACAGTGTTGAGTTGAACTTTTCCATCGATGTCAAAGGGAAACATTTGTTTTATTGTAAAACTCTTACTGTTCATGAGTAAACCCACTTTTAGAGATGAGATTTAGAACCAGAGGAGGTTGAGGTCCTTGGAATCGGCATCAGGTCCAACAGAGAAATCTAAAGAACTCAGTGCAACACAATAAAAACTTCTGCACAAACCTGAATGGATTTGTCTCGTTTGAATTTTAAAGTATACCGTTATGTTTTTAACGTGATTATTTTTGACCCTGAATGTGTCCTTCCTGTCTTTGTAATACTTAAATTGCGGCGATCTTGCAAATAAAAAGAGAAAGAATAAATTCCTCAGTAACTATAAAATCAGAGGTGTGAGGAGTGTGTCCAACAAATGGAACAGCGTCTTGTGAAACTGCTGTGCCCTTGTATTCTTCCTGCTCCTCTTTCCTCCCGGATCCAAAACCAATTTTTTTTTTCTATCCATTCCAGCAACTTCATTCTTCTCCCTGTATAATAGTAGATTTTCCATGGTGGATTTATGGGGGGGCTATTTCGGTCTCTGTACTGGCTCCTGCATGCTCCGCTGTAATCCAATTGTGCTAGTGTTAATTTTTAAAGCTTTATTATTGAAATCGCCGAGACCTAAATTTGTGATGTTGCCACCGTTGACGACCGCTGTAATCAGCTCCTTCAAGTTATTCAAGGCCATTAAAATTGCACATGGGGACTGGTCTCATTGGGGGAGGAGGGGGGCGGTCATATCTGTGTTGGATGTTTAGGTTTTGTGTGTATTCATGCTTGCAGTCATACAGGCAATCTATTTCCCCTCCATTTAACAAATCCCTAAGAGACTGTTTCTTTTTACCTCTTGTCGTTTGTGTGTGTGTGTGTGTGTGTGTGTGTGTGTGGGGGGGGGGGATACCATAAAGCTCTGCTGATGTGTTTTGTTCGGGTTCAGGTTCACACCAGTTTCTTTTTAAGTTCTTTCAATGTATGAACACTTTTATGAGAAGCACGAGAATGTCAGGGTGTGGGTGTGGGGGGGGTGCTATTGTATCTTGCACAGATTAGTCCTAATCTGTGAGAAGATTTACACACACACACACACACACACACACACACACACACACACACACACACACACACACACACACAGTCATTGTGGACATACACAACACAACTGTTTTTGACCACTTGGTTGCCAGGAAACTTTGCTCCAGTGTTTGAGGGTAAGGGCTAATAAAAGAAAAGTGTGTGTTTGTGTGTGTGTGTGTGTGTGTGTGTGTGTGGCCTGTACTGCTGTCTGGGCTTCTGGGGGCAGTTAGTTACCTCTCTCTGGGGGGGGTATGTGCTGGGCCAGGGCTGTTAGCGTTGATTGCCTCTCTCTCAGACATCGCTGGCTCAGACATCAGTGTGTGTGTGTGTGTTTTTGGGGGGGGTGGGGGTGCACGACGGCCACCGGTGTCCAACGATCAACTTGAAATATCGGACGCTTTAAAAAACGGCGTTTCAACTCAGCGTGAGGGACTCTGGGGTGCGTAATTCCGTAGCCCCCACCCCCACCCCACCCCCCCGGACCGAGTGGAGGAACTTGACCATCGTGGTAAGTTTGAATGTGCCTTCAACAGAAACTGTGTTGAGCTCTCCTGATTAGAAACCCTGGGTGTGTGGGCGCCACACCCTGGATGGATGTGGTGCGTCATTACGCGCCTCCAGCCCGGTGCCGGTCCGGGTTGTTCGGACAGTTCATCCGCAGCTGATGATGCTCTGTAGGAATCCATCGAAGACTGACGAGGAGCAACCTTTGAAGTTACTTCAAAGGTTGCTTCGTTATCCTCCACCGCGTTTTTCAGGTGGAGTTGATAAAACGCTCAAAAGGTTTTCCATCCTTTCACTTTCCTCTCTTGGATCTCAGGCTAATTAAATTAATGAAACATTTAATTCTCACTATTTAACACTCTTCGTGTCTGATGCTGAGCAAATGTCAATGCCGCTTTCCTGTTTCCTTTATTTATCGTTAGTTTAATCCTTAACCTTATTATCTTATGTCTGTTGTTATTGTTTGGCTCTGACTTTTTGATTTACTCCTAAAACGCATAAAAACATTTTTTTTTTCATTTCTTTAAAATTTAATTGCACACGTTTTTCTTCTCTTTTCCATTTGTCTCCTTTTCTATCCTATCCCATCCTAACAAGTATATCCTGTTCTGTCCCCCAACCCCACCCCCCCATATGGGGGGCGGGGGATGCTCTGTTGAAAATGTAAGACCTTTGCAGACCTTCAACATAGATGTGTTTGGATAAAGTGAGGCGAGCCAACAAAGGACGTCTGCTGCTGTGTGTGTGTGTGTGTTATGATCATGATGACATGACGACCCGCTGTGAAAAACATACAGAAGGTGACTGAGGGATTAGTGGAGCTGGAAACATCTTGTTTAGTCATTACCCAGCAATGCAGAGAATCTATTAAGTCTTCCATACAGACTGGCATACATGCGCTTTACCTTCCTGACCTTGTCTGATATGCTGTTGATTGATTGACAGGTCTGAGCTGTAACCATGGGAACGAGGATAGAGGTGGCGCAGCTTGAGAGCAGGTTGAACATTGAGGATTATAGAAAGCTACAGGGCCTCTTCCTGGTAAGTGTTTACCTTCTTTTATGGTTTTATTTTTAGTCTCGCATAATTTGTACCACATCTGTCTGTTCAGCAGCGTTCTATACATCTCCAGCTCTCATCAGAGAGACGCTGAACCTTTTATTGATTTCAATGCAGGTCCCCTCGGGTGCGTCCCGCTCCTTGTCCAGAACTGAATTCGTCCATCTGGCTCAGTCAGCAGTCGGTCGTGGCTCCAAGGAGGATTATGGCCTCTTATTTGACAGCGTGGTGGTCACCCAGGAGAACCGTGGTCTCCTTCTGGACGTGGACGCCGTGAAGGAAGAAGGTCGTATCGACTGGGGAGGCCTGTGCTCTTTTCTTCTGCTTGAACTTTCTGATAAAGTGAAGAACTACAAAAGCAGCAGCGTGCCGTGCTGGAAGCCGCCGCGCACTTTGACCTGTCCGCATCGAGACCCGGTTCAAAAGGTAGAAGGCTTAGAACCTTTTAAACATGCGATCTCTGGCAGGATGTTATCTGAAATACATTTGGGTATTAGGCGACGGGAGAATTCAATAGTCTGCTGAGTGGGTGGAATCCTGTTATTAAACATCGTGCGAGGAAAAGTTTGAAAGTATTAGGGCCTCGCTCATCAAAATGGCACACCTCTTTTCAGATAAATGGCTCTGGACTCCTATAAGTTTAACATCTATCAATTAATATGTAAATGAAGCGGGCCTTGACTAAAGTGCCTGCTGCTGTGGTTAAAGTGATGGGTCACCACTTTAATGTTTCACTCCTGTGAATGTCAAAATGTCAGTGTTGTGCAAGTTGTTTCACAAATAGCTGGAAGGTTTCAGCCCATTTAGCTTGGATCGGTTTTTAAAAACACAGACAGACTCGTGGATGACTCTCATTTCCTTTGAAGACTGTCAAATAGTGTGATGCTAATTAGCGGCACAGAACACGTGATAATACACATTAAGCTACACTTATAGACGCCAACATTATCATCACAAATTCAAATACGAGAGAAGGGTTTAGCAGCTTTTGCTTGCAAATTCTTTTTGGATTTAGCTGCAACTTCAGCGTTTTGGTTCAGTTTCCTTAGCAAAAGCGCTGAATAACCTGCTGGACTGCTGCTAAAAGTTTCAGAATAACAGTCGTCCATTGTTGCTGCACCTATTGTGATCATGATGACATGACGATCCGCTGTGAAAAAGATATATAAGGTTTCTAAGGGATTACCGGAGCTGGGGACATCCTGTTTATTTGTTACCTAGCAATGCAGGGTATCTAGTTCTTGAGTTTTCAACACTGACTTGTAGACGTGTGCTTTCCCTTCTTGACCTCTGGAGTTATTCTTAAGATAATGGATAAATGGCTAATTATAATATCTCCCAATCTGAGAGGTCCTACTGTACAAAGCCTCCAGTTGACTGTGAAAGTGACCCAATCTGTTGTAATTGAATTGACAGTACAGCTCGGCCCTGACCTCCATTCTCTTAGTATTAATAAACCTTTCTTCCATTAAAGATATTTGGTGTCCCCTTCTCATCAGCTCCAGTCTCTCCCTTCAGCTCTGTTTTTTTTTTATCCTGTACTGTGGCCAGTGAAATGCCATCATTTATTAATCCTCTTTGTTTAATTGGTTTCAACGTAGGAGAACGTGCCCCACTCACTTGGACTTCCAATAGGAGGACGATTTAGTTTAATTGTGTAATTCTGGTGTAGCTTTATGGCTAAAGATTAGCAAGGAAGGGAGGGAAATACTTAAGATGAATTATTTAAAGATTTATCTTAGAGGCTTTAGCTTCCATTTTCCTAATTAACTTCTGATTAAAATGTTACCAACAGCATCAGGAAGAGTGTAAAAGGCCTTCGGAGGCTGTCCGCTGCTTTGCCGGATCTATTTATTAAATGTTGTTGTTGTTTAAAGTCCTTTGGTTTCCTCAGGTGCTGCACCTGCAGACTTCAGGTCAGTACCTGACCGTCAGTAAAGGCGGAACTGTGGGGCTTCGGGACGGAGGAGACATGTCCCTTCTGAACGCTCATCGACTGCAAAACAGCATGGTGGCGCCCGATCACCTGTGGGTCACCGACGTGGTGCTGCTGCACAATGTGCACAAGGTGACTTTGATGATTTGGGAAAACACACAATGTGTCAGGCAGACAGACATGCCTGAAGTTTCAGCAAATAGTGATGAACAGATTTGTTGAACAATGCATATATCACATTAATGAGGTAAATTATTCTTCATCTGGAGGTGTCTTGTTTTCGAATAAACTGATTTGCACTGCTTTTCTTTATTCTCAGATTGCTGTGTCTTTCACAAGTAAGGAGGTGTGTTTTTATGAGATTCTGTCTAAACAAGATTTCAGCTGCAAGTACAAGATCCAGGTAACGGTTGCAGCCGTGACTGATACCACATCTATCCAGGATTTTGCATTACTGGTATTGAGTATTACGAGTGGAGAAAATTGAGGATGCACGTTTCTTCTTAATCTGTAGGGTTTGAAGTTCACTCCTTGGTGTTTGGACTACTGGGTGGATCCGGCTAATGTGGACCAGGCCGTCCTCACCATTGGTGACATTGGAGGACAGGTGATTAAAACGAAAGCAAAGGGATATTAGAAAGTCATCCAGGCATTAGTCATTCCCTTCATGACTGCATACCGTGTGTGCGTCTGATCCCAGGTCAGCGCTTTGCATTTTACGTCGGCTAATATTTCTCTGTTCGAGAGGCTCAGTCTGAGGATGGACTCAGACTCGGCAGACATCGTCCTGTGGGATGAACTGGTCAAAGGGAAGCATCACTGCTGTTACACTGTAACGTACCAGGCACACACACCTGCGTGGGTGAGGAAAGGTAGGACAAGCAACCCCCCCATACACACACACACACAGGCACGCGCACACACACACACACACACACACACACACACACACACACACACACACACACACACACACACACACACACACACACACACACACACACACACACACAAACTTGGGACATTAGCAGCCAGTCTGGGTACACATCTAATGTTTCATATTGTTTGTAAATGAAGAGGTGGAGATGACTAAAAGACTCGTGGACACAAGCGGGTGAAATGACCTTCTTTGAATGGTGGGCCGGGCTAAGCCTCGGCAATCAGAAGGAAGCCGATCGCAGAGCTTCTGCTTCCTCAGAAACAGCCTGATGAAGTTGTGTCAGCATCTGATTAATATGCCTCCCCAGGTTCCCGTCCCTGCAGATTTTATTGAGAGTTCCAATCGGGAGGAGAACACAGGGTTGACCCTGAACCTGCTAGAAGAACTAGATATCTCATCTAGCCTGGCAACACTGCAGGCTCCACTAGGATGGGTAGAAAGGGTGGCATGGGAGAAAGACAGGTGGAATACCCTGCCTAGCAACATGACCCCAGAAGAGTGGAAGACAATGGATGGAATTCATCTCATCACCTCAGTGGACAATGGACCACTTACTGGCTATGTTGGAAGGCATGTCATATAATCTGCGTTGTAGTCGACAGGGGCAGAAGACGAAAAACAAACTGGTGTCAGACAAACCTGATTATGGCATATACACACATCGAGTCCTGAGATGCCCACCCGGATGTCTCTGACTCGGTGTGTGTATATGAAGTCATGAAGTCAAGGACTTCGGGTCTGGACCTCTGGGACTCTTCACTTAAAGTCAGCAGCAGAAACAGAGTTTGCTTTGTTGTATCCCGGTTGCATCATTCTATTGGCGGCTCGCTGGAGAGCCATCGGGCTGTTTGATAATGATTCAGCAGAGGTGGCGCTCTGAGACTGGCTGTGTGGGGAGATCCTGATATTGGAATAAAGTACATATAAATAAGCACAACAAATGGGAAAACTAAAAAAAAATGAAGGGAAATAAAAGAGGCAATGCCAAAACATTAAAGCAGTGGTTAATGGAAGTTTTAGAGCTGTGTGTGTGTGTGCGTGTGTGTGTGAGAGAGAGAGACAAGACAGGATGCATATGAGGGCTTTCTGTGTGTGCAGACGTGTGTGTGTGTGCTGCTTTAGAGAGTCTGAGAAAGGAAAGGAGGGAGGTGGAGCGACTATATGTGTGTTTGCATACCTCCAGGGAGCTGGTGAATTTCTTTTGAAGTTGGCCCCCCTGCAGTATGAGTGGGCTGTGTACCATTAGACAAGGCTGGTTATCCAGACCTAAAAACCTTCAGGCTCACGTGCCACCAGAGAGGAGGAGGAGGAGGAGGAGGAGGTGGTGGAAAAGAGGTGCATTGAGAGGAAATTAGGAGGAAATTGGGATGGACACGGCCCTGAAAGGACAAGGATCGGTAGGAAGCGTGTCTGTGAGAGAGGAATGCAGAAACACGTCTCCAAAGTGCTGTTATCAAAGACATGCAAAAGATGAAGGGATGAAGTTTTCGTCCAAATCATGCAGGGATTTGTCGCAGAACAAAAGAGGTTGAAAAAAACGACGCCTGGGACGACATCATGATGTAACTTCATGATTTATATGACCCATCATTAATCAGTCAACGCGATATGAAAACAGTCTGATGTTTAATTCATAGGAGAGAAAAAGATAAGAATCAATATGAAATGTAATCAAACGTTGCTAATTTGGCTCAGCTACGCAGCTGACCTTTCACCCACGGTTCTCAGATGTCACCTCGAGGCCGGCGCTTATTTGTGCAGCATTTAAAAGCCAGGCAAGCAATTTAGCCGGTCTCAATAAGATGTAATTGAGATAGATGGTAACACAAGATTTATTACATTTTCTATCAGGACTCAAAGTGGCCTGGTTCCACGCTGAGGGCCTTCAGATCGGTCAATAGTGGTCAATATTCTGGTAGTGAAAGCACTTTGGCATCAACAGGGTAAACTATCTCATTTGAAAGAGATGAAATAGAAGTAATACTGCATCATCATCAAAACATGTTGATGCAACGCTGCTCTGCATTAGATTTTCCTGAGTTAAAACTAATTTATTCTCTCTGCTGGTAAACCTCTGCTGAATTTTTGCCTGCTTGGAAGCTTTCATTTATGAACTGTTATCTTCAAGGTGAAAAAAACCCCACTGTAAAACAAAAATTCAAAATTTAAGAAATGTAATATTTTTGATTCCTTTAGTTTCATAATGACAACAGTATTAGTTTGCATTTTATATTCTATATATTCTATATTTTGTATATATTATATTTTATACTATTTCCCGCTGCAGTCCACTATCTTGGCTCGCTGGAAGCCTTCGTGTCCTGCAGCACCAGGCCGGAGAGCAGCCTGGTGATTGGCTGGAAGGAAAAGGGCAGCAGAAGCCTCCGAGTCACATCATTCGTGACAAAGAGTGGCGTTTGGGACATGGACCATCACCGTGGACTCAACCTCATAGGTGGGGGAAGGGTGGGGATGGGGGTGGGGGGGCAATGTGTTTGGAGGCCACATGACTGACACAAGATGTTTGGACGTGTCAGCAGTCTCTGACTTTTATGACTTTTACCTGGTCCCAGTAGGATTCCTCCATTCCTGTAAATGGTTTGGTTAGAAAGTAGTAATGTTCACTTTTTGACAACACTATCATAATATACTGTATATAGTATGGTACCTTCAAACCTTGAATTTTTAATTTCAATTTGTGAAAGTGCTGAAACAGTTTTATTTGAACATACAGTATGTGTCCTATAAAATAAATCCTTACATACATTTGTTTGGTTTTGCGTGGTCCAATTATCTCTTTTTCAAATGGAACCAAATGTTTAGAGATATTTCTAAAGGCCGCATGACTCACTTGAATGTTAAGTTGCTTGAGATGGGGACCAAAAACTGTATGGTCGCCCATAATTAATAGCGGTTAGCGCCTGTGGTGATTTGAGATGTTCTGGGTTGGTTGCAGCCACAGCCGGTGTGGATCATCAGGTCTTGCTGTGGAGCCCTTATGTCACCTCGGAGCCCGTCTGCGTGCTCAGTGGCCACACGAGCCCCGTCACCGCCGTTCGCTTCATGCAGACCAAGCAGCAGCTCGTTAGCTACTCCAAAGATAAGGTAAAGTGTGTGTCTATGTGTGTGTTTGTGTGTGTGTGTGTGTGTGTGCAGCACAAGAAAAGACAAAGCCATGACAAAGACTCCCATCATTATGATATTGATAGCTATACCTGCTATAATTACTGCAGAGGAAGGAAACTGTGCTGCAGATGATTTGTAGCCTGTTTCACGTCATAAGAGCTGACGTTTGTTAAAATTAGGACCACATTCCCCTTAAAGTCTCCGTCATTTGGACGCAGAGAGGATGTTGATGCCTGAGCCGCCTTTCCTCCCCCCGTTGCAGCGCTTGTGCATGTTCCTCTCCTGTTTCGATTTTCTGAAGATAATGAATAGTTAAGAAGTGATTTATGTTCCATCTGGCTCCTGCTAAAAAAACACCATCTGCATTTGCAAGACCCTCTGAAGCCTCACCTCAGTTTCTTCTGGAAGGATTTTTGAAGCAGCGGCCATCTTGTCGCCATGTGTTGCCATGTTCTGCATCAGGATTTCTGATTAAGTGTCTCTAGAATAGCTGATAGAGTAACAACTGTTCCTGGAAGGGATTGCATTTATCCTGCTATTCCAGTATTGTCTTGATGATAAATCAATTTTAGAGAAGTTTTTTTTATATTATGCAAGCAAGTGATGACTTACAAGTAACTTAATCTAACATGATTAGAATATAACTAATTGAACTTCAATCTTCTTCATTTGTCGTTTTAGTAGAGGTCATACCTCCGCCAAGGTCCCGCCACAATGTTTCACACAATAAACAATTAATGGACCTCCCTGAATCTCGGTGGGAGGGTTGGGTATATGATGGGGAAGAAATCAATGAATTGGGAGTGGATTCAAATAAAGATAATTGTTTTTCCAGCATTTTTTAACATTGTGGGATAAAGCTGTTTTCTCAATTTGTGTTTGTTATGCATAGACCGGAAAGATTTTTTCGTAGAAGGGTTTGGATTGGTTACCGACGTAGAAACAAACCAGATATTCATCACATTTGTAGCACATAGATAACTATTTGTTCATAATCTGATTATGTCATGCTGATTGCATGTAAATTCATCCTGTTCATACAAACTCTCTCCCTACATACATGACGCTCACTCGTCGTCTAGGTTCTGTGTTTGTGGGACGTGTCGAGTCAGCTGTGTGTTCACCGTCTGGCCGGAGTCTTCCCAAAAACGCAGGAGGACGCTCGCACCCTTCTCTTCCTCCACGAGAAGCGTCAACTCCTCCTGCTTTCCTTCAACAGCCTGCTTCTCCTGCTGGAGACTGCAAAGGAGGAGAAGAGGACGAGCAGCCACAAACACCCGGTCACCTGTGTGCTGTATAATAGTCTGTTCAGACAGGTAGGAGGTGGAAACGGCTCCCCGAGGCCTTTGAGTTCGTTTCATATTTAGTTTGAGAACCAGATCACTCATCTTCTGCAATCAGCGGTTCGTTTTTTGCTTCCACCTTAATGTTGTTTAAATGCATATATGTCTTCATAAAATAGTAGACCGTGTTTTATAATGAAGAACTGTGCTGATGTCATTAAATGTTTAACGGCTATTTCAA
The DNA here is from genome assembly GCA_013358685.1 of Antennarius maculatus. Lineage (NCBI taxonomy): Eukaryota > Metazoa > Chordata > Actinopteri > Lophiiformes > Antennariidae > Antennarius > Antennarius maculatus. The sequence continues at coordinate 18,702,207 of CM023613.1, read as the reverse complement.
TTTCTGTGGGTTTATAATTCCCCAGTTAGACAGTTTGATTTTATTCTCTCATGAAATAGTCAAACTCCAGAGACATTTGATCGGTTCTACCTCTTTAAAAAACTTATCTGTCGTTATATTTTATCATCATTATACATGAGTTAGTGTTTTCGTCCCACTCTTTGACAGATTAACGCAGCTGGCATTACTTTTCAACACTACACAAATAATAAAATAGCTAATGCATCCAATATAGTCATCTCTCATCTTGAAAAGTGCATCCAGTCTTGAATTTTTCCTCCTGCCGTTATTCCCCGTTGGCAGCAACATTAGTTACGTACTTCCCTTGGTGGTGGCTTAGCCCTGAAATAAAGTGTAACGAAGCGTGGAGAATGGTTTGGCTATGTGAGCATCATTAAAGAATACATCAGCGGAAGCCGCCTCTCTGGCAGCGTTTAAAGGATCAAACTCTTTTTTTGATGATTAATATCTCACTCTCTCTCCCTCTCTCTTTCCTTCTCTCTGGAGGTAGTCAGCAGCGACTCGGCCTCCTCTGTGATCTGCTGGCTCGCTGACACGGGCCAAAAGGTCAAGCAGTTTCGCCGTTGCCACGGCAACGCCGAGATCTCCACCATGGCTCTGGACGGTACTCAGACGCGGCTGTTTACCGGTGGCGCCGATGGAGAGGTTAAAGTGGGTGGACAAAAATAGTCACACACACAGAAACACACGTAGGCATCTGGGAAGAGGTTGAACTTATTTTGTTCAAAAAAACAGATTGAGTCCTTAAAATAATATAGGAGATTCATATCACCCCCAAAAATGTGGTGGATTACTACTCAGGCCATACCTTACCACTCCCCTACCCACTGACAGAATCATCTCTGATGGAAGTAATAATCAACCACACAAACTCTCTGGCTTCACCACGCACGGACAAGTCCCCTGTGTTGTTCAGCCCACAGCAGAATACCAACACACCTGCCAGGCCAGTTAGTAACACCGCTCTACATTTCTATGGTCTCATTTTCCTCAACACTGAGCCTGTGTTGTGGTCATCACAGCAATGTCAGATTTTTACCTTTTAATTCTATCACTAACCATCGGCCAAAGCTTTACTCTGAAATGCAAGAACAAGGAACTGAACCACACCACCATCATGTGATCTAGGTCAGGCAGTGTGTGGACTGACCTGAGCTGTCGTGTTCAATGCGTTACGATAGGATAGCAGGCAATCATTTCAGTGTTTGACATCATGATGAAGGTCTTTTGCCATTCACTGCAGGTGTGGGACTTCAATGGCCGCTGTCTCCACAGAATGAATGCTGGTTTGGGTCGGGCGGTGGGGATCTCACAGGTCCTACTGCTGAAGAGGAGCATACTGGTGATGGGCTGGGAAAGGTATGGTAGACCTGTGCAACAACAAGAATAAAACACTCAGAATCCCTCACCATGGGTTCCTTTCATCGATGGAAGATAGCCAGAAAGAAGCTAATTTTAGTTGTACCCGTTTAAAATTTTTTGAACTGTCAGAAGACGTTTCTCAAATTAGGGATGTGAAATTATGTGAATAATATTTTTTGATAGTTTTTAAGTTATGCCTCTGGAAACCCTCATCTCAGACAAACCCCATTCATAGAAAGTTCATAAAGTTCACTTGTAATCAGGACAGTAAAAAAAAAAAAACAGAATGAAAGATGAAGGCCGATCATAGCTGAGGGCAAGAGGCAGCACTTGGTTATTGTGTGTAGAACGCTTGTGTATGTGTGTGTCTCTGTCCTCTCCTGCTTCCCATTCCTGTCAAAGAGCAAACTATAACAAGACCTCACACTTCTTTATGCGTGTTTCTTTGTAAACCCTTGTCGTACCCCGCTCTTCGTTTTCATTATCGTTTCACACCCAGTGAGCTGAACTCAGTATCCCACCATCAAGTTATACTCTTTCTCTTACTCATCAAACACACACACACACACACACACACACACACACACACACACACACACACACACACACACACACACACACACACACACACACACACACACACACACACACACCGAGGCTTTACACAGACGACAGATCGGCAGTAGTAAATAAAAAACACTGCTGTTATGACTTTCATCGCTTATTTAATTTCCTGTTTCCTCACATCCACCTATGCCACAGTTTAATCCAAATAATGCTGGCGTCGCACTGCATTTGATTCAAAGCCCCGCCGCCTTCTGCTGCTCATATTATCTCCTGCGAGTTGAAATATCCACATCCCAATGATAAACGGATCCCTCAGTATGAGACCACCGTGCATTATTTTTTCATTTCATCTTGAGTGCATGCACAACAATAAAAAAAAAAGCAACAGAAGTCTTGTGTTGACATCAAGCAAATGATTAAAGAAGTCCTCATCGCAGATGGGATGTGTGCCCCGGTGTAAAGGAAGAGCTTCCGTGTTCATTACAAACTCTGTCTTGGTGAATCCTTTGCATACAAACTAAAATTTATACTGTAATTTTTAAAATTCTTCAAAAACAGAATGACAAAAGAAAATATACTGATGGCAAAGACAGCCACTGCTGAAATATGAGATCAGGATCAAATTTAACACCAAAGCTTCTAAAACTATTTCTATAATTGTCATTACTATTACTATTATTACTGTTACTGCCATCTGCTCTTTTTACTACTACTACAACCATTAATTCTGTTAACATAACAACCACAGTGATATGAAAAACTCCACTGGTATTTACAATTGTATTTTATGAGGACTACTATGTAATTACCATGTACTAAGTATGTAATTACTATGTAGTCACACAATACTATTACTGCTGCTCTTGGAAACTAACGTCCACTTCTCTCTGCTTTCTTATCTCTGCAGAAACTTAACAGTTTTCCGTCTACACTCTTTCTCTCAGTCTTTTGTGGAACCATCGGAGTGGAAGGGAGGAGTCCAGCATCGTGGCGATATTCTCTGTGCCGCTTTTCATCCTCTGCAGACTCTGGTCACAGGTGTGTGTGTGTGTGTGCATATATAATAAATGACACTGTCATGAGTCAAATGAAGAATGAGGGCTAATGTAGAGGAGAAGAGAGATGGAAAGATAGACCAAGAAATGATGATGAATGTTAGTAGCTCTAAAAATAAGTAAATAAATAAATAAGTTGCAGCGGTTATCTGGTGATTAGAGTAAATGATCCTGCTATCAAAGGCCTCGTGCACCACAAATCTCTCTGCTGGGAATAGCTCTGTGTTTATGGCCGTCAGTTGCACATGTGTAGGCAAAGAGAGATTTAGCATGTTTCAGAGTTCACCATCAAAAGAACAGTGAGAGGAGGTGCAATAAAGGAGCAACAGTCTGGAACACGCTGTGTTAAAGCAACTTCACACTGATGACAATGTGTTTCTGGCGGAAGTGTGAGGGGATTTCAGTATTTTGAGCTCTGGTATGACACCAAGTTCAAAAAACTTGAACCTGGTGTTCAGGTTCAAGTTTTTCAACGCATGACGACCAGGATTGACCAAACATTGTGCTACATGAATTATCATTCAACTAAAGACACCAGAATTCTTTATATGTGACAAAATTGTATGTTGAAACACCAACAAGGCACCTTCAGTTCTTCTGCCTGGAGGATTAAACTAGCAACCCTTCAAGTTGGCTTCCATCAAAATTGCAAACATGCTGCAAGCAATTTTGTCCAATATGCTCTTCAAGCTGTGAAGTTGTATCACTTTATATTTATATTGATGGTTCTGTTGTCAGTTAACCAGAATCTGTAAGCGGAGTGCAGACCGAAGCTTCGGCGCTGTCTCTGGACCTCTGAGACCCCGGAGATAAGTATAGACTAGAGCGATAAAATGAGTGATGGAGGTGGATGGGTAGATAAGAGTGGGGGCTGTCAAAGCAGTGGGAGAAATGGTTTGGAAGGAAATGAATAGCTGGAGCTTGAACAAAAGCACAATTCAGGAGCGAATCTGCAAACATGAAAACTTCTTCAGAGTTCACGCCCCCACTTTCTGTCGGGAGGGGGGGGGCGGTGTCTGGCTTCTCTCAGGTCCAGTTTTAGCTTACTGCATTTCTTATCATCGCTCCCCACCACACACACACACACACACACACACACACACACACACACACACACACACACACACACACACACACACACACACACACACACACACACACACATACAGAGCCCCCCTCGTTGCATGTCCCACCTCCAATTTAATCCAAATACCCAATTTAAATTGTTTATTAACACTCTCCCAGTAGCAGGGAGGGGAATGGAGACAGTACCTTCTATCTTTCATGTTTGTATGTGTGTGTGTGTGTGTGTGTGTGTGTGTGTGTGTGTGTGTGTGTGTGTGTGTGTGTGTGTGTGTGTGTGTGTGTGTGTGTGTGTGTGTGTGTGTGTGTGTGTGTGTGTGTGTGTCTTACGCCCGCAGGAGTAGGGAGAGAATGAAAAGATGTTTGTTGGTTTGTTTTAAGGTGGGCTTATTTCCATAAGTCTCTGAAGTGCGATGGTTGCCAAATTGCTGAATGCTCTTCTTAATAGTTGATGCATGACACAGACTAAACAAAAGCCTTGATTGAACATTCGCCAGCGCAGCATTTGTTGTGTTTCACTTTCACTCAGCCGGTTCAATTGGTTAACAGTACCGGTGCCTCTCCAGATTTTGGCAGTTTGTCTGATGAATGCAAATGATCCACATCACGAAGGGTGTTTAATGTTTTACTCCACCTGACAATAATGGCGTTGGCACAGTGTTTTAAAAAGTGTTTTAACCAGCATGTCCTTCATGAGTTCTTCATGCGAGTGAAATGTGTGATTGGTCAGGTTTTGGAATGTTCAAGGTGATTGACTAATGCGACAAAAAAAGTTGGAACTCATTCCAAACTTTAATATCTCCGTTGAGCAAATGTGAAACCAGGATGAAACAAAACATTTACAAAGGTGGATGTGAGCTTTTACAGTCTTTTCCTACGTGTACTAGTTTAGTAAATTCTGGCTGTCCTAAATCCGTCGAGCACAAAGGCTTCGTCTTGAAGCCGCGATGCATTAATTTCTGTTGGCAGCTTACTTCTTCAGGGTTGCAGTGAGTGGCGCTGTTTCATGTCGAAGCGTGCACATTGCCAAGTTTTGTCTCGGTGTTGCCAAGTACAAGCACGTTGGTATTGTGGCCACGAGTTTTTAAAAGTCAATGTAAAGTTTTGTTTTGGACACACACATTGCTTGGGACTCTGTGTGTGTGTTTGCAAATGTCTTGTTTGGGTCTTGAATCAAATTGCAGGATGAATCTTTGGCTGACGTGCAGTCAGGGTCTCCTCATTCGTATTCAAAGTCTTTGCTGTGTTCTGCATGGCTTCTTCCAATACGCGCGCACACACACACACACACACACACACACACACACACACACACACACACACACACACACACACACACACACACACACACACACACACACAAACACACAAATACAGACTCACACAGACAGGGGTCCTGCACCTCCTGCAGTCACAAACTCCCCCTTTTCCTTTTTCTGTGTGTGTCCCTTAATCCTCCATGGATGAACACCTTCCAAGCGACCAAGGACCGCCTCATCTGAACTTTGATGGATGTCCAAAATGGAATAGGAAAGCACAGAAATCAGAAACTTGAGCGACAGCACTGCCATCCTCTTTTATTTATACATACTGTATATTTCAGTTTGTGACAAGCCAGTGAGTGAAAGGGAAAATCCTCCAATTTTAAACATCAGCCTGTGGCAGGGGTCTTCTGGCATAGAACAGCATGCCTGACAAGAAATTCCATAAATGCTTTTGGGGCTGAGGAAACTGATAAATGTCCTCAAATGATGTCACTCAAGTCAATGTCAGTTGGGGCTGAAGATTACAAGTTTGAAAATAAAAAGGTTGTGAGCTATCGCTTGTGTGTAGACCCCTGCTTGCATTACCTCCGATCAAACTGCAGTTTATAGTCTTGCTGGGGGGGGGGGGGTTGTGACACACGTTCTGGTAGTGGAGATATGTTGAATAAGAAAAAGGAGTCCTCCAGTGGTGCTGAATGAAACATTCCCTCTTGACTCTGGTGCTGTTCCAGTTGCATCAATCAAAATTGGTGCTTTTAGTTAAACAGGTTTGTTTCTAGTACAAGCAGAGGGTTTTCCACCTTAAAGCTAAATTCCAATGTCTATTTTTTAACCCTAACCCTTCCAGTGGTTGAAAGCTTTATCTACGAGCTGGGATGGCGGTCACATCACTTACCCCACACCAATTTATTAGCAGATTTCTTTCCTGCTAGAAACTGGATCACCACCTTTTCTTTTTACGTTACCTGTTTGCAAAGTTTTCTGGGATTCTCCACCACCATCTCCTTTCTGTCTGTGTGAGTCGCATATGAAAACACTTTGAGGGTTGTCTGGAGGGCTGGATGACCTCTAACCCTCCAAACCCCACAGAAATGGGTTGCACTTCCCAACATGAAGGGGTAGGACTAAAGGGTATGGCGTAGGAGGAGATGGGATTGGGCCTAAATTTGGACTGACTCAAGGTTTCTATCTGGTAAAAGCCAGTTTGTCTTCCTGTCAACTTTTGCGTTCTGCCGTTTTTCTCACCCTCTCTCTCTCTCTCTCTCTCTCTCGCTCTCTCTCTCACACACACACACACACACACACACACACACACACGCGCGCACACACGCCTGATATAAGTCACTTGAAATACATGAGCTGGCCGCGGGCTGCATGAATAATGCAGGTGATCCACACATTCATAAACTTTATACTATACCTCACATAGCTTTCACATACACACCTCCTAGAGCCAACACACTCCTCACACACATTTCATTAAGTCCAGCTATTCAACTGTTGAGTCACCTGATGAGATTTCTCCTTTATGATGAAGACACACACACACACACACACACACTTATATATATATATATATATATATATATACACACACACACACACACACACACACACACACACACACACACACACACACACACACACACACACACACACACACACACACACACACACACACACACATATATATATATATATATATATATATTTAAAATGTAGATAATCCATAAAGCACTTTCTCCTGAGATGAATCCTGAGCTGATGGAAGCTGGGCTTTATCACCACGGAAGTAGTTTAAGTGTCTGGCTCAGCAGAGGAAAGTCAAAGTGTGTGTTGATTTAAAGTTCAAGCTGATTCAATTATGCAGAAAACAAAGAGCAATGCAGATTCATACACTTTACATGTGATTGGTGCAGGAAGCTACGATGGAGAGATTATAGTGTGGAACAACAGCACAGAGAAAGCTCTGAGGAAACTGCAGCTACCTGCTGAACAGAGAAAAGGCAAGAAGTGTCTTTACTTCACAGTATAAATACACTTTTTTTTACTATTGCAAAGAGGATCTGTCTGTGACTAGGTTTTTTTGGTATATCACCTTAGGTTTACCTGATTGCCAACGTCACGTCAACGACAAAGAGGACTTTGATAATTCCTTGGCCATCTCTCAATTGTTCTTTATACCGGGACGTACGTCAGCGACCGCAGCAGGTTTGTATGATGAAATGAGTGTGATTATTTGAAAAAACGTGATGTGCAATAATGCATAATTTGAGAAACAGTGTTATTGCTACATAGGTTCAGGAGCTGTGTAAGAAAAATCAAGTCAACATTTTTTGCTTTTGGTTTCCAGACCAAAGTCTTCCTCTTTGAACATGTAGTATATTCTACCTGTATATACGGCATGAACATTGTGTTGTTTTGAGCGATGCTGTTTGAAGAGTTACAGTTGATGCAATCTGTGAAGTAACTTTTTAAAAATAGTTCTACGGTCTTTCTTTTAATGCCATATAGAATTCTGTAAAACACCGAGGTGCACTCTTGCACATGATCTGTACTGTGTTTCTACAATACAAAGACAGGAAGGATTCCTACCTCTTGTGCCAAGCTGTTGTGCAGTAGTTCCAGATCAATGATCATCTGGCTTGATTTAGCAAGTTCTCAATATTTTGCTGCATCATTGCAGAAAGTCTCAAGTTTACTTTTCTTGCTTTCCTTATTGTAGCTATCTGTTTCTTCCACTTAGGGATAAATTTTTCATTGTCACGTCTACTTCTAGTTGTAGCTCTTTAGCTGCTTTATTGAATACAAAACCACAATAATTTCAGTGCTGTAACTTCATCAGTCAAAACAAATCAAATGATTACAATTCTTGACTGAATTATTTATGTATTTATTTCTATTTTTTTTTGCTGATGATAGCTTCAAAGTAAATGTAATTAACGAACAACACAGTGTGCAGGAATACGTTGCCCATTTTTTTTTTCTCAAATAAAAATCTGGGATTCATTTTTTACTTTATTCGCCCCCCCATGTTTAAAAACAAGGAGAAATTGGAGCCTAACAGGTGAGGTGTGAGGTTTCTGACCTTTATTTTTTTATGTCTCAAATTGAATTTACTGAGGCAACAATAATGACCCCTTTTTAAAATAACATTTTATACCCTGAATCTAACCTTAATTAATCTTCTGAATAAACCCAAACCAAAGCCATGTGATTGCAATCAACGTTATTCCATTCAAATGGTACAGACCAACCCTGTTGGCTCACAATCTGGTCTCTTCCTTTCTAACTGGTGGTGCAGACCTGGTGTCCTGTGGAGACTCAGGTGTGGTCAGACTCTGGAACACGACCCACAGCTGTCTGGTGGGACAGTTTGCGGCTCACAGCAGAGATTTGGGTTCTATCGTCATGACGGTCAGCCCCTGTGGAAAATATCTTATCACGGCTGATAGAGAGGGGACAATCAAGACTTGGGACATACAGGTACTTGATTTACACACATACTGCAGAATTTCTATCAGCTGCAATGGACCACAAAGAAACATTTAAAAAATAGACAAGAAATAGAGTGATGGACACCTATGAGCACAAAGTCAGAGTATGTTACAGAGATATAGATCATGAAGGAGAGAATCAAAATAGTTTCACAGAGAACTTTTGACTTTTTGACTCCTCTATGAAGCCTTAGATCACAACATCGGTGTGAGGCGTAGCTGCATCGCTGTCACGCCCATAATTGCGGTAGAAGAACACCCTCTTGGGTATCATTTCCACAATACTCACAGCTCAGCTTTCCGTCACAGTTTATGTGATAAGATGAATTCAGATGGGTGCGTCTCATTTGGCTTCCAGTTTAATTTATGGAGATTTATGTATATACGTAGCAGAGTTGAAGAAGTTGGACAAGCTCAGTGCTCGGGTAGAAATCCTGTCCTTTGTCGAGTTCAGAGCGACAATTTTGAATCGGCTGGATGACTAACATGATTGCACAGTATGGAGTGTTTCGCTGTCAGATGCAGGGCTTTAGAGTTCTTTGTAAGGTCTTAATCTAACATGATGTAGTAAATAGTTGTTCAAGTGTTCATGTTTATTTTTATTTATTTATTCTTTCTTTTGTCACAAAGGTCCTCCTGAGATAAAAGACCTCTTCTTCCATGAGCTGCAAATGTCAGCATCTTAAGCTGGCTAGAGTATAACAGCAGTAACACCAAAGTTTTGTACTTCCTAGGCTGAGAGGAACATCTTTAACCGATGTTCCTCTGTTTTATGGTGTGTGAATTCCAGAAATTGGTTGTAATTCTCTGTTTCTTGGATCATAATGAAAGATTCAAAGATAAATTGAATATTGGCTATGCTTGCTTTTCTCTAGCAGGCTAACATGTTGGATGTAGCCATAAATTGATGAATCTATTAGCAGCGTGACATGAGACACAACTTTTGCTATTTGTATGAAATCAATCAATGTTTTTCTGCCAGTGTTGCTTTTGTGAACTGATTTACGTGTTGAGAGAGAATGGACAACATGGAGTGGGAGGAACTTAGATGTTTAATAGTAATAATAATAATAATAATAATAATAATAATAATAATAATAATAATATATCAATGCATGTTTTTGTTTTTCCTACAAAAAAGTTTTTTTTCACTACTTTGCTTCTCTACCCTTCAGCATTACTGCCTTGATCCAGATGACAGAAGAACAACAGCACCTCCAGAACTACTGCGTCGCTTCCGCCCACACCTCGATCGTGTGACTCACCTGGAGATGTGTGTCCACAGCGATGACCTCCTCCTGCTCTCAGCATCATCAGACTGCAGTGTGGCACTTAGCTACCTGCCCGGAGAGACAGTCGGTCTGTTCGGACAGGTACACTAGCACACACTTACACGGGTCATTGAATTTGCGCGGTGGGGGCTTTGATTGCATAACATAAACTGTGTGTTTGAAATAAACTCTTTTTTGATGGCGGATATATTGTTAGGTCTCATGCTGTCAAGGTAACAGCCTCAGATCCTCCTGGTTCAAATGCACAGTAGTGCAACCTGCTTCTGATAAAGCAAACCTCCCACTCTGCAGCGGCCTGGTGGGTGGTGGTAGCCCGTTGACTGAATGGATGTGAAACCCAGCGTTGCGCTATGGTTGGGTATGTGTGTGTGTTTGTGTCAAAGACCTATATTATGTTAGCCCGGGGCAGTGTCTGCTGAGCAATGTCTCATTCCATTTCGCCTCAGGCACCCACACACACCAGTATATCACACCCCAAAGCAGACCACGCTTGAAGGCAAACATCCATGTAAACCTGTGTAATAGACTGTCTGTGTCATATAATACATCCTACGTACAGTACATAAAGTACTACATGTTACATGACAGCAAGACAGATAAAGAGGGTTTTTTTTAGTGGAGTTAAGCCCCAGTTTTGTTCCATGAGATGCTGTTGGACTCATGCGATGTCTGCGTCATGGTGGTCAGAGGTGAATTTTGCAAAGACATCAATTTTCAGCCTGTTAGGATTTTTAAAGGAACCACGTTAATGACGACCATTCTTTTGAGTAAGGGTCCAACTCACAGGTAGAGTATCACATTACATTTTGACGAGATTTCTGCAGGTGCGCCATTCTGCATTCCCAAGAAGTAAAGTTTTGCAGTAGTAATATTGGAGAGTCAAGGTTGTCTTGAAAACTAGAAAAAGACTTTCCAATTCCAAATATTCCTGCCGTTTGTCGCCTTTGCTTTAGGAGGAGCAATGGGGTTTGGAAAGACCTGGACCGCTGCACCCTCAGCTGGATCCTGGGCAAAGCCTGGGAGCCTTGAAAAGCCTCACAGGACGAGAAGAGGTCATGCAAGGAGAAAAGAGCTCTCCTCCACCTTCCAAAGAGACATCCTCTGATGAAGGAACCAACACTTCTGCAGAGGGTGGACAGCTGGAGATGAAAGATGAGGGAGTGGGACTGGATTTGAGCATGACTGAACCTTTATCTATGCTATGAGTTGGGTTTAGGCACAATGTACTTAGAACAGGGTGGATTCTCCTTTTGAGAAACCCTCCAGCTCCTCTCAGTTCAGAAATTTAAGTTTAGTTTCCCTTCAATGAGCTTCTGTCTTTCACATTTGCCTGATCTGCATCCTCTCTCTGCTAGCTCTGCTAGCTAACAGACTTCAGATGAGACTTTAATTGTATGATGTACATGAAGTCGTAGATGTGTGAGGTACATTTTCAGATGATCATGGTGATTAAACTATGACTCCAGTTTGTCTCTGAGTGTATAGAATTTATGTAACTAATTGTATAGATCTTGTATCTGCATCTATACAGTTACTCACCCAGGAGTGGGCTGTTAAATGGATCGGGGGTAGGACAGACATGGTCAATGTGTAACGACCTACCAGGATACAATATTAAAAGTAAAATTATTGTATTTTTATGTGAGCTGTCTCTGCTATCCATGCAATGGGCTTTGATTTTGCAAACACACAAAAACACACACATAAAATCTGTGATAAATGCTAATATCAGCATGCTAACACACTCATACTGGCGATGCTATAATGCTGCTGTTAAGTAGGTGTAATGTTTAGCGGAAGTACTAATTCAGTAATTTGGATAATTCACATGAAGAAAAGCTTGAATATCATCTGAAACCGGTTACAGATTGACTATTTCCATTCTATCATATTGCGATGCACAGCCAGTTGTGTTTACATTGACACTGCATTACATTAATTTCAAATTTAACAGTTATAAGTATGTCTTTACAAAAACAGCATAAAGAAGGGAGGAAGACCCGGTGAAGATCCCTTCATGATGTCTAATTAAACACAGCCACCATAAAATCTAAGAGATGTTCATTCAAGCTTTGGTTTCGAGACAAGAAAAATGTCCTCTTTGAAGAAGAATGCCTTATGTTTTAAGTTAGCAGTAAAGAATGTTCAATGAATAATTTTTTAACAAAATAGTTCACATACACTAAAATGCAAAAATTTTGTTAGGACATACAGTTTAATAGAGGGAATATAAACTTTTCTTATGATTTAACCTCAGTTCAAATTAGTCCACTAATCATTTTATATTTAAATGTACAGAAGTTGTTTAAAAAAGAGAATTTAAGTGTCTCCATGTTTTAAAGAATGGCTAACTTTAGAAACACCTGGAGAGAAAGTGCTCACAATGACTGGAGGAATCAATAATGAATGTGTATGTGTGTGTGTGTGTGTGTGTGTGTGTGTGTGTGTGTGTGTGTGTGTGTGTGTGTGTGTGTGTGTGTGTGTGTGTGTGTGTGTGTGCATGTGGACTGGACTGAGCTCATCAGAAAAGTTTGTGTGGTTTTGTGGAAAGGCCAATTGGCAAGTCTAAACCGGGCTGCCAGCCAGCTACCGGGCATGAGGTGTGAATAGAATGGCCTCACTCCATCACCAGCTTAGTGAGTGTGTGTGTGTGTTTGTGAGTAGTCCATCAATCAGAGCAACCATTTACCAGCGAGTGTGAGCGTCAGGTCTGTTCCACTCGCTCTATCACTGAGCGTGTGCGTTTGGGAGCGATGCAGGAGTCATGATATTGATGGGTCTGGGCGCTCAGTCTAATCTCCGTGACAACACAAACACCGGAATATCCACAGGAGAAATATGACACACGCACGCGCACACACACACACACACACACACACACACACACACACACACATACACACACACACACAAACACACACACACACACACACACACACAAGGAATAATTACAAAGTCCTAAAAAATCACTGGAAATTATAATTAGATGAAAGAGTTGAACAATGGCTAATAAAAAAATGTGGAATTTAGAATTGTTAAATTTAGCACCAGTGTGAGCACACACACAGACACACATGCACACACACACACACACACACACACACACACACACACACACACACACACACACACACACACACACACACACACACACACACACACACACACACATATTGTGGAGGTGGAAAAGCAATTACAAGCAGGCAGGTTGATTTTGATTTTAATTGGAGCTCTCGCTGCGAGCTCCACCTGTTATCATCAACAGCCAACAAACGTGAACGCGGAATTTTCAACCCCACAAAACACTTTCGCTCACTTTAATCGCAATTCCTGTGGTTTAATCACAAGTTCCTCCTCCAAGTTCTTGTAATTAATTGTTTGTACAGCTTTAGCATGAAGGTACGACCAGCAGTCTTCAGTAGAACGTGTTTTATATTTCTTGAAAGAAAGTTTTAACATGAAATCAAGTTTCTTCTCTAATCTGCACTGCTTTCCTCTGTATCTCTGCTTCATATCACTTTTGGCAAGCTGTTATTATCACCGACATAATCGTCTGAAATAAAGCTTTATTATTTACCTAAAAATTGATGGATTTGTCAGCCGAAATCCATTTAAAATACTGTAGTTAAATTTACACGTCTTATGATGATTGCGGATTGAACATATCAGCTTGGAAATCTAGTAATAAAGTTTTGGAGACACTTTGAGAGTTTTTGCGGAATTTTATTTCGTGAGCTCACGTCTTCTAATCTTGTGCTTCTGTTGTGAAATTTGGAGTGTCAATTCACCCTAAGAATTTAATATGTCAGAAATTTTTTCATCCTCTGACTTTCCATATCACTACACCATCAGTTTAGTTTTCATTTGCCAGATTAATGACAGTTTTATAATCCTCTGCTGTACTTTATATTACTGCTAATTTGCAGATGTAATCCTTCTAGCATGCCAAGCTAACCTGTAGCACAGATCACCACTGTTCATGTGATGGAATTTCTGAGTTCTCAGCTGCATGAGTCAACCATCATCCTGGACAAAGAATCTAAGTTTTATGTATAAAATAGTATTTATAGAATAGAGACGGGTTGATAACTGAAAACTGATCGCCTCCTGTATGTGTAAGGTATCTAAGTGTGTACATAATGGAATCAATTGTTGATTTCCTCGCCCTCATCCCATTATGACCCCTGCCCATTCCCTTCAAACAAAACCCATCCCCGACGGGCGTTGGATTCAAGCTATTAGCGGCAAGACACACAAACACAGCCATGTGCATAAATATGCTGCGGTGAATTACGACGCTCCCTTTTCTTCTTCATCTGCAAGTCAAAGTAGTTCTAGCGTGCAAATGATGTGTGCTCAATGCTCAATTAACTTATATTCAATGTGTGCAAAATACGGGGTCATTGCACAACTGCTTGGTGTTAAAAATGGGGAGGGGGGGGTGAATTCCTGGGAAGCATGCTGATGATGCTAGCCCACCATTGCATGCCCCTGAGCCTTTGACAGTGTTAGCATTTCAAATAGAGTTGCACACTAAACAAGCAAAAGTAGCACGTGAGCGGCAGCTCATCAAGGCAAGTCTTGTTTATTCTGCTGATGTGTGTGTTTGGTTGCAGATTTGCGTGCATGTGTGTGTGCATATCTGTTTCCAGGTCTTTGTCTTTGCAATATGAAAACAAATTACATCCCTGCGTGTATGTTTGTGTGTGTGGAGGCATCTCTGCAGTTGTTATTTCTCTGGTCCCCATTCCTAGGAGTGTGTCTGTGGGGCTAAATGCTCATCATGTAAATCAGTGAGCTATTATGAGCTGGCTCCTCTTCCTCTGCTTTCGTATGAAGATGAATAAAAGCCAAGCCAGTGATAAACGAGGAAGGAGAGGAAATGAAATGAACCCCGTGATTAAAGTGCACTGCTATGTGGGCCTCTTGGTGTTGCATGCTTATCGTGTGTGTGTGTGTGTGTGTGTGTGTGTGTGTGTGTGTGTCTGTATGTGTCTGTGTGTTCACATTATTCCCTTGCCTTTCGGCCTCAGTTTAATTTCGCAGTCGTCATTCTTAAGTTCGGCTTTTAGGGCGACATTCAGGTTGTAGAAAGCTCACACTCGTGTGCACAAATGTTGACGTTTGTGTGTGTATGCATGTGTGTCTCTGTCTATGCATCATACTCATGTTCGCATAATTTGCGATACACATAGACTGATTTCGAAGGACGAGTCCCACTGGGGGTTCAAACTCATGGAAGTTATGGTAATCACAGATAAACAGTAGGTTGTGTGTTCATGCAGGCGTACACCTGAACATGCATCTTCCACAGGTTAATTAGCCTGAAGCGCCCAGGCTTGTAATATTGTGTTTCCTGTTTAAGCGTTGCATAAATCTCACCTCATATTCTCTATTTTTTTTGAAGACAGCTTCATTTGTATGTATGAATTTAGTGGCAGGTGAAGTATTCCAACTCCGGCTGCCTTGTTGCAGCATAATTACAATAAATCTGATTTACATTTGTTATACAATTAAGCCGTCATCTTAGTGTTGCTTAGCTATTTTTAAGGGGACAATACAATTAAGATATAGTGTCACACAGATTTGAAACTGGAACACTCACATGTGGGAGCCATCGTGGATGAGTGTGATTGCCTGACACCTTGGATATGCCAATTCCCACCTCAATTTTTCCCCAAACTCTTTTACCCATCCTGCCTCGAGTGTTTACCATTTAATTTATCAAAAGCAGGTGTTACAGCTCCGATGTGCACTTGGCTGGGAAGACAGACGTCACTACACAGTGTTGCCATGTTGATTGTGGCTGTAAATTGCTTTAGACATACCCAAATGTCACTTACAGTACATGCATTCCATATAGATTCAGGTATGTCTAAATCCTGCTTTACTCGCCGTTACAGTAAGATGCTCTCAGAGCAAAAAGCGACCCTGGAACTGGGTCCAAAAATAAAACTGGTGAGAGCCAGGTGGGAAAACCTATAAATAAACTTTCTTAAGTGACTGTAACGTTTGTCAAATAAATGCAATGGCAAAATAGAGGATGACTGAGCTTCGAATGAATGATTCTACATGTCTATGGAGCAAAGACAGCAAGTTTTTTTGGATGGGTAGCAGTGTCTGTTGGTTCCTGTTGAGAACCATGGAAGTCTGAATCCCTAAAAGTGTTTCCTTATTATCTGAGAGTGAGGGACACCTTTAGAAAAGTTTTTAAGAGTTTCTTTAACACTGAGAGTACATATATAACTTTAAAAAGCACACATCTTTCAAAAATTCCCTTCCAAATGTCACAAGCTTGGTGGAAAGGTTTCAGTCTCTAAGAACTCTTAAGGTTTTAATTGAAAGATAAAGAAGTATATTTACTTTCCTTTTGGACCTCTTACTAAATCCTTGTCCACATGTACCTGACATTTACTACTTTACTTAACATTCAAAACTTGGCTGATTTATACTCTACAGAATGTGCATGTTTTTAATTCCAAAATCTCAGCTATTTCCATTTGCCTCCACTCATAAATATCCAAAAATATTTGGTGCATGGTGGCTCGTGGCCAGCGCTTCCACACGGTGCACACAATTTATGCGAAGTCATCTGCCTAACATCAGTTGTGATTATTTCTAATTGGATTCAGGAAAAGAAGAACTAGCAGTCACTAAAGCAACATAATCATTAATACAGTAGGGAGAAAGGTGATTAAATCAGAGATATTGATGAAAAAAAAAATCCAGTTTCAGACATAAACTGGGAGCCGACCAGCTGTAAAATTATACAGTGGGACAAACCACAGCTGATTTGAATTACACAGGAGAGCTGAAGCCTCAATCTGCCGATGGAAATGTTGCCTCATTAGCATTACTTGCTAACAGGATGGTCTGACAGTCTTTTATAATTAACTTATAAAGTAATTTTAAAAAATCATTACTATTTTTTTGTTGCTTTGCCACAGTGGCTGCTACTTTGTTAATGTCAACTATGGTGGCCCTGAGGTGCAAATCACACCAAAATTGGAAGAAATGAAGTATTGTATTATCACATTTAACACATATTGTTTAGCCTTGCCCCTCTGGGGTCCCGTAGCTCACGCATGAGATTTCATTAACAACCCAGGGCTTGTAAGGATTTGTTTCATACAAGTGTTATTAATTGATGGCAAAACATTCATGTTTTCTCTTAATTTGTGGCTTTAGTGATTTATCGTATAAAAATTTGTCAGTCCGCCTTTTCACTTCTACAGATTCTTGTCTTTTTTGTTATTTGAAATTCATTGTTGATCCCTGAATGAGATTTCAATTTCATTATGATTGCAGCATCTTTTGAAGATGCAAATAAACACGTCTTACATATTTTTTTAATGAGCGGGAGGAACCCCATACAACATTTAGATGGGAAACACCCATCTGCATTATCAACTGCAACTAAAGTGGCCAACCCAATGTGTGTGTGTGGGTGTGCGTGTGTGTGTTTGCACAAGAGAGCAAGACGTCATTCATATATGCACTTCAGAGATTTATTTATGTGTGCATCCGGATTGAAGCGGTGCAGGATATGTTTGACTTAGCACAGGAAGTTGCATGCTAATGGAATGCTAATTAGTTTCAAACAGTCTTAACATTGAGAAGATGTAGGAGAAGCTGCTACTGATCAGCAGGTATACAGACACTTTGGTCGTAAATACTCATTAGTCAACAGGTTTCTATTCTTTTTATCTACCCCATTCTGTCCAACTGTGGAGGAGGGAGGGTAAAAGACGGATGGAGGACAGAAAGATATTTCTAAGATGAGAGAGAGTGAGCAGAGAATAGATGCTGTTTAAGGAAAATGTACGGGGTGGGGTGTAAATGGATGGAAACAAGTACAAGCAGGGAGAGGATGGCGACTTGGGCAAGGTGATGGGAGTACAGAGAGGATGAAAAGAAGATAGATGGAGAGAGGAGAGGTGATTGACAGGTAGACATCAGAATTGAGAGAAAGAGCTGAAAACATGAGGAATACTTGTTAAACAAGAACAGTAAAGTGAGAGAGGTGAAGAATGGGTGAAAGGAGAGCTTGGGAGATGAGGGGACACCAGTGCAGGAGTGGTAATGTCAAAATCTATTTCATCAGAATCCATTTTTTGGACCAGGATAGAATTAAAATAGACGTTTTCAACATCATAACACAAAATTGCATCAAAGGAAGGTTCCTATTTTGCAAGAGATCCTCATCCAACACGCTGCTGGTAATACAGTAACTCTGTTGGGCATTGTCTTTACTTTTGTATGCTGTAAACCGATCTTGGTTGCACTTCTGCATTCTTTTAAAAGATATTTTAGGGCTACAGCTATCTTCCTGACTGTGTCAGGCTCAAGGCGATTTAAAGGAATAAACTTCTGAAATGCTGAAACCCCCATTGGGAAGCTTGATCCCTAACCAGGATTTAAAAGCATGCCTGATGGAAGAGCTGCTGAAACAACCCAGCTGGACACTCATCTGCCTGACCGAGGAGCTGTGTAAATACTAAATACCTAATAAGGGCTGCAAAAAGACACCTCAGGACTGTTCCGGAGAGCAAGCTAAGAAAAGTGGGGATTAAAGCCCAACACCCGAGTTGAATGGCTCAATAAAGGTTATTTCAGGCTCACTTGTCGAAGCTGATTCAAGACAGGCCCAGGTGGTTAGTGGAAGTGAGGCAATGCTAGTCTGAAGTGGTCCAAAAGGTCAAAGGTTGATCAGATTGATCCACCAAAGCAAACAGCATCAGTAGATGTGTTTGCCCAAAGAGCACAGAGCTGAGTCGTAGAAATACAAGCAATCGACCACACAACCAGCCCAGCCTCATAGACCGCTCTGCCTACAGGAACAAGAGATGTAGAGAAGCTAAAAACTTGAGCAAAGAAATATTTCATCCTGCTAAAGAAGTACACCCAGAAGGACCCGACGAGGGCCGGGGTTTAGCCTCACGCTGCACAGGTGCTGCCATTTGCTCACCAACACTTTGGGGAGCTCGCCTCAGGTTTTTTAACACTCCAGGCCTTGATGGAAGAAGTCGCCACTGCTACAGTTCTCTCTTTATTAGAGGTGGAGAAAAAGGCAAATAGGTGGAAACTAGAGAAAGAAAGTGAAGAGGAGAGCAGAGTTTAGAAACAGAAGCAAAAGGACATTAATTCCTTGCACCCACAAATCGATTATGAAAACTGTTGATGGATTTTTATGAAACTGGAAGAGACCATTAAATTTCTACAAAAATGGTTGGATTTTTACCCACTTCCTGTAAAATTGTGATACTTTTTTTCACCTTCTGTGTCTGTTACATTTAAACTACATGACAGATTTTCATGAAAGTCACAGTCAATCCCTTAAACATCATTTAAAATGAGCAGTCAAAGGTAAAGGCCGAGGCGAGGTAAGATGTGATTCTCTATCACATCAGCATTCTGTGCGCAATCACTGCACATACATGAGTCGTCTGTACTGAAATGGCCAGCAGTAAATGTCCAATGCCATCTATAGGCAGTTCAAAATACAGAATGTGGCATAAATATTCAAATATTATTACTATTCTGGTAACATAGCTGGGCCACGGCACCATTCTCCTTAAGGCCACAGTGAGCTCTTCAAAGGAAATGGATTTCAGAGTACTTGAACATATATTATAAAGCCCTGCATTTTAAAAAGCTCCCCGTGTGTGTGTATGTGTGTGTGTGTGTGTGCATATGTGTATGTGTGTACTTGTCCACTTTGTCTTTTCTGAATTCTAAAAACCCTTAAACGTAACCATGTTAGTGTGCAAATGCATCGAATATCACATCACAACCTGGAGAAATGTTACACACACGTGCTTAAACTGCTCCAGGCTGGTGGCTTAACTGCATTTGTCAGCCTCAACACATGCACACACACACACACACACACACACACACACACACACACACACACACACACACACACACACACACACACACACACACACACACACACACACACACACACACACACACACACACACAGTGTGACAGTTTGGCCCTGTGGTCACATCCCCATAGCTGATATCCCCTAATAATCTCCCACCCATTTCCATTCCAGCACCAACTGGTAGCATGTGTGTATCATGGAAGTGTTGCTTGTGTGCTGTATGTGTGTGTGTGTAGGGATCAGAGCAGAAGCCATGTTGTGTTGGACCATAAGACAAATCACAAATAGGCTATTTTCACAGATATTAGCCAGCATTTAAATATTTTATGTGACTAAAATATTGAAGCCCTCCGCCCCGCCTGCACCATTTATTTTTTTCCTAACCTCTCCTCACCTCCTGTTCAAGGTTATATTTTAATTCAGGACAAGCACTCAGATCTCTCTCTTCATCTCTCCCTCACTTTTTTTCTTTCTTTCCTCCTTCCTTCCGTGCCCTTCCACCCCTCCATGTCCCTCAACTCTCCCCCATATCCTGTCTATCACTGCAGCCTTCTGCTTTAATTCACTCTGTTCCCACCAGCCCGCCGCCCCAACTGTAGCGCACACCCCCCTGTCTTTTTCTTTCACTCTCACACTCGCTCTCTAACCCTGTGTCCATCCCTCTCTCTCTCTCTCTCTCTTCTCTCCCTCTTTTGCTGTCTGTTCTTCCATGAAATTAAAGAGCTCTAAGCTCCTGTTTAATCAGAGCCTGTTTGGGAAAGTGCTGCGATGACAGAAACCATCCCGAGTGCTGTGTGCATGCATGTAGGTCTGCTGTTTGTGCATGTGTTTGTGTGTGTGTGTGCGCGTGCGTTGATTATTAAAATCATATATGTTCAAGAGGAAACTGAAAGATGCCAGCTTCAGAGTTTCTCTGTGATTTTGCATGAACAAATGCATACAGCCATTAATCCATAGAAATAGGTATTAGCATTCAGTTAGGCCCGATACTGGGATGATTAAATATCAGTCTGGGTTGTTTACTGTCAAGGCCTGAATGGATGCAGATCAACACATCTAATCAACAGCCATTTGCCACCACAAAATAGAAGACAAGTTAATGCCTCGCTGTTTGACAGGGTGAAAGAGGGAAGGTGTGATTGAAGTCTGCATTACTTCTCCTCACGTCTCTCCCCAATGACACTGATTTTGTGCTTCAAGGAATAATTTGACATTTCTGAGAAATACACCTCCCTTTCTCATCGAACACTAGACGAGAGGACCAATACTGCTCTCATTTGCACTTACATTTTGGAAATCTTTACCAATCTCGACTTCGCCTGGATGAACAGTTTCTTAACATTTATTTAAATTCTCAAAAATTTTGTATAGTCAAACAAATAATTCAAAAACCAGGAGTCACAAATCTGAATTTATCGCCGAGTTATATCTGATACTACGTTAAATCACATTTGGTAGGTTTTGAATGCAGGGCTTTTGCTATTTTAGTGGATCATTTTCGTTGTGGTGCTTGTAATGAGGTGAAGGAAGTGAATGCCTCTACTAGTACAGCAAATTACCATGATGGAAATTTGTGGGCAGTGATTAACACCCCTGAGCTACGGCCCACACACGGCGTTTATTGACCCACGGAGATAATAAGTTGTTCAGTGATGGAGGGACTTCCTTACTTGATACTTAATCAGTTGACTCACCAAAGTGTAACTGCAATTACGTCGGTCGCCAATCACGTAGTAAACCGTAGACGTACCCACAGATGAATGAAAAAGAACAGTAACTGTCCTACCTATTTGCGTCTTTCAGAAGCTGCCTATTTTGCATTCTTTTTATTGTCCTTGTTTATGTAGGAAATTGGCAACACATTGCACAGAATCTACAAATGCATGTTGTGGCACATGGTCATAATGTTAGGAATGATGAGGACTTCACTCATCGTTCCCTTTCTGGAAACTTGATTGGGATAGTGCTGGATGTGGCGCAGAATATGTGACGGCTGTAGCTAGGGAGAAGGTGTTTGGAGTTTCCTGAGAAAGTGTAATGCTCAGCACGATAGCTGGAATGTGCTTCACAATGATTTGATGTTTCATGCTTTCACTTCAAATGAATGAGGTTCAATGCCTTAGAGCGGCCCAGCATTCTTATCCTCTGTGCCTCTGCCCACCTGAGAGTATTTGTTGTTGACCAATGAGCCATACATGAACAGTTTTTCCTCAAGAAATATTTCAGGCATGCTTTACACCCAAAATAGTTTTTTTTTTTTAGTATGGGTTGACTCTATTATCTAGTAATTAGTGAGGAACCTGTATCTCATTCCTCATAAGAGAATCCTGGATTGTGGAGATTGTGGGGTAGAACACAGTGAGCATTTCAAGGTTTCATGATACAGGTATTCAACTGCAAAGTCTACTAGGATTATTAAACAATTAAGAAACTAATTAAGTAATTTGGTTGCAAATTGCCATAACATCCCTACACAATGTGTACATCCGAACTGCGTCATTCTCTATTTACAAAAGCCTCACACGTTCCAACTGTTATCAGACATCACAGAACTGTTCAAACTGTTTCACCCGCCCAGAGCGCAGACTGACGAGAACAATCAGATACAGTCACACAAACAAACATAGGCGGCATTCAGATACTGTTGTGATGCACACAAAGCTGACAGTCTCACAAAGTTTGCATGCAAGTGGCGCAGTCAATCGAGGACATGTTCCGCATGCAGCCTCTAGGTGGCAGTAGAGGTGCAGCTCATTCCCACACTGTCGTTAGTACAGCCAGTGCATGAACCTTCAAAAAAAAAAAAGCCCTAATTGTGTTTGTGTGCGCCATAAAGATGGTGTGCAAGAGTGATCAAGCAGAAGAAAAAAAAAGTCTTGCAGCGAAAGGTATTGAGTTTTATTTTACCTGTGCTCCCACGCACGTTGTTTTACAGATATTGGAAGGAAAACTGTCTGTTGTAAATCTTGTTCACGACACCATTTGTCTCTATAATCCAATGCAGAACAACAGGCTGATGTGATCAAACACTACCAGATGGTTTCCTTATGAAACGTCATGTCTGACCCAGATTCCGGCACACCACCTACTGTCAAACACTCCACCTTTACAAGGGTTGGATTTCAAAGAATGGGATACGATGCCAAAAAAAGGGGAAAAAAAGAATGGCCCATTATTTCATTTTGATGCAGCTTTAACAAGGCAGTTGGTGCTCTTGTCAAACCATCCACCATCCTGGTCCATCGGAGGACTTGTATCTTCATTTCTTTTTGCCTGATTGTTTACTCAAATCTAGACATGATTGTTTACTCAAACATTTGATAGTCTTTAATAATTCTCATGCAACTTTTTCTTTCTCATCAGCTTTCTTTCTTTTCTTTCTTTCGGTTCACCTTCGCTGCATCTGTCTGTCTATTTTTCATATACGGTTCATCGCAGCTATCAGTAGGATCACAAAACGACTGTCAGATACTCATCTCAGCTTTGACCGATGAGACTGATCCCTATATGTGTGTGCGTATGTGTGTGTGTGTGTGTGTGTGTGCTCTTTCTGTGTGAAAGTGTGTGTCATTGTTCAAGGAAGGGTGTGACACAGAAGCATCGGCTTAAGCTACTCCGCGTGATGAACAGCCCGTCACGTGTGTCACCCCTTTGCCCACCGACCATTCCACACCTCCTCCATCTCTCGCGTCCATCCATCTCACTCTCCCATCCCTCCCTCTCGTACTCCACCTCTCAATTCGTCATTTGGCCTTTGTGTCCAGCGCTCTGGCCTTTCTCCCCTCCAGAGCTCTCATTACCTCTCTCTCTCTCTCTGTGACATCCAGTGACGGGCCAACCATCACTTCCCGACACCTCGACATTCTCCTCTCTCTCCTTCTCTCCCTCTCTCTCTCTGTCTCTCTCCCTCTGTCATTCTCTTTTTCCTTTCTCCATCTCACTCTTGCTCTTCCTCTCTCATTTTGCTTCAATCCATACTTCCACCTCCTCACTTTCTTCCATTCAAGACCTCTGATAAATAGTCTTGAAGCTCATTTACACTGTCTCTATGTACAAGAAGTAATGCATCTGTTTCCAGCCATTTATCCATCAACTACATATTACCATCAATCTTTTATCTTTTATAACCCTATTTCTGGTAACTTGACTTTACCTTTTCTGGCAATCAAACAACCAACCTACTTCGGTGGCCGTAACTCTTTTTCAAAATTGAGGTAGCAACATTGAGAGGCCTGGTTGGCCAGCCAAGACCGTCTCCATCATCCCAAAGGAGCTTCATGCTAGCAGGTTAGCAAACAAGCAACCGGTGATCCTTGCACAGGTTCATCTTTGTTATGGATTTTACTTCCTCTAGATAGTCAACTTTGATCATTTGGGATTAAAAACGACACCACAGCAGTTTAAAAAAATGAAATTGAACATTTAAGTAGGTTCTATCCTGCAGAAAATGTCATGCCGAGTCAAGATGAGTAGATCTGGTATCACACAGGGGAAAAAATGACTGCAATCACAATGAAGAGTCCAATATTCTGACAAGAAGGAAAATGACAATGCTACAGAGGAAATAGCCGATTATTAAAACTTGTCCAGAAAAGAAGCAGCAACGTCTTCATTGTGTGAGGTTGTTAAATACATCATAACTTACAAGGGGGATTTTGACAATCTTGACGATGTCTTTTCTTGTCTCTATTGTTGTTCAAATAACACCGACTGGTCTGCTCTGTTTGGTTAATATCCACGAGCTTGTCCATGTATGAACAGAATGAACATTATGTACAGATTGAAAGCTCCCTCTGTATCATAATCTGTCTTTTGAACCTAAATTTTTTATGTTCATTTTCTTTTTATTCACATGTACATTTATTTCTTTATCGATGTATTTACTTTTTTGGTTTCGTGTTATTCTATCCAAGAGCAAATCACTCACACACATAAACACACACATCCAAACACAGTATACTAGCCCACAGTGCACACTAATCAGAGACCCTGTACAACAGGTCCAATGAGAATGGAGACATCATTAGGAGAGGAGAGTGGGTAAGTTGGACTCTCTTTATGAAGTGAAGGATTTGCTGTCCATGTTCTGGTCCCACTGTGGGCCACAGCGATGGCACTCATCCTCATCCTCTCCTCTTTCTTTCGTTACCTCCTTATCATGTGGCTCACATCTTCTGGAATGGCATGTCCACTGAGTATCTCTTCACAGTCATGGCCTGAGAGGTTTTCAGCAATGATAACCTCACTGAGAAGGAATCTCATTATTTTCAGTGGATGGGATCTGCGCTTCGATGTTCCACACAGCAGTGAGGGTAAAATGTGGTTGTAGCCCTTCGAGCAGCCATAGTCAGAAGTTAACAATATCTCAGGTTTTAACGAAGGAGCGCTGCAGCAGTTGCAGTTTTTTCTGTGCAGAGTAACAACCAGCCATGAACAGAATTTAATCATTGAACATATTTCCTAGTATTTCCTACTCACAGCAGCAGCATCTCTGCGGTCAAGCCACCAGTGTTTTAACTAAGATGCATATAAGCATTGGAAATATTGTTACCCTTGATAAGTTTTAATATGCTAGCAAATAGAAAGCATCCTGCTGTAAATGTAGTATGCTTCATTAGAAACATGCATATTATTTATGCATGACATGTGATATGTCATGCATAAAAAATATCATTTCATGGTTTATACCTGTTGCAGTTTGCAAGCTAACAAAATAAAAAGCCCACATGGGTCTGCGTTTGTTGTAAATGAGCATGGTTAATGACTTCAGTGCATTATATTATGTTGTTATATCACAGATTTATTTCCTTTTGGTTTTTTTTTTAACATTGCATGCATAGCAAGCATTCCTTAACCATTAATATAAAGTATCTCTCCTGCTCCCATGAAGCTCATTTGATTATGCTTTACTGGGATTTTCTCCTTTTGACCTCTGGATAGTTTTCCTTCCTTATGTT
This sequence comes from Antennarius maculatus, assembly GCA_013358685.1. Taxonomy (NCBI): domain Eukaryota; kingdom Metazoa; phylum Chordata; class Actinopteri; order Lophiiformes; family Antennariidae; genus Antennarius; species Antennarius maculatus. Next base: position 18,676,216 of record CM023613.1, on the reverse strand, counting down.
GACCTCAGCCAATCGAATAGCTCCATTATCCAGATAATTGGTACCCAAAGTTAATTAACTATCACTGATATTGCATGGATCATTTGATAATGTTTTCAGTCCACTGGCCTAAATGTGATTAACACTGAAAAATCAATTTAAGTTATCGTGTAATTGTAAGCGCTTAGATTGACTCATTTACTCTTCATAGTACATTAGTACAGTACTGAATCCGCAAACTGTTTTACTTTATGTTAGTGTTTAAGAAAATAAATACAGTACAGGAAATTTTGAGAAATTTTACAATACTGTGTAAAATTTAGTGCAAACAGTATAATGCAAGGAATGCTGTTTTCCTCTATAATTTGGATTCCATCCATTTTTTTGTCATTACAATTCAAGTAAGTTTAGATTGTTCTGCATTGACAGCTGTAGAAAACAGGAAGGTGACACCTATTTCAAATGTCAGTTACGAGCCGTAAGACAGCAGTAGAAAAAATTGAAAGCAGATATTAAGACGTAAAAGATTACAACCTTAAATAGAACAACTAAAATGTGCTTGACTGACATCTCCCTTTAGGAAGACACTCCTTCATAATCATTATACATGTTTTGACTGAGTCAATTTTACTTAATTTTCAGCTTTGCTTCAAATTCAATCTGAAGTGTAATTAAGCAGGATAATTGGGAGCACATTTTGAGATATCTATACTGGACAATTCACTAGCCGCTTTGATTTAAAGAATAATTGTGTCCATTCCCAGGAAGTTCTGTCAAAAATTTAGATGCAACTTGTACAATGAGAGCTCTGTGGATTATTTAATGGCATTTTCTGAATAATTTTACCTTTTAATATTGTAATTTTTCATTGCTGCAAGTGCCACAAATATGATTATTTTTACTTCAATATGCAAAACCATGCTTGTTCCCATTCCTGGCTCATCAGATAAGTCTTGTTTGACCCATTAAGCCACCCTGACCTGGACGTTAGTCACTCTTTATACAGAAACACAAGAGAGGTGCCTGCAGAAATGAGGCTATGGGGATGAGGGTAAGGCGTCTGTGACGCCTCTACTCAGTGATTTCTTGTTGCACATCATAATCAGAATTAATGGCTGACTTCTTGTCCTTTCTCAGCTCCATCAAAACATGCATTCAATATTTAGAGCAGCTGCTAATTATACATTCAAATATGCATTTTCTGTCCTGTTTGGTTAACACAGATTTACTATATTTTGTAATGCTGTGACCTTTCCCATACTAATTATTCCTGACTCCAGAAAATGGCAGGCCATTTAAAGTGTGAAACCAGTTTAGCACAAGTCTTTCCTTGTGATCTTTTAAATAAATGCCCTGCTCTCTAGATATCGCTGTTGGTACATTGATGGCCCTTATCTGCATCACTTTGAACATGAAGTCAATTGTGTTTGATTCAGATAACTTTAGTTTAATTTTAGGAGGTAATTTCAAGTCAGCTTCCAATTAATACAGGGTTGAATGATTTCCCTGCATAGCGGTTCAGTTTGTGAGGCTGCCGTGCGAGACGTTCCTAGCTAATATGGGTCAGTTGTGTCTTTGTGATTGCCTTTCTGTTGCTTTCTCATGTGACCCACGGAGTTCAAAGACATGCAGATCAGGTGAGCCGGCACATTAAATGCATGCGTTTGCCTCCGGTGTTAATCCGATGATAGACTGGTGACCTGCCTCTCTGCCATTTGTGCCCACAGGGATTGTCTGGTTCCCCCCGTGACCTCGAGCGTGAATAAGAAGATATAGAATATGGATGTGCAAAAGCTCCCAGCAACCTTGTCCAAGGTTATTGAACACTGTCTCTATTCTTTCAGTGGACTCCAAGAATTGTTTGCAACCCCCTCTGTGAATAAAAAAGTCACAGAAACGTGTTGATTCTGGCTGACTGACAGTCCCTCCTTCGTCTCTCAGTCCCGGTGGCTGCCGATCTGTCATTGCCAAAAAGGTTTCAAACCAATATCCAGCACCAGGCAGCCCGGGAAGGTTAAACCCAGCAGATGACATTAAGTAGATTGCCATAATCATTGCCTCCTAATGAATTAAACAGCCCTGACATTTCACAGCACGCTTGTCCTTTTCCTTCAACTCCTCTACTGTTGTTTCCCACCTTTCATGCATTCTGTTGCTCTGTTGTTCTTATTTTTCTTTTTTCAAATCTTGCATTTCTTTTCCATGTGCCTTCTGGCTTCTTCTAGTTCCCACTCCCCACCTCCACCCCTCATTTTCTGTGTCCCTGAATCGCTGTCTCGCTCAGACCTCTCGCTTCCTCTCACTTGTCTGCTAATCGGTATGCTATTGCATGCCCGGTGTCTACGCAGGAAGGGAGAGAAGGGGGGGAAGGAAGGAGGGATGCAGTTTAGCAGTTAACTGTTTAGCAGCATTGACAGAATCCAGCTGGGGAGGGTTGGGGGTGGAGGGGCAGCATGGCCCTAAATGACCATCCACACATACAGGCATGTTCCAGAAGTCATACCTGCACTTCCCTGATGGCCGGAGGAATAGGTCATATGTCAACGCTGTTGGAAGGGGTGGAGTGGGGTTGGGGGGAGGGCAGGATTTAGGAATCATTTGGAGGTTTGTTCACTACTTGCTGAACCATATGTGTCATGTGGTTGTGGGGTGGACAGCAAGGAAGGAAATAGACACAGAAGAAAGCAGCAGTGTAGGACTGCAGGAGTGCTTCTGCAACAAAGAGAAAGTTTCTTTAATCCCAGAATACAGATGAAGCTTGAATGGAGATGGTCTGTTGGCTAGTGGGGGCAGAGTAGCCTCTTCTGTTCCACTTTGCACATCTTATGATAAAAAAACCCAATGATTTTATGATGATAAGAAACAATCAAAATATTATATCAATGTCCAGTTGTGGCTGAATAACCAATATAATATTTACTATTAATGTATTTTTATAAGAAATAATATGTTTTAGGTTACTTTATCTTTATCACAATTGAAGACTTGTTTACTTCTCCGAAGTGATGACAACAGGTGACTAAATGAAAATTAAAAGCATTTGAGATAATAGAAAACTCAAATATAACAGAGGTTTGGTGATTTTTAGGTATTTAACATCCTACAAAACCACAATAGTATTTCCAATGGTGATTTATTGGTGATATAGACTGTTGTGACTGTCTTCTTCTTCTTTTCCTTTCGGCTTTTCCCGTCAGGGGTCGCCACAGCGAATCAATTGCCTCCATCTAACCCTGTCCTTTGCATCCTCTTCTCTCACACCAACTACCTTCAAGTCCTCTTTCACTACATCCATAAACCTCCTCTTTGGTCTTCCTCTAGGCCTCCTGCCTGGCAGTTCAAAACTCAGCATCCTTCTACCAATATATTCACTATCTCTCCTCTGGACATGTCCAAACCATCTCAGTCTGGCCTCTCTGACTTTATCTCCAAAACCTCTAACATGTGCTGTCCCTCTGATGTACTCATTCCTGATCCTATCCTTCCTGGTCACTCCCAGCGAGAACCTCAGCATCTTCATCTGTGCTACCTCCAGCTCTGTCTCCTGTCTTTTCCTCAGTGACACTGTCTCTAGACCGAACAACATCGCTGGTCTCACCACAGTTTTGTACACCTTTCCAGACTGTTGTGACTGTATGAGTTTTATTTGTTTTTCTGCTGTGGGGAAAATACCGTTGTATAAGACAACATTATCAAACCAAAAATTTGCTTCTTTTACTTTTAGTAGTAGTATTTGTTCTCAAACTTTACAGTGTAGGAAGTGCCAAATAAAAAATACATAAAACTGATTCTGTGAATAATGTACAGGTCAGAATTAAAATGATAATGTTCAAGGAAAGCACTGGCCAATTAGTAAGTACCCTACAAATCGATGTTTTGACAAAAGCACTCGATAGAATTTTGCTAAACCTTTTTACGTATTTTGTTTTTAATTACAAAGAGACATAAAAGTTTATTTAGTTATTTGGATTTTTATTAAACTGCTGAAGTATCATATAAATGAACAATTGCTCAAACACCATTCTCTTTTTCTAAATGTTCACTTCTATATCTTATGAGTGGTAGCTAATATGAAGCATAGATAGTAGAGCAGAAGAGGCTAGACTCAGGACAGAAGTGAGTGTTTGTTAGCAACAGTATGGTTTCATGCCTGGGAAGAGTACCACAGATGCATTATTTGCTCTGAGAATGTCGATGGAGAAGTACAGAGAAGGTGACAAGGAGCTCCATGATGTCTTTGTAGAAAGCCAATTACAGGCTACCCAGAGAGGAACTGTTGTAAAGCAAGAGGAAGTCTGGAGTGGCAGAGAAGTATGTTAAAACAGTACAGGTATGTTTGAGGGTAGCAGAACCGTGGTGAAGTGTGCTGCAGGTGAGAGACAGGAGTTCAGGGTAGAGGTGGGACTGATCAGGGATCAGCTCTGAACCCTGTCCTTTTTGCTGTGGTGATAGATAGACTGACTGTCGCTTATGCTTACTCTGGAGGGTTCTGTTGCCTATTGGGATAGGATAGGATGTCGGCACGTGCACATGCAGCGACTCCTCTCTCTCCCGCTAGAGCGGTTCTTTCGTGTTTTTTTACTGCCTGTGGGTCTGAGGACTGTAATTGCATCTGTGCTGTATGCATGACAAATGTACCATATATGTCGTGCATATATGGTACATTTGACAATAAAGTTGACTATATGACTATGACTATGACAGAGGAAGTTAGACTGGAACTCCCATGGAGCAGATGTCATTGTGATCTGCAGTGAAAGCAGGGAGCAGGTGGAGGAACAATTAGAAAAGTGGCAGCATGTGTTGGAGAGGAGAGGAATGAAGAGTAGCTGAAGTAAAACAGAATATTTGTGCAGATATGAGACAAGTGGAAAAAGATGAGTGAGGCTACAGGAAAAGAAATAGTAAAGGTGAAGGACTTTAAATTCTTGGGGTCAACAGTCCAGAACATCGGTGAATGTAGTAAGGAGATGAAGAAACGGATCTAAACAGGCTGGAACAGATGGAGGAAAATGTCAGGTGTCTCATGTGACAGAATTTCTGCTAGAATGAAGGACAAAGCTTATAAGACAGTGGTGAGGACAGCAGTGAAGTACGGATTAGAGACAGTGCTGCTGAAAAGAAGACAGGAAGCCGAGGTGGAGGTGGTGGAAATGAAGATGCTGAGGCTCTGTCTAGGAGTGAGCAGGTTAGACAGGATCAGAAATGAGCATCAGAGGAACAGCCAAAGTGAGATGTTTTGGAGACAAAGTCAGTGAGAACAGACTTCAATGATTTGGACACTTCCAGAATCGAGATCACGAGTATATTGGTAAAAGGGTGTTGTGTATGGAGCTACCAGGCAAGAGTCCTAGAGGAAGACCAAAGACAAGGTGGACGGATGTAGTGAGGGAAGACATGAGTGCCGTTGATGTTTGAGAGAAGGATGCTGAAGATAGGCTGACATGGAAAAGGATGACAGGCTGTGGTGATCATTAATGGGATAAGCCAAAAGGAAAAGAAAACCGAAAAGAATGAGTGTTAGCTGCTAATTGGAGAATTAAATATTTTTTAAAAATATCAATTTTATTGGTGAATTTTTAAATTCTGTCAGTATAAATAACCATCTTGTTGTGTAAATTTCTATCCTCTGTGCTCTCTTGACTTTTGAATGATTGAGATTTCTCTTTCTACACTGTGTAATCTGCAGACCATCATGAAACACAGATAAATGATGGCTCAGTTTTCCAGTGGACAAACACACAAGAACATCTAGTGATCGCAATGCACGCTGTGTCCCTCACTTTGGCCTTATCAACTTCATCCTGGCACATTTATCTCACGACTCAAATGGGAAATTATTTTGCTTCTGATCTCTAATGATTTTCAACATGAAAGATCTAAACAACATCATCTTGGAGGACTAAAGACGACTCTGAAGTCTGTTTAAAAAAAAGTACAAGTTCAAAGCTCCAATCAGAGCTATAACATTTATCTTGATGCTGTGAGGATTTTAATTAGATAGGAATTCCCACTGCCCATGATTACTGAGGCAATAAGGGACATGATGTATTTGAATCCAATGTTTATTCCCTGCACAAACAAAAGCACACCATAGCCAATTAATTCTTTTTAAAAACTTAAGACTAGTTTACAAATTGAGGTAGGGAAAGAGTGGCGGCAACAAACACCTGGGAGCACTGAACAGCATTACAGCTCGAACCGTCAGTTGCAAAGCTATCGCGAGATCAGGGTCAGTTGCCATAGTTACTTCAGCACCAACACACGCGCTTTGAAAACGGAGCGTGCTGTCGGTTACAGCCTGAAGTATTCACTTCAAAAGTGAAATATTACTCGTCCCGTAACAAATCGTAAAAAGAAAGAAGGTCAGGAGGAGCGTGACGTTGATATTATCAGGAGTGTGTGTCAAGGTAAGGCATAACGTAACGTAACAACCTTCACAATTAACACGTCATTGTTACGTCGCAGGAACGTAGCGTAGCAAGTCTGGCAGTTTACAGGTAGCGTTATATTGTGTCTGAATACTGTTGTGTCTTCAGTTTGCTAACCTCTCTCCAGTTAGCTAACGTTTGTAGTCCATATAGACTGGGACAGCTAGCTAAATTAAGCCATGTTCTCATTTGACTTATGTTTTGATTGATGGGGATCTGGATCATCGTCTAGGTGGTGGATTGGTCGGTTACAGGGTGTTTGGATGGATTATGAATCAGATGCACGGACAAAAGTTACTTGACATCTGTATAGGAACTACACTCAAATGCATCTGAGCAATAAAATTAATTAGATAATCCAGGATATTTCAATTTGCAGGACTCAGAAGCTACTGAGTTACATGCAAAATGAAAACAAAACCCAACACAAGTGTTTCTTCTTTCAAATTAATAATAACAATAATAATGTAATTCTAAATTCTTGTATAGGTTGTCATAGTTAAGGAGTCATATTGAGCCATTTTGTCTTATCTATAATGTTTTTATTATTTGTCTGTACAGCACTTTGGTCGACTGTGGTTGTTGTAAAGTGCTTAACAAATAAAGTTGGATTGGATTGGATATTATGAAAGTCAAACATGGGGCTATTACTTTTACGCACGATGAATTAAGAGGAAAACTGAGCTGTCTCAGCAGAGGTTTGTTCTCTCTGTGTCTCATCTTGTTTGTTGACTGATTGATTGCTGATAAAATATATTTCAGAGTATTGATTCGAGGTCACTTTTTCTAGTTACCATCGTGACATACGATCTTTGAAGAGAAAAAAAAGTGAACATTAAATAGTTAATGATGGCCACCTTATCTCTGTTATCATCAATCCTAGCAGGTGTAGCTGCTTTCCTATTCTAACAATATTTTACAACTGCTTCGCTAATTTCCTTAATTGGCTTTTACTGCTTAAAAGAGTTGCCAGCAATTTGTCAAGTATCTGCCATATACAATTTAAACACATGATTGCCTGTTTTAACCATCTCTCACACATTCCAGTAAATCTGTCCCTGCAATTTTGCTCATTTTGTTGCAGCGGTATTCATTTATGGCCGTGTGTGATTTAGCCTGGGCCCAGCCTGACAGCCAATTTTATGCCATTATTGTTAGTTTTATTGCAGATCAGACTCTTAGCAAAAAAGCAGCAAACGACGCAGGAGGAATACCTGAGCCCTCAGAAAGAGGCGACATGAATCTGAATGACTTTGTGGTTCTTCCGAAGAGCAAGGCCAAATCCGTCAAGCTGAATGCCAGGTAAGACGAGATAAGATCAGTAATGTGATAGGCATAGGTAGGAGCCCATTAGGGACACTTGGCTGGCATGCTATATTTTCATCTATTTCCATTCAAATTCTGCCCAGAGAATGGATATTCGGCTAAATGGAGTTTCAGGCAAGTTAAACATGCTCTCTGAATTCTGATCCAATGCGGTGTAATTTGTTTTCTTCATATTTTCAAATTCAGTCTACTGTCTGACGTAGTGTCTCATTTGCCAATGGTTATTTGACTTAATTGATGTCTGCCATGGTGGTACCCTCATCCAGCGACTAATTGATTAAAGTATTGATCAGTCATGGCAACAGGGATCTGCTTCTGCAGCAGATGAATTGAACATATTGATGAAAGCCTTGCTGTCCAATTTGACAGAGTAGGTAATTTGTATGATAGATTGTTGCCGACTGGCTGCATATTTGTGAGCGTGACTATGTTGCTATAGGAACCCACAGGAACTGCAGATGAAGGTGGCGACTCTGGCCCGGGAAAGCAGAGAGATGGAGGAGAAACTGCAACAGCTGAAAGAGAGCATTCGTAAAGAGAAGGAGGAGAGAGGGTGAGTATGTGTGCTATAGGTACTGCACTAGAAAGAAGTGAAAAGAGAATAAAAGTTAGCAAGATGGAGAGAGTGGCGGGTGTAAGTGGAAAGAAGGGAATGTAAATAAGACAGTAGGGAGAAGAAGATGAAGAAAGGGTTAATTAAAAAGGGAGTGAGGGAGGAGAGAGGGGTAGAGAATAAATATGGCCTGCAGAAGCTGGAAGAGAAAATACAAAAAGTGGAGAGTCACAAACCTTCATCTGCCTCTTGTGCTGTTTGTACTCCATCAGCAGGATAGTTTTTTTGTTTTTCGAGGTGAGGTAAATCATCATAAACCCCACCAGAACCAGGGGGTCTGGCCCTTCTACGCTGTAATGCACTGACCCTAACCCCAAAGCTGCATGCACGATTCGCGTCAAACTGATTCCTGGAATATGTAATTTAATTTGACGTGTGCTGATACTAAAATTGTACAATCATTGTGGTCTGAGTAACCGACATGGAGTTCTTGAAAATTAGCAAGATTAACATCATGAGAAAAAATGTGGAGAAAAGAGACAGAATCATGGAATGGGTTGGAGGTGACTGGGGGGAATGGGTTCTAACTGTCTGTGGGTGGATAAGAAGAATGAGTTACAAAATTACTAATGAAAACTATTTTTTACTGGAGCTGTGGTTTTTTTTATTTGAATCATTTTCCACATTTATTCTTTCATCTTCAACTGATAGTTGCACATGTCCCTGTTCAGCAATAGTACTGAAAAAATCCAGAATGGTGGTATCCTGCTAGCAGCTACCAAACAAGCAGCTTTGTGTCAACTTTAGCTATGTCCATGCTGACCTGACATTTATTATATTTTACATATCTATCATCATCAATTCACTTCATGCAGGAATGTCTCTTTTTACAAATGTATGCACATTGGAAACATCCATCATGTCTTCTCTTGCAACCTGGTTTTGTCCTGATAATTCTGCATTCACACACACCCATAAAAATAGACAGCAAAAGACAAGAAAAAAGAAACTCAGATAAATTTGCTTTCTGCCATGTCTGCAGTGGCATTTCTACAAATGTAAAGCATTTCCTTGTGTTGAATGTTAGGAGGTCTGTACTGTGTATTATAGGAAATATCAAACAGTAAATAAAACTGAGAGAAAATGAGGTGTAAGGGATGAATACTGTAATTTAGAAGATAAGAGACTCAAAGGAAAAAAAGTGGGTGACAAATGGAGAAACAAGGGCTCACGAGTGAGGAAGGACGGTGGGAAAAAAAGACAACTGCAGCTCTAAAATAATAGGCAACAAGGAAGTGGAGACACTGAGTAATGGAAATAGATGTAGGTGGAGACTAAATGAGAGAGAGGGCAGGTTGATGACTTCCCTACCTATAAATGTCAAGAAAAGGTTGCCATGGAAAGAAAAAGGAGCAGTTAGAGAACTGAAAAAGCCACTCATAGATGAGTAAGGCTCATGCTCATATAATGGGCTATTGTAAAGGTCAGCAGAGCCCTACAGACACTTGGTCCTAACAACTTGTGCAGCTATACTCATATTTTTCATTCCATGGAATTGATGCTCAACAATATTCTCCATATGTAAAAGACATTAATGGGAGAGTAGAGGAAGCTTTGGTCTAATATTTATAAAAACCTGATGGTTTACAGTACTCATTTTGATCAGGATTGAACATTGCGCTTCAGGCTTTTTAAAAATTGAGCAAGCAGGTGCTACCATAAACTTCCACCAATACTATTTTATGTGTGAGTAACTGAGAACATTTTGTGCACACATCTTCATATTGACACGGACTGGATCAGATTAGTAGCTTAAGCAAATACACACTCTCCTCATTTAATTACAGAGTATGTTGAAGTAGAGCTTGGACCATTACTGTGACTATTATGCAGCAGGTTTATTCAGAGGGGCATCCCAGCTTGTGTTAGGAAAGCATTGACTTGCTATGAATGAAAACAAACACTAGTTATTGATGTGATTGGTCCATGTTATGTTCCCTCTTCAGCAATTTCATTGATAACTCCAGGTTGCGTTTCCAAATGGGAAATTATGGAGGAGAGCTTAATAGTATAAAATGATATTATACACAACACACATTTAAAAGTCTGCAGAGCTAATTACCATAGCACTTGATTTAAAGCAGAGCTATGATGAGAGGCGCTCCTTCTATGGGATGCAATTCCATTGGTTGAAATTCATACATCAAACAAATAAGGAAATGCATATTGCACAATATAATTGTGGATTAATTTATTTCTTTTTTAGGGGTGTGGGGGTGTGGGGTGGGGGGTGTACATGAGTAGAATACAGCCCTACTTTGTTTCTCAGCACAACTTAAGAAGCCATTCATTAGAATGGGTAGAGGGCTGTCTCATTTGGACTGCAGAAACAATGAACACTGAAATACAGCAACATTTACTGCTCCACCACTCCTTAGATAGACGTGTGCATGGCTACCTGTGTGCATCATTTGATAGCGGTTCTCCATGAATAATGGACGTTTTAAATACATTGCTCTGGTTGTTTGTTCTCCTAAAGTTGCAGAGCTGTTGTTAAGGAAAGCTTAGCCAAGCTCTCTCATGCTACTGCTGGGTGGGAGAAGCCTGGACTCAGAGGAACTTGTTTTTTGTCAGTCAAGATGGGTTAGAAGATTATCAGTGCTGCTTTTTTATATTTAACCACTCTTCCTTTTAAGATTAATGCCACACTTCAAAACCCAAGTTGTGTATTTTGCTGTCTGCTGCTCGTCATTCAAGAACATTTAGCCACACAGGCTACACAGTAATAAGACAAGGATGCAAGGTAGATAACATTTATAGAAGATATGGTGAAAGTAAAAAACACACAAACTCAGATTGAAGAGGTGTGTCTCTGATTATTATCAGGTGTAAAAAAGATGTACACATCCTGCCAGGGTTTTACAGTTCATCTCCCACATTAATGTAGCTTCAGCTCCAGGCTACAGCGGCATTCATGTCTGACACACTCTGAGAGCTTGACTTAATTAATTGGTACACTTACAATGAAAAAGAACAAATGAATGGTGAACCATTCCTGCTGGGATTGACATGGAATAAAGCATTGTTGGTTATTTTGGTGTTGTGATGTGAAGGTTACCAGAATAGCCTCTAAGTTTTCTCCCTTACCTGTTTTTCCTTTGTTGGTGCATAGCAGTGTCTTTGACAGGTGTTAACTGGAGATCTTCAAGCTGTGATTTATGCCCAGTCTGTGCATCACACTGTGCATCTGTGTTATGTAACACTCAGTTTTTTATATCCACGCTTTGCCTTTCTCTTAGATCGCAGAGCTTCTGGAGTAGATGAATTGTTCATCTTTGTCTTTGAGTTGGGGCTGCATACACGCATGCACACACACACGCGCACAGTCTTGCTCATGCACCAAACAAAGAATAGGCAAACAAATTCAGTTGGCTGAGAGAAGGTGCAGGATAATCAGTTTGTGAAGAGTGCACAAGCGGTAATAAAGCCAGAGCAGTGAGTTGGGGCAAACACAGTACATCATTGTGTCTTTCAGCCTGCCCAAATCACAGATTTAATGTAGCTTTGTCTTTAGGCCTACATGGATTACAGACATCAGCTCTCGCTTTATCTTAAAGTACAGTTGAGGTTCCCCATTTACCTGTTTCGTTTTGGTGTGTCTTTGCAATGCTTTTCATCGTATCTGCTCTTTTGTCCTTTTGTTCATACTGCATTTGTAGTTTGATTTGTTCATTTAACTTGAACTTGTTTCAGCCGGCGACCTGCATGTCGGAGTGAAATGTTTTTAGGTTCCAGCTCATAGGATTCTATGTCTGACTTGTTCTGGTCTGTGGTCAGTACCTCTCCTGTCCCGAACCCCTCGAGTTTTTCCCTGACCAGAGGCAGATTCAGAGAGAACTTTGTTATTAGACTGTGTGTGTGCATGTAAGATGTGTGTGTGGAGGTTTGCAAATGTTGATTCTCCTTTGTATATGATGGGTCAGTTAAAAATCACAGCTGTGTTCAAGGTTGTGTCCTTGTGTCAGATGGGCTTTGCCTTGGTTGGGATTGAATCTTTCACCCTCTCCTCTCCTTTTGTCGTATATCTTTTGTAATTCACAAACATGAACTTGGCTAAGCTAATGCGAATGTTTGTCTTCTGCTTTGACATTGATAGGGAAATGTTTTGGATGAGGTGGCGTTAGGTGTCACCTCTGATGTTCCCATTATACAGGCTGTGACTTGGGGAATGTCATTTGCTATCCAGTCACTACACAGTGAAAGGGGTTCAGTGACAGTGATAGTAGTGTGTGTGTGTGTGTGTGTGTGTGTGTGTGTGTTTGTCTGTGTGTGTGTCTGTGTGTTGCTGTTTGTTCCCCTCCTTTGCGTAACAGGTATAGTCAGGTAACTTCATATCATCCTCACTTTGCTGTTAGTTTTGCATCGATTCAACAATCAAGTGTCAAGTCAACAAAATCTCTACCCCTCTCAGTGTCATACACACACACAAACACACACACACACACACGCACAAATACACACTTCCATTGTTAGTTAAAGTGTTGATCTTTGTCGTTGGGATGGGATCTGTCAGCAACCCGGTTTGTCGGATGAAAGTGTGTGTATTTGCAAGACAGAGGTCTGTACATTACCCAGAACATCATCAAGTCATTAGCACTGTGAAGTGTTTGTGTGTGTGTTTGTGTGTGTTTCTATGTGGATTAGATAATGAGGTCTCTGCTAATTCAGAGTCCTCCGACATACACAAGCCGACACACACACAAACACGTTATCTCTCCCGGCTGCCGATCCTGAGGGGACACCCTGTCATCCTGCACTGACAGAGGTGTGCATCAACTGTCTCCCGTAGCGACAGTCCAGTTGCCAAGGTAATGTCACCAGGGTGATCACCTGACGCCCATCCTCAGCCTCAGCACAGCCCGATGGCGGCATCAGAAGTGTTGGCACCTCCTGCCCAAACCCCCCCCCCCCACACACACACACACATAGATGCTTAGACATACTCTTAAACACACAAACAGTCAGACTTCCTGTGCCATGACAGGTTGCCAGCTCAATCCAAAATAAACTTCCTTCAGAGACAGCCAGACATCACAATAGCATAAATAGCATAAATAATTCAACAACAGGAGCATGAATAAGTTGCGTCTAAATGAGGATCCCTCTCCAATTCTTCACTTTCTGTAACTGACAGAGCCCCCCTGCTTGAGTGTGTATGTGTGTGCGTGCCCATGTATGTGTATTTGCATTCACATTTTTGTTTATGAATCTGCATCTGTTCCCGTGTGTGTTCATGAATGTGATTTTAATGTTGTTTTTGTGTGATGCTCAATAGACATTGCTAACCCTTTGGTCTTAGACTGAATTACACAGTTAAAAATTCTATTTATAATTTTTTACAATGCTCTAAGGGGCTCAGGATGTAATTACATGTCCTCCTCCTGTCAGATGGAATGCAGATTTAGAGATTTATGTATTTATATTTACTTGTTTGTACTAAATTTTACATGAACATTTGTACATACTTTATTAAATGTAATGGTATAGTAAAGTAAAGATGTTTTCTATCGTTTTAACTTGTGTTTCCATGTCTGCATTGTATTTTGCTGTTGATAAAGGGTCTAGATTGTTGTATATCATGTAATACAGAAGGACTATTAGAGTGCGCGGTTTGTGAATATAAATGATATTCCTTCATGAGCGCACAAGAGCATAAACAAATGTAATCAAGGATCAAAAGAGATGTAATCACTGTTGCTTATATTTGTGTTTTAAAAATTGTCACTGATGTACTGTGGATGATCAAATGCGTTTTATATACAACTACCAATATCTCGCTCATTCTCTCTCTTGCTCTTTCTTTTTGTCTCCATGTTTAGGCATTCTGGAGGCTTTAGATGGAGGTCTGGCCAGAGTGGTTCTTGTAACAACAGCAGCAAGAAGAGCAAGGAGAGCACATTGCAAAAGGTACAACAAAGGACTCATATTTACCATGGATGGGACACGTACGTCATTGAAACATATCACCACTCTTTTAGGGCTGTCTCTGGGTTTACACTCAACTATGACTGCCTGAAAATAAAGAAAGCGCTGATAAGGCTTTCATTTTCGGCTTTTTTCTTTCAGTAGAGGGCAGTTCCTGCTGTTAAATGTCCCTTTGCTGAAGATAGCAATTAAAAGTCTGTTTTTACAGAGTGGTAATGGTAAAACATAATGAATATATTCAAGTACAAATTGAATTGTTTCATCACAAAGACAGAAATTATCCAAGAAACTCATTTAGCATTGTTTCATTCAGTTTTACATTAAAAATGCACGCGTAGAAATGGATCACAGTAGTTTTCAATGACACCTATGTACTTATGCACCAACAAAACAAGGAATTGCATGAGCACCAGGAATCTAAAAGCTTCCACAAACTATCGCACTTGATTCGTCTCCTGTTACCTTCTCCACAGCTGTCAGCGGGCAAGATGAGGATCCGAGTGCTGAAGGATGAACCACTGACAGGTGAGTCGTTTCTAGCGCCAGATCGACTTGGCATGGAGGTATATACTCCAAAAACAGTTGGCCATGTGAAACACTAACTTTATACTGAAAACGGTTTCTACTCACCACACGGTTAAAATTTAAGAGCAGGAACGGATAAAGGTTCAGCGTCCTGCTCAGAGTTAACCAGGTGTGGAGCTTGCTTGTTCAAGAATCATCAATGGGACCAGTAGCTAACATGGAATCTCCACCAGTATGTGGAGTTTCCAGCTGGCAAATCAGCTAATAATAATTAGGAACACTTGCAGTTAACACTCTTTGGTATTAAATATTATATATCCTCACTGTTTAGCTCCATCTCAGGCAAAGCCTCCTCCTCTACCTCCACCCCCTATCACCGATCTTCAGAAGACAAGAAGAAAAAGACTGAGTGGAACACTCGGTGGACAGCGTGAAGAGAAGACTGTTGGAGGGGTATGTGCACAAATAAACACACATTAAAGAAACCCACAACACTGTCCTAACTGAAAAAAAGACATTTCAATTCCAAGGAGAAGCATTTAAAGTAATTCTCATTGAACATTTAGACAAACATATTTATGCACATTTAAATACCAGCTAAACAATGGGTACTTTATTTATTTATTGTTTATTTATTTCAAGTGTTTGTGGTTATAATTGGTTCATTTGTTTTATTCTAACACCAGGAGTGGACATGAGGATTGTGCAATTGTTCCATTGTGGCTAGAATGAAATACAGAACCGGGTATGAATGCTGCTGGTGCTTTGCATCCTCTCTCCTCCTCATTCCTCCATCTCCTGCCATCATAAAGATGTTCCCTCTCTCCCTCCCTGCTCTCGTTTATCCTCTTTCTTTCTTTGTCACTCGTAAACACATTTTCTCCTTGCCACTGTCTTCCTCTCTCCACTCTGTCCATCACGTTAATCCATCTTTTTCCTCCCGCTCTCCAGCTGTTCCAGCGCTGTCCTATCAGTCGGTCTATCTGTGTGTTTGTGTTTGCACTGATAACAGTTTAGCCAACTCCATTCATCAATACTCAAGACCTCTGAGGGCGCCATTGTTAATTCTGTACAAACTCTTCATCCACTACTGCTCAGGACGATGGGCTGTGGCCTGCAGCTGTGTTTATACACAGCAGTGAGGAAAACTAATGAATGGAAAGTGCTTCCAGAGTGAGCGATATGTGCCTGATGAGCAGACACTCCCACAGCCACACCTTCTAGATCCTCAGCTATTCATGTGTCGTTCCTATTCTGTGCCTGACTGTGAAGCCAGCAGAGTTTACAACTAAGGGACATCACTGAGCGACAGAACGAGAGTGATGAAGAACTTGAGACTGATAGAGGAAACGGAGAGAGGGAGGGGCTGAAGAGAGGGGCTGCTATTTTTCTACCCGTATTGTTGTGGAATAAGTTATTTTAAGTGCAGCGCACACAGATTGTGTTAAAATGTAATGTGGTCATTTGTTTGATATTACATTTAATGATGATGGCACTGAATTGTCCATTGAAGGGCCCAACACCTTCCCCCCACCCCCCAATTCCTTATAGTGATGGGCGTAAGTGCAGTGCTCAAAGTTGTCTGGGCAAGCATGCCAGCTATACACACAACACACACACACAGTCACTGTGGAAAGCTCCTGCCCAATAATGATGGCAATAATGGAGAGTGTTACGACAGTCTCTGCCACTCTGTCTGGTACCACACTTAGGGACACAAATGCAGCACACACACACATGCACACGCAAACACACAACCATATAGAAGTCTGGTATAAATTATGACTCACATATTCTGGCATATACGTATTACTGACATGACTTGTACAAATTCACACACACACAGACACACATGCCTGCACGCACGCACACACACACACACACACACACACACACACACACACACACACACACACACACACACACACACACACACACACCCACACACATTGCCTTGTGCTGTGTTTTAGACTCATCCAGGCAAAAGAAAGGACATGATTTCCTTCTGTGCAGCACATGAGAGCGCAGCGACATGGTGATTGCAGTGTGTTAGGGAGGCGTTGTCCCTCAGGAGGGGTTGTAATTTATCCAAAGGACTGAGAGGGGAAATGAGACTATTCTTTATGAGACCATTAAAGGGCCATGTCACAGACACGCACACATACACACATACACATACACATTTCTCCTCCTTCATAGCTGTTTGTCATGTCTGATGACGACACTTGCTTCGGGTGACTGAGGGTGGGGGAGGGCACTTGACACCAGTGTCATCCATATGGCGGAGGAGGTCAATTTCTGATCCACCCACCTGTCTAAAGGTGTGACAAGGGACTCCACAGACTAATGTCGCTGTCATCAGGCGTGTGTCTGTGTGTTTTGTGGTGTAATATATTTGTTCAGTCATCCTGGCACAGCTGAGCCTCTGTAGGAAGATTAAGAATGAAGACAATGTTAACAGTCAATGTATTGATTAATAGTTGTAATGACAAATGAAGGAAAGTTTCATTGTGTACATGGTGTACTGTATTGACTTGTTTTTTCCAATTTTTTATTGACGTGAGCATTGAATGAACAGACGAATAAGCTGCGCAGATGAGCAAGAAAAACGATTTTTATTATGCTCAAATCAAAAATATATCACTCTATCACCAAAAACAACCACTGAACCCTGACATGGAATATTTAGATTTAGTAGTGTTGTCTCTGACAGGACATTTAACTCTAGTTTCAGATGGCATTGATGAAACCGAACAAAAAAAACCCTTCGTACAAAATAAGGAACCGAGAGAATCTAAGTTGTTTGTTTGTTTTTTTGATTTCTAGAATTTTAAGAAGCCTGGTCCGTGTCTTCCATTCACCCTCCCTTCCACATATCCTCCCTTCATGTTAGCTTCCTCCACTCCTGTCCTTCTTGTGTGCTCCATCCACCCATCCTGAGCAACGTGCTGATACAAGGACTTTCCCACTAATAAGACCGGATTCTCTCAGATAGATACAATAATGACCTCCCTTAAGATGCATTCATTCACGCATTGATATACACCAGGCACACACACACACACACACACACACACACACACACACACACACACACACACACACACACACACACACACACACACACACACACAACCACTTTTCACAAATGCATGCAAGTACACACAGTAAGTCTTTTTAGTACGCTCTCTCTCTCTGACAACGCACATGCACACACACACACACACACACACACACACACACACACACACACACACACAAGCCTATCACCATCCTACAAGAATCACTTTCAAAATGTATTCCTCCTGTCAAAGTTTGTTTGGAAAGGTTGAGCTTTAGGGGTAAGAAAAAAAAGATTTCTGGCTTTATGATTGAATTTTTGTATATTTTTTAAATCAAATTTCACTTGTGCTTATGGTTGTCAGTTCAGTTCCATACATGTGTGTATCTCCTTCATTTGAGCTCGAGACACAAATTGACGCAAATCGTCACATGCATCTTCCATAAATTCACTGACAGACAGATACACACACACACACACACACACACACACACACACACACACACACACACACACACACACACGTACATAATTTTTTTTTCAAAGCACTGACAGTTACATATTTGTGCTGAATGCAGTGGATTGCACTGCTTGGTTTTTAAAATCCCACCAGAAGGGGGCACTGAAACTCCACAGAATGGTCCCCATTCAGGTGGGCATTGTCCCACGTACATCAGACCTAGCTCCTCCCCTCTCCGTGCTTGTGTACCTCTGTCTCTCCTTTGCAGGTCCTTTCAATAATATGTGCTCTGATCCCATTCACACAGACACGCACTCAGAATAATGGGAAAAAATAATCTGAATATTGATGATTACCTATTAAAAGTTTTGCAGAACAAATTTGCAGAACAATCCATTAAGTTATGGACAAATAAATTAACAGAACCAAGAAGTTGCTTCATCTGCTTTTATTTAGACACCAGGAGGAAGTATATATTGTTACTGTACTGTGCTAATTTAAATATATCAGCATAATGTTTAGGTATATTGCAATGGATAACATGTTTTTTTGTGAAAGATCTGCCACTTCTACACAAAACCCACAATTCCTAAACTGTTTTGTCACACCCAATGTGTTGTATTTAACAAGAACTGTAATTTATAAGATAAGACCAGAAAAGATCAGGTTTAATGACATAATGTAAACACTGTTAAAATAATTTGCATTCAGTGTCATTTGTCAAAATAGCTGTTAATATTCTTTCTTAAAGAAGCTTTTTGTAAAAAAAAGAAACTGGTAGTGTGTGGTATGATAGAGGTATTTCTTTGCTGAGTTGTAACAGCAGCATTTGCATTTTTCACTAGAAATTACATTAATTTTTACTAACTAATTTAGCACAGTGTGTTGCTTAGTTGACATAAAACACTCTAATTTGAAGCATAAAAGGGCTTCCAGATGTTCTCAAAAGAGCTCCTTCGTATTGGTCATGTTTTATAACAGGAGAAGTGAGTCCTCTTCCTTTATACATGTGTTGTGATCCCTGATATTATAACCCTACTTATAGAAAAACTGTTATCTAAGATAAAATTATGGAGTCAGTCATTCAGGTGAAGAGAAAGCAATGGAAACGGCTCTAGAACGTCAGCAGATGTTTTTGTTCTGTTCTGTTTTTCTGTTTAAAAGGCATGCCTTCATTTTCTGTCAGTGCATCCTTCAGTCTTTGTGTGTTTTTGTGCTGGTATCTGTTTTAAATTCCCTACGTCTTGACTTTATGTTTGCTATCTACTATTTTTACAATTTCTCCCTTCAAGATGTGTGTGATTTTGCAAGCATCTTGTCATTTTAATGTTTTCTTGGGTGCTGTAATTTTCCTCTAGAAGGGCTCACAAACAGATTGATACAAGTGTTCATATGGCTGTGTGAATATACACATGCTGTGATTTGTTGGTCAAAGGTGTTTGCTTATGATAATTCATCTTTGTGTGCACATATTTCTGTGAATGTTTGTATATCTTAATGCGTTTCCTGACTACTAGCTGGGTCAACACATGAGTTTATTATGGGGTAGCCTTCACACTGGAGTAAAGACATAAACACAAAAAGGAACAATGAAGCAGCTCTGTGAAACCACAGGATAAACTTTTCTCCTATACATCTCTTCAGCTCATCTATACCTCTCTCCTCTTCTTCACTCGGGGAAGCACTCACTGTTTCAAACACACACATGCATACTCTTAAACAATCACACATCCACAACTGTGTATATTGGCAGGACATAAAGAAGGTGGATTATATGCATGCAGCTGACGCAGGCATCTCTTTTTTGTCTTCTCTGCTAATCCAGTTTCATTTGCCTTGGAAGAGTGAGGCAAAGAGAGCTAACAAATGAGAGTTGGATACACAAAAAAAGAATATTAATGTCATCGGTATGCTGCGTTGAGCTTTTGTCAGTACCTCATCAGTTAGTGATTGAAGGGTGACATGAGAAGTGATCTTTGTATTTGTGTGGAACATCAGGTGGGAGAGGTGCACTGCATCAAAAAAGTTTTTAATGTCAGGTCACTTTTAGTCACACAGTGGAATATAAAGTGTGAATGAAAACCCAGAAGAGGTTTTTATTACTTAATCTCTCGTAGCAAATGAGAAACACAAAGGTGGTATGTTAAAGGACACACTGCTTAGATGTGTATGAAGCTTTTTTGAGGTGATGATGTATGTAGCGCTTCTAATACAAAAAAGGGTGAACTCAAAACATGGACTGGTTTGATTGTGAATGGCTCATCATGTTAGCGTTCATCCTGGAACATTAACTGTCTTAAAACCGGCCCGACACATGAATAGTAACACAAGTTGTCTGAAGAATAAAAGACGAGCGCTTAGAGAAGAGACAGACTTGTCTACTCTCACCTTTCTGCCAACCTGGCCACTGTTTGAAGCTGGTGTGACTGTTGGATTAAATTCTTGAGAAAGTAACACATTGAACTGGACCCCTTTCAGTAACACCTCCGGAAAAAGGGGGGTTCAGACGCTGTAAGATGATCTGAGAAGCTCTTAGTTTGAAGGATGCCAAGGCCTTAAGTGTCCGTTGATTTGTACCTTTAACAGCTGGCTGGAGACCAGCAGGAGGAACATCAAGTAGGGTACCTTCAGAAATAAGCTTTTTGAAACATCTTCAATGCAAGGATTTTTCTTCAACATATGTTTAGATGAGGAATGTCTACAGGCTTGTTGGATTGTTGGGTTGGTCAAAGATTTTATGGTTATTGGCAAGTTCCTCCTTCAGATTACTGAATTCATCAATCCAATACATGGAAATAAATTTTCAGTCTTGGCCACAGTTGAAAACCTGCAAAACTTGCATGCATTTCTTTTATTGATAGATAATATTCAATGAACATTGGTTTTGAGCAGAAATAGTCACACAACATATACTAAAACAACCCAATACTAGCTTGAACAAACTGCGCTGAAATAAATGTTCAGAAGAATTAGAAGAACCTTTAAATTTTAGAAAGTATTTTATCACCAATTTTTGAACAAGTGTAACAAAAACATTAACTCTTGCTAATCATTCAAATCCAAACAGTTGCTTGAATGCACAAACAACGCAATCTCATAAATACAAAACTTGTACGTGTTTAAAGTACTAAAGTAGTAAAACATCGAAGCCTATCTTTTTGATTAAAGTCTGTTGACTTTTTGTCCGGATGCTGCAAACACAGACTTTGTGTGGTCCTGCAGATGACACCAGACGTATTTTACACTGAGAGCATGACTGTCTTTGCCAGATTGGGCGTATTCGGATTCATCCATCCGTAATGACATTATTACCGTGTGCAACTGTTCGAGACCAGATGCATTATCAATCACTGGCGTAAACAAAGAGCTTCTGACCAAGAGACATTAAACATATGGTTGTGTTTCTGTCCTGTAGGAGGAAAATGTCTAGGGTTGACAAAAGTGATTTAAGAGTTTAACGGGTGAAACTACCAAAGTCACCTCAAAGGGTTTGGGCTTAAGTGACTCGTAACATCATGAATCCAATCCTGTAAGGGTTCTCTTTACTAAACAGATTGCCTGTGTCCTCAGTGTCCTGAGAATCTCTATCATTGTATTGTTAGATCTAAGGTGTAAAGAAATGAAAGCTATCAATGTTACACAAAATAATCAATATTTTAGCTTTTTGGCTTTAGGCTGGCTTCACTTTTATTTGTGTGTTTTTGTTAGACACAACTCCAGGAGAGGATGACGGTCTGCAGACCTGTTTACCTCAGCAGTTCTCCTGGTCAGCTGTGATTAATGGAATAGTATGAGGACTTAAGCTGGTGGTAAAGACCAAAACAATAGATCGCCATGCATCGTGTTTCCTGTCTTTCTCTTGCCTGTAAGACATATCTGATCACAATGTGTGCCATTTTGTGTTTCCTAGAAAGAAAAGTGTCCTCATTTGTGATGTCATTGTACGGCTCTTGTAAATAGATTGAGAATTATGTAATATTAAACAGTATACATGAAAAGGGTGGCATTAGTTTGGTCATGTGATGTCCTCTGCCAGTCTTCTTTACGGGCTGTTTTATGTTGTTGTGTCCTCTAAAAGTCTTCATGGCAGCTTTCTGCAGTGACCTCATCTTTGTTCCTTCATGCTGTTATTGCACATGATGCAAAACGTTCCTGGCAATGTACCTAATTAAATGAAAATGTGGTTAAAGTGGTGATTGATTCAGGTCTTGTCTACA
The DNA here is from genome assembly GCA_013358685.1 of Antennarius maculatus. Lineage (NCBI taxonomy): Eukaryota > Metazoa > Chordata > Actinopteri > Lophiiformes > Antennariidae > Antennarius > Antennarius maculatus. The sequence continues at coordinate 18,653,679 of CM023613.1, read as the reverse complement.
GTTTGTTAATGCTGATGCCTTATTGTTGATCTGATTGCCTTGTTGATCACAACTTGTAGGCAGCGGGAACAAAAACAGTGTTGCATTGCCAGAAATGTGTCATCAGCGAAACCATTGTTTCTTTGTGCCACAGCGTGCCTGGCATTGTGTCCTGGTGGTTTTAGACACAGATAAAATTTAAAATTGTTTCAGCTTTTAAGTGAAAGGTGCAAGAGTAGTACTGCTTTTTCTGTTAATTACATTTGATTGCTCGACGGCCTACAGTCCTGCTCCACAAGTGCTGTTTTGATGTCGTTCTGCATCACTGGTGTGTTTTTGAAGTGGCCTGTGGTGTAGAGTCTCTGTGTGATTGAAGTGTTATTATTAGTAATAGTATTAGTTGTTGTTGTTGTGTTATAATGCTAGGATGGCACAACATGTTCTCATTCCACAGTGATTCAACACTGAATTGAGCAATCAAATCAACAATTTTAGCTGAATTTCCTAAATAATTTGTGTCTTAAGGTTTTATTGATGCTTTGATTATTTGCTTTTGTCTCATTTGTCTCTAATTTATTTAATTATCCCTTTTTCCTTCTTACAATGAAGAAAATACTGTTTTGTAGAGATAGAGTAACCTGTTTTATTTTTTGTTTTTGCATTTCAAAGTTATGTTAAAGCAAATTTTTTATTATTGTTCTTGGACAATTTAAGAAATGTCTTTCTTCATGTGCTTTATTCATTGAAAGAATTCAGCAGAATCATGTCAGACAGGCCTCTCTGCTGTGTTTGACTTTGACTTCCTTAGTCAATCAGAGACAATTTTAGCTTATTTAAGAACTAATTGATGGTATATCCACAGGCTGGATCTGCCGCCAGGCTTGTGAACTGCATGCATGTTTTGACTAAGAATGTTCCCAACGGTCCAAGTCAAAAACTGGCAAGGCGGCTTGTGTTCTTCTGTTTATCCAACCAATATTCCAAAATCGTCACATTAAAGAAGCTGGAACATGAATATGTGAACTTCCTTTGGCTTTTTTTTCACTTCCTACTGGTCCTTTATTAGACACTTTGCAGCTGTGATGGAAGCGATCTTTATTTTTAATGCAGTTGTATATTTTTCTCCTAGATGCAATGAATCTTCTATTGCATTTCTACTTACACAAAGGTGTGAAAAAATATGAGACACTCGATTTCCTCTACAAAACAGTGTATAAAATGTGCTGTTTTATGACATTAAACAATTTTATGACAAGTATTCTGTTTATGCCAGTGATAACCTGTAGTAACAACACACACATTATCTTGGCCATCCATTGCTGTATACTGTATGTCTTAAGCTTTTACTTTTCTGTTGCAGGTGTCTGCTGTGAATCAGGCTGAGGAGAAAAAGGTTGAAATGATTGAAAGGTGGTCGGAAAGAGAGGATGAGAGGGGAATTTCCACTTCTCATCTCTGGGGAGAGTACAATGAGGAGGAATCTGCGAGGTCTTTTCAAGAGGCTCTCAGGCAATGGAGAGAAGAGCGGAATGAGGATGCTCCTAAGACCCCTGGTAAACTCCATGATAGATGTGGACTCACACAGCAGCTGGTTAGACCCACAACCATTCCAAGACCCAGACTCCACCTATCCATGTAGTGGACACCACAGTTTCAGTTCCTAAGCTCCACCCAACATGTTGTTGACATATCTCTCTCCAGACTTGAAAGCTCAAAATACTGATACCTGGAAATTAAGAAACAACCCCTACTTCATTAAAAGCTTAAGTCCTGCATTTAAAAGCCGAGAAAGTTATTTTAAAGAGATCTGGTGCCATTTGATCCTTTTACTCCCTTACAAAGTATGATATGTAAGGCCTCTATGTTTATGCAGGAGTACTTGTGCAAACATTTACATATGTTTCTTCCTTTGCCCACTTCATCCTTCTCATCTTCCCATCCATCTCTCTTCCGCTGTCCTTCCTCTCTCCTGTTTTCACCTGTTCCTCAGCTCCCCTGCTTCCTCTCTCCCTGGCTGTTCTCTGATCTACTCAGGCCTGATAGAAAGTGCTTACCGCTGCAGTTGGAGGGTAATCCGTGGCTTTTGCATATTGAGATAATGAGGGGAACGTTAAGGGTGGCCCTACTCCACACCACAGCACTAATCGCCTCATCAGTGCGCATGCGTATGTGTACAAGCTGCTCTATGTCAAGCAATCTGTACACCTTTTCACACATGCTTTCCTTATGTGCGCATGCGCAAAGATGCTTATTTCTCCAGGCTTATGTGGGCATGTATTATTAGCGTTGTTATTGCAGGTTCCGTGTTTGTATCTAGGTGTTTGTGCTTTTTATTACGCCTCCTATTTTCTCTGCTTTACTGCTTGGACAGTCTCTGCTTCACTCTGCCTTTGTTCTGCTCTGCAAATTGCTGCAAGACCCTCCAGCCCTAATTATTTCTGTCAGGCCAATGGCAACCAAGCCCAATTTAAAGCCACCACTGTGGACTGCTGAAGTTTTTGGAGTCCAATCATAACATTCCTTTCTCTTACCTACAGCTTTCCTCTCTCTCATGCATTTCCTATGTTCTTTTTGAATTGTGTACGTATTTCTCTTATTTCTATGGTGCACACAGGAGGTCTGTGTCTTGGCACTCTGCATTGCGACAAGGTGTTTTGTCACTTTTTGAGGGTATATGTTTTGGAGAAAGTATTGAAAGCTGGATGATTGATGTTTTTTTTACAACATTTTAATGTTTTGTGTTTTTCCCCTACTTGCTTATTTAACTTTATTTTTGTGGGGTCTCCCCTCGCCGATGTTTTTTCAGTATCAGACACGGCGACCCAGGCTGACTTTACTCCGGATGGAAACCGTAACTTCCCCATCAGGGTGGAGTTTACAGAAAACAGCCTTCCATACATGGAGAGATTGCTTCTCAAAAAGCACCGCAGGTACACAAGCAGACAGACAAACAACAATTTGTATGCCCTTTAAAAATGTCTTCACACATTTTCCATTAATCAATGACAGGATGAATAGATGTTATTTGGAAAATGTTTAAGTCAAAACATGGGGTAATACTAGCCTTTCTATCAAGTCAAAGTGATCCCTCAGTGTCTCTCTGCCCCCTCCATTACCCATATTTACTTCTCTTCCTTTCCTGGTGCCAACTGACGCTTCGCCTTGAAATGGGCTGTTTTCCCATTTTTGTAGTTTTGCCTTCTTTTTTATACAGCGCTTAGAGGTAATGAACTTACTGTATTATTGCATTAGTCAAACTAAGGTTGACTGAGCCGTACACAGAATGGCAGGTCACGGCTGCCATGTAAAATTCAATGAATACTGCAGTCAGTGGATATTAAACATGACGTCTCTCCATATGATTGGATACGACAAGTGAACTTGGAGGGAACCAACGGAAATCTAGAGTTGGGAATTACATTTCATTGTTGGTATGTTGTAGAACTTACAGCTAAAGTTCCCAAACCAACTGATGCTTTCCACCTTTATCATAGTGTTTTGCCATTAAGCCTGCAGTATGACCAAGGTGCATTAGATTTGCATCATTTATCTGCAATGTGATTAACATTGCATCACTTTTTTCATTTTTCTGTTTTGCTTATGCACAATCACCCGAGCATGTGCCCATGAAATTCTGGAAATCGCAGCATGTCTACTCAGGGTTTAATAAACAAGAGGTCTCTTGTTAGAAACTGACTGGAGGATTTCACGAAGGTCAACATTTCCGTCTTGCTATTTCAATTACTGGGTACAACGATAAATGCTTCTCCCACTCCTCCGCAGCAGCCTACATATGCCACCAGTGTGGAAAAGCATTTCTCAGCTCTTTTTGTGGTGTAGCCTGCCGGAGGGCCTGGCTTCAGCTGGTCCCATTATTACAGCCCTTTATTTAAGCAGCTCCTTCTGGGCTCAGTAGTTCAGAGGAGAGGAAGGAGAGGAGAACACGAGCTGGAATGCTCTCCATTCCCAGCTGTAGCAGCCTTTAATTGTGGAATAGACCAGAGAGCCAATCTAGAGTGCAATAAGCCTGCAGCGTCAATGGTGGCAGAGCTTAATGGGAAGACAGAAAGACTGGTTGGCTTGTAAGGAGGATGAATTTTAACAAGCCTTTGCAATAATGTGTAAGAGAGTAAAGGATAGAAGGAGAGTGAGGAATTTGCTAATTGTGTTTAACCTTATTGCAATTATAAACTCTCACCTTGTTAGATTAATGGGTGGCCCACAGCTTAGAGGAAGCAGGCTTGTGAACATGGGGGGCATATCTGTGATCAAGGCACCAAACCCCAAACTGGTTGTAGAGAACATGCCTCTGACCATGTTATTTCTTGTCTATTTTTTTTATCTATTAGTGAAAAATAACCACAGTAATCCAATGCCAACTGTGTAGCCTCACACACAAATAGACCGCCTACACAAGAATAACATAAATGTAGGCGCAAGAGGGCACAAGCCAGTGTCTTGTTGTACCGGTCCCAAGCCCGGATAAATACAGAGGGTTGCGTGAGGAAGGGCATCTGGCGTAAAACTTTTTCCAAATCAAAGATGCGAATCAAACGTATGACTTCCATACCGGATCGGTCGAGGCCCGGGTTAACAACGACCGCCATCGGCGCTGTTGACCTACAGGGCGCTGGTGGAAATTGGATTACTGTTGGTCGAAGAAGGACAGGAGGAAAGTGTGTTCGCACGAAGAAAGAGAAGAGGAGTGCCAAGAGTATAGGTATGAGAGTAGGGACGTTGAATGTTGGAACTATGACAGGAAAAGGTAGAGAGTTGGTTGACATGATGCAGAGGAGGCAGGTAGACATACTGTGTGTCCAGGAGACCAGGTGGAAAGGTAGCAAGGCTAGAAGTTTAGGAGCAGGGTTCAAGTTGTTCTATCATGGTGTAGATGGGAAGAGAAATGGAGTAGGAGTTATCTTGAAGGAGGAGTTTGTTAGGAATGTCCTGGAGGTAAAAAGAGTGTCGGATAGAGTGATGAGCCTGAAGCTAGAAATAGAAGGTGTGATGTTCAATGTTGTTAGTGGGTATGCTCCACAGGTAGGATGTGAGCTGGAGGAGAAGGAGAAATTCTGGTTGGACTTTGATGAAGTGATGCAGAGCATGCCTAGAAGTGAGAGAGTTGTCATTGGTGCAGACTTCAATGGACATGTTGGTGCAGGTAACAGAGGTGATGAGGAAGTGATGGGCAGGTTTGGTATCCAGGAGAGGAACGCAGAAGGACAGATGGTAGTTGACTTTGCAAAAAGGATGGAAATGGCTGTAGTGAACATGCAGAGCATGCCTAGAAGTGAGAGAGTTGTCATTGGTGCAGACTTCAATGGACATGTTGGTGCAGGTAACAGAGGTGATGAGGAAGTGATGGGCAGGTTTGGTATCCAGGAGAGGAACGCAGAAGGACAGATGGTAGTTGACTTTGCAAAAAGGATGGAAATGGCTGTAGTGAACACTTTTTTCCAGAAGAGGCAGGAACATAGGGTGACCTATAAGAGTGGTGGTAGGAGCACACAGGTAGACTACATCTTGTGTAGACGATGTAACCTGAAGGAGATCAGTGACTGTAAAGTAGTGGTAGGCGAGAGTGTAGCCAAATAGCATAGGATGGTGGTGTGTAGGATGACTCTGGTGGTGAGGAAGATGAAGAGGGCAAAGGCAGAGCAGAAGACGAAATGGCGGAAACTAAAAAAGGAAGGGTATTGCATGACTTTTAGGAAGGGGTTAAGACAGGCTCTGGGTGGTTGGGAGGTGCTTCCAGATGACTGGATAACTACAGCTAATGTGATCAAGGAGACAGGTAGGAGAGTATTTGGTGTGTCATCTGGAAGGAAAGTAGATAAGGAGACTTGGTGGTGGAATGAGGAGGTACAGGAGTGTATACAGAGAAAGAGGTTAGCTAAGAAGAAGTGGGACACTGAGAGGACTGAGGAGAGTAGACAGGAGTACAGGAAGATGCAGCATAAGGTGAAGGTAGAGGTAGCAAAGGCCAAACAAGAAGCTTATGATGACTTGTATGCTAGGTTGGACAGTAAGGATGGAGAGACTGATCTATGCAGGCTGGCAAGACAGAGAGATAGAGATGGGAGGGACGTGCAGCAGGTTAGGGTGATTAAGGATAGGTATGGAAGTCTATTGACAGGTGCCAGTAGTGTGATGGGAAGATGGAAAGAATACTTTGAAGAGTTGATGAACGTGGAAAATGAGAGAGAACCAAGACTAGAAGAGGGGGCTGTTGTGGACCAGGATGTAGCAAAGATTAGTCAGGATGAAGTGAGGAGAGCACTGAAGAGGATGAAGAGTGGAAAGGCAGTCGGTCCTGATGATATACCTGTAGAGGTTTGGAGGTGTCTAGGAGAGGTGGCAGTAGAGTTTCTGACTGGGTTGTTCAACAGGATCTTAGATAGTGAGAAGATGCCTGAGGAGTGGAGGAGAAGTGTGCTGGTGCCCATTTTAAGAACAAGGGAGATGTGCAGAGTTGTGGCAACTACAGAGGAATAAAGCTGATGAGCCATACAATGAAGTTATGGGAAAGAGTAGTGGAAGCTAGACTAAGGGCAGAAGTGAACATTTGTGAGCAGCAGTATGGTTTCATACCAAAAAAGAGTACTGCAGATGCAGTATTTGCTTTGAGGATGTTGATAGAGAAGTACAGAGAAGGCCAGAGGGAGCTGCATTGTGTTTTTGTAGATCTGGAGAAAGCTTATGACAGGGTGCCCAGAGAGGAATTGTGGTATTGTATGAAGAAGTCTGGAGTGCCAGAGAAGTATGTTAGAGCGGTGCAGGACATGTATGAGGACTGTAAGACAGTGGTGAGGTGTGCTGTAGGTGTGACAGAGGAGTTCAAGGTGGAGGCGGGACTGCATCAGGGATCAGCTCTGAGTCCCTTCTTGTTCGCTATGGTGATGGACAGGCTGACAGACGAGGTTATACAGGAATCTCCATGGACTATGATGTTGGCAGATGACATTGTGATCTGCAGTGAGAGTAGAGAAGAGGTGGAGGAGAAGCTAGAGAGGTGGAGGTTCGTCCTGGAAAGGAGAGGGATGAAGGTTAGCCGCAGTAAGACAGAGTACATGTGTGTGAATGAGAGGGACCCAAGTGGAAGAGTGAGGTTACAGGGAGAAGAGATCAAGAAGGTGGAGGATTTTAAGTACTTAGGGTCAACAGTCCAGAGCAATGGAGAGTGTGGAAAAGAGGTGAAGAAGCGTGTACGGGCAGGATGGAACGGGTGTAGAAAAGTGTCAGGTGTGATGTGTGATAGAAGAGTTTCAGCTAAAATGAAAGGAAAGTTGTACAAAACTGTGGTGAGACCAGCGATGTTGTTTGGTCTAGAGACAGTGTCACTGAGGAAAAGACAGGAGGCAGAGCTGGAGGTAGCAGAGATGAAGATGCTGAGGTTCTCTTTGGGAGTGACCAGGAAGGATAGGATCAGGAATGAGTACATCAAAGGGACAGCACATGTTAGAGGTTTTGGAGATAAAGTCAGAGAGGCCGGACTGAGATGGTTTGGACATGTCCAGAGGAGAGATAGTAAATATATTGGCAGAAGGATGCTGAGTTTTGAACTGCCAGGCAGGAGGCCTAGAGGAAGACCAAAGAGGAGGTTTATGGATGTAGTGAAAGAGGACATGAAGGTAGTTGGTGTGAGAGAAGAGGATGCAAAGGACAGGGCTAGATGGAGGCAATTGATTCGCTGTGGCGACCCTGAAGGGAAAAGCCGAAAGGAAAAGAAGACAAAAGAATAACATAGTTGTAACAAAGAGTTATTGTTAGTTCACTGAAGTCAACTTTGAGTTTGTTGCTGCATGTCTGTGTAAGTAAGAAAGTAGTAATGGCAGACCATTACTGTGGACTTTCTGTGTTGTATTGGTGTTGTACATTCTCAGGATGCCTCTAGATGATTTGTATTCATCTGGCATGTTTTAACATTAGTTTGTTGGTGTTAATGTATATAATCTGTCTTCTTTTCTGAGAAAAGATTTGAGCACAGAAATATAACCTTGAACAGGTGAAGTAATGGTCTAAATATCACCTCTGATCAATGTGATGGCTTCCAAAAAAAAAATTTTGGCACAGACATCAGCTTTGATTAAACTAACTTGCTGTCTGCACAGAAAATATAGGTGCAATAATGGCCCTGTCGAAGAGCTCATCTCTGTCAAACCCTCTTGCTTTTACTTTGCTTTATGGCAGAAAGCATCAAGAAAGGTTATTTCAGTCAGTCATAGAGATGTTTAAATAATCCCTAATTCCAAATGATATTGCGTCTGATGAAGCATCATATATAAAAATGACAAGCTGAGAGAGCCAGACTTATATATGTCAGTGCCTCTCATTCAGTTTTTGTAATTCTACAATTCCATAATTTGTGTGGCTCACAGGTGGTTGGTCTGTCAGAGAGGGAGCTCAGGGTAAATTAAAAATTCAAAAATTCCTACTAAAGAAGAATTCATCAGTTTCTGTGGTTTGTCTTTGTCTAAACCAGACTGAGCTGATTGAAGGTCAATTTTTCAGTTATTTTTGGGTTGTGTTTTTTATTACTTCTAACGCTACATAATTACGATGGACTTAAATATGCCTCTCTAAAGGAAGATACCTCTGCAAAACTACAAAAGACCAGAAGGTATTTTTTGTATTTTTTTCAGCATTTTTTTCTGGCAGAATCTTAAATTCAAACAGCCCAAGGCTATAGGGAGGCTACTTCATATAAAGTATTGAATATGAGCAGAAAAAGAGATGGGTAGATGGAGCAAAGCAAATTGGATGTGTGGGACAGAATAAAATATATCCCTCAGAGTACATTAAATAGATAGTGATAAAAATGACAGGGTTTGCAGAATGTAGACTGAGTAAGAGGAAAAGATTTAGGATACAAGTAATTTTCATAGTCAGCCCTTAGGGCAGCCTAGAGCTTCTCACAAAGTGTCTCTCCTTGGCCTTGCACTTTGACCAGACCGGGTAAAAAAGAAGGAAACGTGAGGTGGAAAGAAAAAAGGATGGTGTGAAACACAGGTGTGTGTTGTTACGATGATGCTACAGCAGAGTGATCAGACAAGACAAATTCATGTGTGTACATGCATGAAGGGAATATAAAAATGGGAGCACTGCCCTGAAAAGAAGAAAACAAGATATTTCTTATACTCATTCAGTATTTTTTTATTGATCAATTTTTGATTTTTATGTTTCAGAACTCCAATTGAAACACATCATCCATTGTTACCGTGTGGTACAGATTCAAACACAACACTTAACATAAACCATGAGGAGGAGACTACAAGCAATCTAACAGGTAAAACGCATGCAGGCGCGCACACACACATGCACACATGTGCGCTCACACATACAGTAACGAACATTTTGAGATATGGCGATGTGCCTGACATATCTTCTGTCTGATGGTCAGGGCCTCAGACCAGACAAAGAAACACCCAAGAACCTGATAGTAGCTTGACCGATGACCTGCACTCACAAACGTATGCACACACACTCATACAAACACTCGGCAGTAAAGTAAAACACCTCTCCCTCGCAGTGGGTCAGACGGATCAGCGCTTGCCCATTCACCCATCGTGGCGTGAAGAGTAATCACTGCTTGTGATTGTGTGGGTAGAGGTCTGTTGGATGCAGCTCACACATGGCAGGTTGCGCTCTGGCTCAGTAAGGAGCAGACCTTTGGGGGGGGGGGGGTGAAGCCGGGGGTAGGGGGGGTTGTTCTGTATGACTGAGGCACGGGGCCCTTAGCTCATCAGTCAGGGGAGTGTCCTGGCTGTCTGGCCCCGAGTCGTGACTGTCAGGAGATGGCTAGACCCCGGTTATCTCTCCCCTTCCAAACCTCTGGACCCCGGGGCTGTCAACTGCCTCTTGTCACATCCATCAAGATCCACTCCAATCTTGACCTTGTTAGGATCTGCAAGTCACTGCTTGCCCCTTTCCCCACACCTCTCCATCTCTTATGGTTGTTCCTTTGAATATCGTTTAAAGTCAAGATTCTTCTGTGTGCTCCCTAAAGTCAGCGTAGCAAGATGGCTTTCTAATATCCCATAGTAAATGGACTGACCTTTAATGTCAAAGGTGTATATTATAAATATATATCTTTTTTGCGGTTCTCCACTCTGCCTGTAATATATCACAGATTCCTTAACTACCATCTGAAAAGTAGGAGTGTGCAAGTTAAAAAATCACATGTCTCTCAAGTATTGAAACCTTTATAGAAGGCAGCCTTATGCTCATCTCACACTTTTCTCTCCCTTCCAACATCTTTATCAATGCCTCTCCTGACGTCAGCTTATATATTTCTCTTTCAAACATACAAATCACTTCCTCTCTTTATTCATTCTAGTTTATTTAACCAAGCTTTCACTGACTGGTATGACATTGAATGTTTATTTTGTACAATTCCTCTTGAATAACACTCAATAAATGTGTTTATGTGTGCGCTTTCCGACACTAATTAACACTATATGAAGTGTGACCATTCACAGTTTACGTGGTTCTTAAATATTCCTATCTCTGCCTCTTAAAAACAGTTATTTGTGTCATGTATTTAATTTCTCCCTGCTCATGGTTAAGTAATTTATATTGCATTTATATTCAGTGGTATGCATAAATGAGGCCGACGGCGATGCCTCCGGGAAATATAGAGATGCTCAGCAGCTGACAAACTATTCTTTCCACCTGCTTCAAACTTTTCTGCCAATTACAACAGGTTGCAGAGTCTTTTCTCCTCTCTGGTCTTTGAATATGAAGGGTGGGATTTTTGTCTCTGTATGAATAATAAAAGCTGTTTTCCGGCATCATGGGGAGCTCTCCATGTTTTAAATTCTCATTTTCCTGAGCTGTCAGACCCATGTGGCGCTGTGATAGACGGACTGTAGATAGAGAGCGAGACAACAATAGGGACGTGGCAGGTATCCAATAAAACAGCGATAAAGATATGGACTAAAAACATTGCAAAATAAAGCTAAAAGGGAGCTTTTGAAGAAGAAATAACCAGTAGTTCTGAAATATTGTTAATATTTGTAAAACATTCATTATGTGTAATTATGTAACAACCAAGGTCAAAAGATGTCGAAAGATGTCGAGTGGAAAATGTCCCAGATGTATGAACAAAAAATTTCCTAAAAAAATATCTGATCAAATATTTATTCAATTTTTAGATTTCAAATTAAATGATCTCTTTATTGGAACAAGTAAAATTTAATTGTACTTGTTTTTCTCCACACATCCATCTTTTGTAATTTATTGAACAAATTTTGTTAGTAGATCAAACACTGATTGACAAAAGATTTAGTTGTGCAAAACAAAGTACCAGCCATAAAAAAACAAACAAAACCAAAGCATTTCCTGACTCCTTGATGTTGAAACTTTACATTTCTCTCCCTCTCCCTTTCTTGATGTTTTTGTATAGCTCAGGAGGAGGATATACGTCAATACTGCGCATCTTTGTTTGCGGTCCCTGTCAACAGGGGCAGCACAGAACCTCGAATTACTTCACCTGAATCGTATCTCCCCATTGAAATCTTGGATGAGGTGAGAATGACTAAAGCAGATCATCTCAACAGAAGCATTTTATATTAATGAACACCTCATTGTCAACAATCAAACAGACACACATACACTTCTACCTGTACAGACACCAGTGTATCCTTTCTTTCCATTTCTTGCTCGCCGCTACGTTCATATCCTTATTATCGCTGCTCTCTTTTGTTCTCCACAGAAAGACAGAGACACTGTTGGAGAGTGTTTTGCCGAGCGGAGAACAGAAAACAACAAAAAGTGAGCCTCATTAAAAAGTATCTTCTGAAGGGAAATTTGTAGTAAAATTTGTTGTTTAGGTAGATAAAACTCATGAAGTGACAAACATAAATTTGTAAGTGTTGTGGCAACAGAGTAATTTTGGGGATTTATGAACACTTCCAAGTAGAGTCACAAAAACAGTAGCTTTCAAAGTAATTGAATCCCCCTTTGTATCTTTTGAGATAAAAAAAATCACATCCAATCACCTCATATTATATTATAGTAAATAATCTTGGCATGAATTGCTAAACACAATAGAAAAGCGACGGATGTTGTTGCCAGTAGACAAGGGCTGCATTGTAAACATCACGTCTTTTATAAAGGAATAATTTTTATGAAGTAAAACCTGCTAAATCTTTCACAAGCTTGCAAATACTTTTAATTACCAGAACTTGAAGTGGTGGGACAGTTATGTGTAGCCATTAAAATGTGGACAAAACATTTTCTTTTCTATTTCCTGATTAGGGTTCCCATGGTTCAGAGGCTCCTCATTAAGGGAGGAACCACAGCACCCCAAACAGCCATAACCAGTGGTGAGTCTTCAAGACCAGCATCGTCTGGAGCCCGGGAACAATCCAAAGCAGTTCAGAAGCCTCTTGATTTACAGGAGAAACATTCAAGCAAAAGTAAGATGTGTGTTTTATGAGGAAAGGTAACACATTTTTGGAGGAAATTACCCTTTTTTGATGCTTTAGTCAGTTTAATATGTGGTGACATGAACCTTCATATCAAAATTAAACTGACAGATCGGTATGATTTTCATGACTTTGACAGGAAAATTTGATAAGACCAGAATCAAGATAATAGCTTAGCCCTATAAAGCAAAAGTAATGATCCTAATAATAATCATAATAAACAATAGTCTTGAAAAACATCCTTGTTTATAATGAAACATTTTGTGACCTATTGCCTCTCCTAAAGTGACCAATATCCTTGTTATTATTTGTGTTTTCTCTTGCACAGCATCATCCTATCAAAGGAAACCATCACCGTGCCCCATCACTAAGGCTCCAAGGACTCCGAAGGCATCAATCAAAACACCAACCTCAAAGTTACAAAAGCCCAATTGCTCCCCCACTGTCCATAAATCTAAACCTGACTGTGGATCATCGCAACATTTGTCCTCTCCCTCGTTACCACATTTCCAAACTGAGAACCTTAAATCTTCACTTGCTCCTGCCTCGTTTCCATGTGATGTCTCTCCTTCAGCCTGCATCGAACCACTCGTCACAAAAGAGCCTCTCGCCTCCTCTCCATCCACGCTGCTCTCCCTGAGGTCCATGCTGACAGTCTCGCCATCAGGCTCCACTGTATCACCTTTATTGCCCAAAGTTTCCCAATCAACCCCATTTAAAAATTGCTCAGGGTTATCTCTGTTACCAGAGCAACCCCAATTTTCCCAGTCATTCCCAGCACTAATCTTATCACTGGAGCATTCCCAATCCCCTCCGCACAGTTTAGACTCCTTAAGGCAATGTCGGCCATCCCTCCATGAGCAAGAGTCTTCGATATCAGTTAATCAAGCTCGGCTGCTGCTGTCACCTGTGTCTTCCAACCGAGATCCATCACCAAAATGTTCTCCTGTAAAGATCCTATCCGGCTCATCTGTCTTTAATGAATCCCCTTCAGATCAATATTTTAGACACAGGTCAACTCCAGCACATGAGGAAGCTCCACTTTTTATGTTTCATACCCCAACCTCTGGAGACCATGAATCAACAATGTCACTTCAGGCACCACCGTGGATCCCGTCAACCTCATTACAATTCTTAAACTCTATCAAGAACCCCTTAGATATGAAAATGGAGGCAGAAGACGATCTGTCATTCGGTAATTATGACCTTTATATTAATGTGTGTGGAAAATTTGTTGGTACTTAAACCACATTTTTTTATTTGAGGAGTTCTAGCTTAACTTTTTGACTACTAGCATTCTTCTGCTGTCTGTCTTATGGACATAGTATATTCTTTTTATGTTAATAAGAGTTGCTAACAATATTAGGAATATTACCTCCTGGATTACAAACATAGACGATTCTCTACAGAAATGTATTAACTTCATCTGCAGGTTAAAATAAGGGAAAAACTACATTTTAAATCACAGAAAACAAGTTATTAAGATTAAAGTAAGATCCTTATTACCCTAATGAAGGCTGATAATGCACTTGTTAAGATGAACACATCTTTAATCCAAAGCTGACAAGCAGCATGATAATAGACTCAAATGTGTGTGTTTCACAGTTAAATTGCTCGTCTGTACCGCAAGTGCTGCAAGAATTTTGACCTTCAATCCTCTTGTTGTCACATCTAACAAACATCAGCAGCCTCCCAGACGCTAAGCAGTGACTCAGCTTTATCGTCATTTTCCTCATGTTTGGGTATTTTTTATCTGCTAGGCTCCTACCCTGTTGATCTTTAAAAAGACATGCATATAAGTAGCATGATTAGCTCAGGGTTCAAAGAGTTCTGAAGCTGTCTAAAGATACCGTTGTATTTAGCATTTCTTGCATATATTGATGGTTAAAATCATCTATAAAATTTTAATACTCTTTGTAGATGTTTATGCATTTTGTATTTACCAAAATAATTTTTGATAATGGTGTCACCAAGAAGATGTAACTTGTGGACAACAAATATTCTTTCTTGTGAAGAAGAGATGCACAAGTCTTTGTGATGTGATTCCTGATATTGCCCTATCTTTGTGTTTATATGCAGTAATGGCTTTCCTTTTAATGCCATTGGGCTGTTGAAGCCAGTTTAGAACCAACCATAAAAAGTGTTAATTTATTTTTAATATCGATTAAGGTTTTAGTAAATAGCTGATATAATACTACAACAGACAGAGTGGTAATTGCACCATAAACAATGCCCCACACATCCCCACACACACAATTATTTCAGATGCATGTTAGAACAATTATCTTCTTGTATGTGTGTGTTTTTCTTGTGTGATATACAGTACAATGGGAATTCACATGTGGAGTGTATGAATGTGTTGTATGCTGTTTGTTGTCTCTTTAGTATTGTTCTTCTCTCGCTTTCATTTATCCTTTGTGTCTTTCTCATCCTTCTAACACTCGTCTGACCCTGAAAGTTTGCTTTTTCATTTTTTAAATGCTTGATGTTTGTGTTGCAATGTCAAGGACAGTTGCACCATGCTTTTAAATTTCCACCTGATGCTCGAGATAAACATACCTTGAGCGAGGTATTGTGGTAGTCATTGTGTTTTTGCTATTCACCTTGAAAGTTGTATAATTTGAGCCGTATA
Organism: Antennarius maculatus; assembly: GCA_013358685.1. Classification (NCBI taxonomy): domain Eukaryota; kingdom Metazoa; phylum Chordata; class Actinopteri; order Lophiiformes; family Antennariidae; genus Antennarius; species Antennarius maculatus. Next base: position 18,638,640 of record CM023613.1, on the reverse strand, counting down.
AATATATAATAGTTTTAGACTGTAGTCCGATAACTTGTTAAAATACTGCACATCCTGAGTTCTAGTTCAATGTCAAACTCCAATCCCTAAACTGTTTTTCTTGAAGATAGTGGAGAAGAAATGTCCAGTGATAGCCTCAGCATGACTCTACACGAAGAAGAGTCTTCAGAGGATGAAGATCAAATGCACAACCCTGCAAGCAGAGGGTGGTCCAGAGAAGAAGAGCAGAGGAATCCTGCCGCATGTGAAGAAAGAGAAGAAGACTTGCAGACTGGTACACAGCGGTCAAAACCATCAATGGTAATGTTTCCAAAGGTCTCCAAAAGAGGTGTGATAGTAGTACCATTGTGAATCTCTTGTTAGTAAAAGAATACAGTAATACATATTCATAGGATTCAGCTGAACGTTTTTAAGATTATTTATTTAGCACTTGGCTGACAATCAGTGAAGAATACAAAAGAGATTTTAATTCAAACCAATTAAACTAACACCAGACTGCTAAATTAAATCCATAATTTAGTCCATTTGCAACCACTGGAAATACTTTCAAAAGAAAATGTCATAAACAGAGTAGCCACCCAGGAAAAACAGCAGAACGTCCAATGATCTGAGACACCACTCACATACAACTTCTTTGTTTAGCATTCAAAAGATGTTCACCGATGAGTTGAAATGGATTTTTTTTGCTGTGTCTTTTTTCTTTCAGACATCTTTTCAAGGTTAATTACAGTTGTCTAAAGGACATCTTCTCGTGGTTCAAAATTAAAGTTTTTGACATTTTCTTGGATGCACTTCAGATGTCCCTGTGACACTACATTTAAACTAACTTTTCTCTCTATTTCTTGGTCCCAGCAGGGGGGACAGTGATATGTAGCAAAGGGCCTGAGGTTGGAATTGAATTGGAATCTGGTCAGGACTCTGTATTGAACACTGAAGGCAGTGTCACAGATGGTTGTGACCGACTGAGACAAATCATCACTTTGGAAAAGAAATCCCGTTTATGCCAAAAAAAAAAAAAAGATTTGTAATGGTGAACCACATCATCCAGTGTTGATGAAAACACTGAATGACGTGGTTCACCATTACAAATCTTTTTTTTTTTTTTAATTAAACTTGAATTACTAACTACCTCAAAGCTAGCTGTGATAAGATTAGCAGCAGCATGCTGCAACTAAAGTCTGATACACTGGAGCTGTAGAATTTTAATTAAAAAAAAACTGCTTGCTGTAGACTTACTCTTTATTTGTCCAGAAGCTAATCGTAATGCTGGTCCGACTCTCCAAGGCCGCAGTGTAATTGTATCCATTTGTAATCCGGCCTTGACCTGCAGTGTCTTCATAGAGACCCCATAAAATTAATCCCAATGCATTAGTTCGACCCTGAATGTCGACTGTATTATTCATTCATTATTCTGTGTTGAATTAATATAAAAGGTTTTGTTGTTGTCTGCCATCTACCGTTTATCCTATGACATTTTCCAAGAAGCAAGTAGGAGGCTGTGTGTCTGACTTCACCTCTGTAAAATCAAGCCACGGCTGCAATATCTGTTGGACATGCACTGTGGGTTCAGTGAGTATTGAGAAATGGGTTGAGATATTGAACCTGGTTTAGATGTCTGTAGACTTCTAAAAGGGGTTCTGACAAGATATCGGTTTTTATTTTTACTTGCACACCCATAGACAAAGAAGAGTCTTGTATAATCATATGATGACTACAGGAAGCAGCTTTCAGTAGAAATTTTTTCAATGATTTTTTTATTTGATCTCTAACAAATGAAAGTAGCTTAAAAACTGAAATTTAAGAGAACCAAATCATTACACTGGACATAATTACTCCATGGAGGTATAAGCCCTCAGCGACACGTAGTTAAAGGTTCTTATCACAGCTGATCTGATCTATCTGATAACATTTATATCACACTAGTTACTTTACATTATTCTACATTATTCATCTATAGCCCAGAAGACCAAAGGCAGTGGTGTTAAAGGTGGCATTATCAAGGGAAGAACAGAGAAACACAGTGGATTAAAAAGACACGGCTCAAATGGTCCCACATGACCTATCAGCCTTTGAATGGTATGAATATTTTATACCGTGACTGGAATGGAAAAAGGGAGTAGCGCTTTATTAAAAGGCTGGAGCAAAATGAGGCTCATGATTGTGAAGATGATGGTTATCAGTGGCCTCTGGACCCCAAATCAGACTACTCCTAAAATTATTAGATAGTCGTTTCTTTTTCTCCTTCTTTCTGTCTTTGTTTCCACCTGATTCCTTCTCATCTCTTGTTGTCTTCTCTTACCTTCTTTTCTCATTTTCATTTGGTCCATTTCATCATCTGTTCTCTGCCCTCTTTTTGGTTTACATTGGCCATAATAGTTACAACAACATTAGAATCCACATTAATATGTGGAACTGTTGGTCAGCACAAAGACAAGTCAAATATTTCCTGCTACATGCTATCATTGTGTTTGGTCTCTTGTTGTTTCATTGTTATGCTCCTCTTCTTTCTTTCACTGTTTTCTTCTTTTCACTCTCTATCCTTACTCCCTCATTCTTAGCGACGCTATTCCCACATGTCTTCCCTTCTATTTTCTCCTTCCCCATCTGCAGTGTCTTGCAGTGCAATGGCTAGCATGCTAATTCATCGGATCTAATCTTAACTAAACATCACTTCCTCACCACCCCCCACCCAACCCCTTCCACCCCCTCCCCATCTCTTAGGAGGACACTTGTGTGGGAGGACCAGCTAACCCACCACTCTGTTGTGAGATGCTCTCACCAGCTCCAGGGGTTAATTAAAAATCAATTCATCAAGTGGAAACAGAGGAAAAAGAGAGAGCAGATCAATCTCCAGTGGAACACACTGGCTTATTAATATGTATTTACACAGCAGCAAATGGAAAAATACAAATTTTAACACCCTTCATTAAAGTTAAATTGATATTGAATTTCAGTTTGTCCTTTGAACTGATTCTGTTTTGATACACATGAAACCCTCTCCTACCCCTCCCTCACTCCCCCACACCTAATCTCCCCCTTTTTTTCAGTTCTTCCTTCTCCCTCTGTGCATCATCTCTCCATCTCATCCCTATGCAATCTGTTATTCTGCCTTTGCTCCATCCACTCCTTCTCTTTTTTACCACTTCCCCATGTCTCCCCTTTTCTCCCACTTCTCCTACATCCTTCCATCTACCTCTGTATCCCCTTAGATGATGAACAAGCAGAGAGCTGGGTCCGGATCAGACCGGTCCTGTGATCTTGATGGGTTTCTGCCTCCGGGTTTGAGCATGAATTCTGGTTACATCGACACACCAGAACACACACGCTGTGATTCACAGCACTCGAGTCAAACTCCTGTGGATGATTTTGACCCAACAGGTAGGTTAAATTATTGAAGTATTTTTAGGCATGCTGGTTTTTTATGGTCCGATATTATTGAATATTCTTTTCCTTTTACACTCCTTTTTGTTTCCCATAAACTACTGTACATTGAAAATTACTTTTTTGTGCTTCAAGAGATTAGATTGTGAAGATTACCTCTGTGTCCAACATTTGCCTTGAGATACTGTCCAATTTACAAGCGTTATTCATATCACAAAGGCCCTATAATAGGATTTAGAACAAATATGTCAGAACTTAGAGCTTACAAGAGAGATGAAAATGAGTTTTAAACCCAGAGGAACGCAGGCTGCTTGTTGGAAAACGAGAGATTGGGGGACAACACTTGATAATTTACTACTGGTGTGTCTAATGGGAGCTCTACCAAAATGGCTCTTTCCATTGTGTTTTTGTGCTTGTGTGTGCATATCTGTTCACTTGTGTGTTAAAACCTGTTTCCTTTCGTTTTTGCTAATGTTCAGTTACTCCATTTTCCTAGCCTCTAAAACCGTAACCTGTCACCTCAAGTCAGAGGTTGGATCAAACCTGAGTTCTGAACTAGATAATTGCTTAATAAAGACACAAAGAAAGAAGATTGAAGGGCCTGAGCTGGAACCAAATTTGTGATGCATAAGTCATCATTAGTTTAATGTTTTTTAGCAGGTGTCAGCATTTACGAATCATTATCCTCATGGTTCTTAACTAGTCATTAGAAGCTGTAACAGACTTGATTAGGATAAACCAGTGGTTCGACATGCAGCTAGTTACTCACACACCGTTGATTTGTTCAACATTTGTCCAAACAACAAGTTTAGTAAATTTTTTGTATCCTACTTTCGAAGTGTTTATTGGTACTGTCCAGAATGTGCTGGAAAATACGGTTAATAATATACAGAAAAGATGCTGCAGTACAACTTTTCTCTTTTTTAGTTGTTATTTATGTTGCTTTTTTTTTTTCTGACCGTCACTAGCTTTTAGATGCCAAGAGAGTGCAGAGTTTTAATTCCAAGCTTTTGATATTTTATCATTTCTACTTTCACTTTCAAATACTGATATAAAAAGACTGTTTGTATCTATGGTTTTAAAAATGGTTTTGTGTTAGTGAGAGAAACTTTTCTTTAAACACTTTCTCACGCTGGTTATTATCCATGTTTGTGAGGCGCTCAGATCATCCAATGTGGCTTGTACGATTGTAGTCTGCAAGTCCAACATCCATCATTTAATCTAATAATATTGGCATTACATACTATAAATGACTGTGCTGCTCATTCCACCTTCTTGCCTTAGGCTGTGGAATTACATGCATATCAAACAGTGGTATGACTTAGCAAGGATTTCTACTTTGTGCTTTACTGACTGAAGTGAACCGGCTTTTGTCTGAAAGCCCAGATTTTCAGCGTTTTGTCATCAGGACTGGGTTAAAAGGATCGAGGTAGCACACAGGCATCCCTAGGCTCCTTCAACCTACTTCAGCCAGCCTATCGTCAAAGCCAACACTGTCTTTGCCACAATCATTAAAGCTCCAAATTTAATGAGAGAGAAAGGTTAGAGATGGAGAAATATCACCTTGACAACACTCCGCTCTCATTTGTCTCTCCATACCTCCATCTGTCTGTTTTTTTTCTTCAAGCAGGGCTGATTCCCAACAAGTTTTATGTGTCTCCTGCTTTACTTTTCCCCCGCCCTCTCACTGCTGCTCCTACACCCCATAAACCGGTCAGTCAAAAACTATGTTTTTTTAGTGTGCAGTTTCTGTTTCTAACAGAAAAAAAGAAGATGGAAGGACAGACAAAACATGAGGCAGGCCTCTATTGAAACAGAACAGTGATCCAGGTTACTGTGTGGAAATGCTTAGTATAAAAACTGCTGAAAGTATGAGAAACAAGTCAAGAAATCAACAACCAACAGACAAACGGTCCAACAAAAAGGCTAGAAGACAGAAATTTCTCAATCTGCATGTATGCCTTTGTTATCCCCCCCTTTCCTCTTTTATTTTTCAGCTGATTCAGCCTAGTCTGAAGATTCTCCATCCAGTCAATAGCATTAATTAATTAGCTAACCAGTGAAGAAAAAGGAGAAAACATCTCTAATTGGATTGCAGCTGACAGAGCTGCCTGAACAAGCTTGTTTTGCAATATTGTTCCGGTACAGATGCTGCAGCTGAATAGACGCATGGATTATTGTATCAAATTGATGTTTTGTAATTTTCTACAAGCGTCTGTGTACTCTTATAAATTGATAAACAGCTACGAACAGAAACAACCACATTCTAAAAAATCGCACAGGAGATTTGTATTCCATAGAGCTGCGATCCACTGTCATTTGCTCAAAGTTATTCCCTGCACTGGATGCACAACAAATGCATTTCTCTTTCCATTTAGTAGCCATATGTCCAACTGATAGCAGCGTGACATTACACGATCTGCTTCTGGGATGTCGTTTATCTTTCATCAAGATGGTCCAGATATTTTTACAGCATGTTAAAAGGACTGTTAAAGCCTTTTGAAGTAGATATGATGATGGGATGCTTCATAAACATGGTACATAAAACAAATATTAAGCTTCCATTATATGCACTAATCGATTTTTACATTCTAGACTGTTTACTGCCGGGGTTTTTTTTCGTCACACTGCTTCCATTCACTTCTTCTCAACTCATTCAGGGTCAGAGGAAGACTGGCCAAGAGGCAGCTTCATTGAACACTCGTCACTCAGAATGATGATTGACAATGATTCACGGCCAACTGGAATTCAAATTCACTCTACCCCAAAAACCAGGAGAAGAAAAACATCAGCAAACAAACCGGGAAGAAGCGGTACGTGGTTGTGAACGTTTGCATGTTCTTCACCTGTGTAAAAACTTGCGGAGCTGTATCGTCTTATATGTGTTTCTCTCATTCTCCTTTCAACACACCTCATTTCTGCATGCAGCCGCACTTTTTGGCACCGACTTTGCAGGTTTCCTGAAGAGATTATACTGTATCATTTTCAAACACAAACAGGCACACGCGTCATATGCAAATAGCGTACACATACACCTGCAGGATTGGGACTTGGGCCAGGAATGTGTCTGCTCATCACTTCCCTTGCTCGAATCCTAAGAACAATGCGGTAATCTCTTCCCGCCGATGCACGTTTGCGTTCACACAATCACACACAAGCATGGACGCCTGAGGAAAAAAAAGATAATCTGTTCTACTCAGTGTAATATCAAATATCCACCACTGCTTATCAATTAACAGCTTTTAATCCATCTCTCTCATTCCGTTTTTACCGTAAATACACAATACAAATAGTGTTTAAATACATTTCATTCCATTTCTTTTTTTATTTATGTCGTCAACCTTTTTTTTTAGCCTGATATATTTCAAATTACACAGTTTCAAACACTTCTTTCATTACTTTTCTGTTTAATTCCAGAAGTGCTTTTATCCATTTGCCATTTTACCTGTAGAGCAAATATTTGTCAGACCCAATGCCTCACATGCAGCGTTGTAAAGCTCGGCGCTCTGACGAAGATCTGAACTTAAAGAAAACCTCAAGAGCTTGGGCACCTCAACATGTTTAATTAAGGCATCAGAGGAACAACTCCTACGTTTTCTCCATATTTTTTATCTCCAAAGGGGAAGCCAGATGTTTCATAAATCACCTTACTGTGCGCGCGCCTCATTGTGCTGTGTTGCCAGGGTGACACTGCAACTCGTAGGAGGGTGTCTTGTGGAAACATCTGTGTGCTTCGGCTGCCATGTGCTATTAGTGGATGTCTTGTAATAGCATTGTGCTCTTGGGCATCTTTGTGAATCTTGACAAAGGCACCACATTCAGTGGAAAGGCTTAGGGTTAACAACATGCTACACAAAACTCAAACTTCTTTCTTGGGAAGGATCGATCTTTTTAAACAATCTCATACTCAAACCATACAACCAGCTGTTACCCATGAACTTCTCCTGAGAAATATCCCAAACTGGTCCTTATAAGCTTCCTCCATCTCAGATTAGTTCTGTCCTGGTTGGTTTATGTGTTGACAGCATCACGGCGCAACATTTGTTTTGATTGCACGTCAAAACAGGATCATTCAGCTTAATTTCTCTTTTATACATATCCTCTTTGGAGTAGGGGGTTGTGCACAGAATGCTTGCAAAATACAAATTGACTTTCCTGAGGTCATTATGGAAATCAGGTTTTAATCTTGTTCTCAGTTTACACTAAATACATTTTAAATAGAGTGCAGAGTTTATCAGTAACCAGTCTGAGTCAGGTGTGTGTATGTGTGTCATCTCTCCCATGCTGTCTGACAGCGGATATGGTTGGAAATGCTAAGTGGAGGTTCTGCGTCAATTGGAATACAAAGCCAGGCACTGCGAGAGGAGGACGGTGGGTGGATGGGGGGGTGGGGGTGGGGGTAATGAGACAATGGAAGATTGAAAGAATAAAAGACTTAACACTCGAGCTGGTTTCGACAGCACGCAGCATGAGGAATCGGTGTGCTGCGCACAAACACACACACTCAAACTGGCTCCATCATAGTCTCTCAATGGGGGCCTCCCTGTAATTTACAGTGAACAGGTGAGGATGGATGTTCGATCTGATTCAATTTGATGTGGCTGGTTGCGGAATGGGATGAGACACCACTCATTTCACCGACTGGTGTGATCGTCTCTGTTTCTCGCCTTCTTTCCTGGAGTCCTGAGCTTCGTACCCCTCCCCTTTTTCTTCTATACCTCTTCTATGCTCTGTGCTGTAAGATATGCTGATTGTGTGTGCTAATGTCTATACAGCTTTCAGCCCGTTGTCCCGGGCTGCCCAGGAGATAATAGAGATCTGCAGTGTGGACCAAGGAAGCTGTGAGGACCCGGACCTGGATGTCGATAGAGCAGCACATACGCTCCAGCAACTGGAGCAGGAACTCAGACTCATGACCACAGGTACAGAAAGACTGTTCATAGGATGAACAGTGTACTGATGTGTACATTATCTTCGAACTGTGACTCATGCTGATAATGATTTTAAAGTCTTAACTTCGTCTGATATCTACATCAGATGTGGAGAAACAGACATCGGCGTTTTGCGACCAAAGCAGTAGAAGTCAAGATGAGCACAAAAACTATCATTTGAAAAGGTTGGTAACACCCACAGACAAACTAATGCATGTAAGGACGTATAGAAACCTTTAATATATGGCTGTTTTTTTCTGATTCCATCTGAGTGTATCTAAGCATTCTGGGTACAGCAGGAGTCTAGTCATTAAGTTACCAAGGCTGCTTTTAGCTGACCCTTTCTGTCCATCAAATTTGTGCCTCATGTGATGTAGTTACTTAACCCAACTATAGAAGATGAAAAAAAAAACCCAAAACCCACACTTCTATATGTCCTTTAACCCTAAGAATAGTGCCTTATATAAATGTGAAAACCCCTATTTTAATTTGATCTCCTTGAAAGAAAATGTTTTCTTACCTGTGAGTGTTTTCACCCGCAACTTCCCCTATTCAGTTTTCTGTCATCCCACCAAGATTTAATCCATTACATTTTTGTCCATCACACCCAAAATACTCCTCCACCATTTCATTTGTCTAGATGGGTGTAATCCCTTTCTTTCTGTCAATCCCTCTCTCCATTAGCTTTCTGAGGGTTTAATGGATCGTTAGCCAGCAGAATGAGTTTGACTCTGGAAGCTTGTTGGGTACCCAACCTTAATGTGCTTCTTAATGCACGCATGTATGTGAGACAGAGTGCATCAATGTTTTGTGTGTGTGTGTCTCTTTTTGTCTGTGTCTGTTTGCAGTGGGCATAATTTGTGCTAGAGGCCTTGTGCTGAGCAGTGAATATCACATTTAGATGTGTAATAACTGGATTAACGCAGACTGCTCCCAAACTTGTCCTTACAGCTTTAAAAAAAGACATTGTTTGTGAATCTGGGCTATATAAGAATAAATAAACTTGAAACTTGAAACTTGAAAAGACGCGCACACACACACACACACACACACACACACACACACACACACACACACACACACACACACACACACACACACACACACACACACACACACACACACACACACTTCCAGTTTATCTGATTCTCTTTAAACTATAATTATAAGTTATTGTAATTCAGATTATTGAACTTCTTCTGCGTGGAACAGTGCGTACCTTGTTCGCAGCATGTTGTCGGTATGCTATTTTCTATTAACGTAGTATCATCTTCCGTGTGTTGGTATACGTTCAGTTTAATGGGGCTTTGGGAATGCAGTACAAAAGAAAAACAAAAGTTTGCAGAGTGGAGTCATTATAATGGACCTCCACTGCAGAGTGATCCCATTAGCCTCCATCGTGTACATTAACAGTGTAATCAGGAATGCTAAAGTGACTTTATAATTTAGTCTGATATAGAATCTATAAAATACCAATTAATTTAAATGGCTGTTCCAGTAATAGGGAATGTACTCCTTATAGTACACTTGCACAACAAACAGGCGAACGCCGTGTGTCCATCCATCGATGGACACACGTGCATCTCCCACGACCTTTTCCTGTTACTCAGAACACTACTCAGCTCTCTGTTCTGACTCATCTGCCTGCTGGCTGCTTTCATGTTGTTTAATTCTGTCGGGTATCTTTGATCTAACCTTCATTCAGCTCGTACATCCGCAGCAGCTTCACATTAATAAATGGACAGGTGTAGTTTTCACAATACAAGGCTCTCAGTGACCTGATACAAAGCCCGAAATTGTTTTAAAAGTATGCAACTTTGGCTTTTGAAATTCACCATTGCTAGAGAGTGAGGAATATGTACAACTGGGATTCGAAATAAATGTACTGTAAAAACACAATTTACACCAGACTACCACCAGGTAGGCGCTCCTGTTGTCTCTATAAAATGAACTAAAAGTTAATTGGGTCTTTCCATAGCAGAAAGCTGATTGGTATAGACATATCATAAACGTCCAGGACATTTATTATGATGTTATGAGACATTATCTGCTTTTTTCCCTCCCGTTTTTAAGAAGCAGAAATATTTAATGTAAAAATGATGAGACAACTTGGATTTATGGGTAAATTTTATACAGACGACGCACAAACATTCACCTGGCGCCTTTGTGTGAATAGAAAACTGATTCGGTGACGTCAATCAATGTGAAACCAGTTTCTGGTGTATTGGATTCCTGGTCTCTTATTGGTGGGTTTGGTCTTGCAGGGGCAAAATCAACAAGGAACTTGAAGATGAGGAGGCGGCTGCTCAGGGAGACCAGAAGAGTGTCCTCTTACTACCGTGAGATCCTCAGGAACATGCACTTAAACACGCACCCTTGATTGTTAAATAAGGACAAATCAAAAGGCGTGCGCTGACAGATGAATGTTTATGAGCGAATGAGATCATTGAAAAGCGCAGGACAGATGTAAATTAAATTGTGTTCAGTAGATGTAAAAGCTGCAGATACCTCTCAGGCTGAATCCACAGGGAACTCTTCTGCAAACAAAGATAAAAATGTAATGCTTTGAAAAGACATTCCTTGTTGCTGATTACATTTTGTTTTCATTTCATTTGTACTTTGTCTCTTCCTCATATTTTTGTGTGTTTTCTGTGTAGTGATTTTAAGATGCAGGGTTGTTGAAGGTGTGAAACAAACAGCAAGGGCCGTCGAAGGATGGAGATGGTAGGGGACACGATAGGAGATAGTGTGTGTGTGTGTGTGTGTAGGTGTGTAGGTGTGTGTGTGTGTTAATAAGTGACAGGCACTGAAGGGACAGTTGGCTGCGATGCCCATTTTGCCTGTGGGGTTTACCGTACAGCATTTTCTCTGTTGTGTTAACTGTCTTAATCAGGGTAGGGTTGCACTGGATTGGGTCAGATTGTACACACACACACACACACACACACACACACACACACACACACACACACACACACACACACACACACACACACACACACACACACACACACACACACACACACACACACACACACTAAAGAAGCTGCTGCAGGTGATGAATTATGTAAGGAATGGCACCAGTGGCCGCCACACTGCCATCTATCTGAATGTGTGTGCAGGAGTGGAGGGAAAGCCAAGCACCAGGACTGATTTCCCATCTCTGCGGTGAAGATGAACTTGTACTGGTGTGTGTGAATGTGTTTCTCACTTGTTGTGCTTGGCCTTACTCCCTAAATTCAGTCTTAATCTACCTTTGTTCTCACTTGAGTCCACCTTTCACCTTCCGTTGCTTTATCGCCGACTAATGTTTGAAAATCCCGGTTGTAGTGTTAACAGTTAGAAACTCAGCTAGGACGGGTGTCAAAGAGGACGACTCTTTATGAACTGATGTTGTTATGTGTGTGCAGGCAGCCCTGCTCTTTACTTTAGCCACTGCCGAGGAATATGGGGGTATTTTATTCGTCCAGACACTAATCACTATGAGCCGACAGCCAAAGCTCTGTAATCCAACGGCAATCGCCGCAAGATTGAGCGATAATACAGGGACAAAGACGGGAGAACCACAGCGAGACAGAGAGATAGATAAAGAGAGGGAGAGGTGAAGTAGTGCATCTTTGTTATTGTGTCCTTCGCTGAGTTTATCACTTAATGTTTAGGAGAGGAAAATAACTGAGACATAAATCTGATGGATATCAAACTCCGGGCTAGGTTTAAACAACTCTGAGGTCTCACACACGTTCATACACTCACGCAAACGAACTGGGGTGGATAACGGGAAAAAGTGAACTGACCTTTGTGAAATTTTGGAGCTGCCTGTGGTGTTGTTGATGGTGTCAAAAAGACAGTGAAACTGGAGGGGTTTGACATTTAGCGCAGCGATATTAACTGACCCGTCTGCGCAACCGGAGTTCAGGCTGGGAAAATCACAAAAGCAGCAGATTTACGGCCATGCTTTTCTTTTATTGTCGACTTTCGATGGAAGTTTAATATTTTTATTTTATTCACAGTTTTTTTTTCTCTCCCTGGCCCCCTAAGATTAACCGTGATTGTTTTGACCACATTAGTCATTGTGGTTTTGTGGTGGAAACTGTTCGTTCTGCCTCAAGCTGCCTGTCCACTTGTTTTTGATGATGAAAACCCATTTCATTTTGCTCACCCTGAATGCCCTGAAAGGACTCCTTTTGTCATGAAACCTCAACAGTGGGTCCCAGAGGCAGCGGTTCATTCCATCTCAAAACCGTGAAAAAGGGTCAAATCGGAGAAAGGCCACCCATAATGAGCTGGTTTCTCAACTTGATCTTCACATCTTAGCTGTTGTTTTGAAATCTGGCGAGACATCTTTGCTGTTATCTCCATTCTTTATAGGTTCCTATAAAGGTAACCAGAAATGTTACGTTCTCTTCTACCTGCTGGTTGTCAGAAGGATTATGCTGGACAGATTTCCCTAGGACTTGATCAACAGGTCACAAGGCAACTTCAGATTTCTGGTTTTGGTTGAATATGATGGTTAAATTATATCAAATGCTTGATCTTAAATCATTGCTGACTTCTGATTTAATGCCAATCACAATCTGAATCAACCATTTACACACACACTCACACCTATGGTCAATTTGGAACAATGAAGGAGGTGTGAGGAAGCTGGGGAACCCTGAGAAAACACATGCAGCCACGGGGAGAACATACAAACTACACACAAAAGGGAATTTAACAAAATTAATTCTCCATTAATTAATTTTTTTAAGTCCATTTGCGATTTCCTTGAAGTTTAGCAGCAGTTTTAAGTTTCATTTGTTTTATTTAATAGACATAATAAAACTTCACTGTGTCCACAATAGATAGTATGAGAATTAAATAGAATAAAAAATATGGGAAGTTTAATTAGGTTTTTTTTTTAAGTGAAGAGATGTGATGACCTTCATTTCTGCCAGCTCACATCTGAACATTCTAGTACACTGGGTCTGCGTTTTGGTAAAAATTGTCATCAAATAAATATTTATGGTGCTGTTTTATTGACAGCAGTTGAGAAGCTGAGACCTTACACAGCAAGAAACAAAGGTAAGACACTTTCACTTGAAGCGTTTGTGACATCACTACAGTGAAACTCCTGGATTTCTGAGCTAGTGTTCTAGTGTTCTTGGTAATGACAGTGGATCAAGCACAAAGTGTACATCATCAGTCTATTTGCTTTGTACCTGTACGCCTCCTCCTAGCATGCTTCCCACGCTGCCATATGAATGACTGGCTTCTCTCCCTCTGTGGTTGTCAGACCTCAGGCGTATTTGCCATAGATTTTCCATATAATCGTGCCAAGTTGTCTGTTGAGGCGCCGCTGCCTCATTACAGAAAAGGAGAATGCGTGTCATCTGAAACATAAAAGACCTTGAAGCCGTGAGCCGACCCCGTTATACCCAGATCTCTGAATAGACGTAGAGCCATGTGTCGCATCTGTGTTGTATGACTTTGGAAATAATGGGATATCTTGTTTGTGCATGTGTGAATCCGACAACACGGGTTCATACAGTACAGTTTAGACAGATAAGGTCTGGTCTGAAGCCAGCTATACCAGTTAGAGATCAAATGATCCTTATTTTTCTTGTTTTAATAAGCTCAAATCCCTGTTTCGTTGGTTGCTTCATCTCCTGCGGTGGTGCCTATGGTGACTTAAAAAAAAAACTAGTGTCTGGTTATTGCTTTAAAAGCTATAAACCCCATCTAAGCGCTAAAAATGGAAGTGCAGAGCACCACAAACGAAAAGTTCAGGTGGATAAAGTTACGACAAAGGAATGTGAAGAAGGCAAGGAAGTGAAAATACAGAGAATTGAAAGGTTAAAGGGTGGATGATGGGAATTAAAGGTGAAGTGACGTGAAAGGAATGGGGAGTCGCTGGGCGAGGTGGGTGGGTAATTTTGTGCTCACCTCCCTGACTTCTCCAACTTCTACCCTCGTTTCTTTTTCAACCAACATCTTCCTTGTTCCTCTTCCTCTAGTCCCATTCTATTTTTCTTTCTTCCTCTCTTTCTGCCATCCTCTTTCCACTGTAATGCTTCCACTTGCCCCCCCCCCTCCCGAGCTTCTCCTGTTGTCCCGGTCCCAGAACCCTGTAGTGGAGCCGTCGGGACCCGCTGACAAATCGATACATCACTGTAATTGATTCTGTCAGGGCTCAAAGTGTTTAATGAGAGCCCCTCCCTCCTGCTCCTCCCACCTTTTCATTTTATTTTTTTACACTTGGGCTTAGAGAAGATGGTTTAATGGTTAATGGAGCAGAAGCATCCACATGTGACAAAGTGCTGAACGTGATGGAATGTGCATAAAGGGTTTTGGGTGAAGGTAGGTACATTTAAGATGTTGTGGGGGGTGTCAATGAGAGCAGTTTCCATGTGCTTATTGGCCCAACTGATTAATTATGACAGCATGGAAAATGCTGGGCTTTGGGAAATACAGCCAATTGTCAGACAGAGAGCAAACGCAGGCCGATGTTGCAGACAGGGAGGTCGATTTTATTTATTTAACCAATAAGAGGACACATCCCAGAGCAGCTGATGGCGCTAACAAGCACTGGCACACTAGCCCCTGATGCTAACATCAACTAGTAGCCTACCGCTGACAGACAGCTCCTGCTGACTTCATCTTCCCAACTCTATTCTCATCAACACAATGGTGGCTGATCGCTATGGCAACGTCACCTGTGTGTGCGTGTGTGTAAGCGTGTGTGTGTGTGTGTGTGCTCTCACATGCACATACACAATGGGCTGGTATGAGTTAAAAGTGCTGAAGGTCAGTTGATTGTTGGGAGGTGTATAGGCCTACATGTAGGGACAAGAGTGTTACTGGCTGCGAGTCATTCATATCTGCATGCTATAAGACACTAATGAATTACATAGGGATATATCAGCTCAACTGTGTCTCCTCTCTCTCTCTCGCTCTATCTCTCGCTCTCTTTCTCTCTGCCACACACTCGTTCTCTCAGCTTTTAATGAGAAACACCTGTTAGAGCATCTCATTAGGCCTCCTTTGTTTGGGTCCCATCAGACTTCCTGTTTCTCTCCTCTACATTTTGTGCTATCTTTGTCTCAATTAGAAGAAAAAAACAAAGTACTTTTCAGGTCAGCATTTTTTAATATCCTCCATTCAGAGGGCAAGGTTCTGGTTCTTCCTGCTGTTTGATTAAAAAAATTTAGTAGATGGAAAAACATTTTTTATTAGAGGGGAAGAAGCTCGGGGTGCCACTGCAATGAGCCTGGTTTTATTTCAGCGCGGTAAATTTTATGTACATACATTGGGGTTAATTTACATATGATTAATCCCGTCTGGATGGTGCTTATTGATGATTTTCCACTTTTACACCATAATAAAATAAAAAATAATTAAGGCCGCATTTACCTGACAACGTGCAGATCCTTAGGTAATTTAAAATTACTCTGGAGGGACGTCCTTGTGTTTTAAAATCTGGGAAAAAAAGAGCTGTTTGTTAGTTGGGTTCTACTCGTTCATATAAGAGCATACTGAATTAACTATGAGCAGCTCCTTTTTGTAATGCAGCCAAAAAACGACTGCTGAAGGTTTGACGCAGAAAAAAAACTGTCATAAAAAGATTTTTGTAGATGTGTTAAAGCATTATTAAAGCTCCTGGTAGAAGGTGGGTGGATACAGTTATCATTCTTGTCTGAGGGATAAATCAAAACCACATCATTCACGTCCTGGTGAAATTGTTACAATTTTGGCAACAATTTACACCTACGAAGAAAATCAAGACAGTGGTCAGGTTGCTGGCTGGCATGAGTAAGTGGTAAACCGGTGAAAGCTTTGAGTGCATCTATTAATCTGTAAAACTAAAAACAGTGGAATTAAACACTACACCACTGGAGACGCCTTGCTAACCCAGTTATACGGGTAATCCTCAAGATACAAACAAATGATACAATCAACTTGCAAACATTTGGAGATACAAATTACCGTGCGCCGCCATATCTGAATATTTCAGTTCTCCTTTCTGCCACAACTCCTGCCCAGCAGCACCACTGCATTCAGTGGTGCTGCTGGGCAGGACCACTGAATGCACATTCTTGTTCTTCTCTTGCCTCTGAGTGTCTCAGTGTGTCAGGCCTTGCTTCCTTGGATACGTTACAGTTTATCATGGCTAATAAAGCATAAGGCTAGTGAAGGTAGTGGTAATGGTAACAGTGAGCGATTACAACTCTGCATCTGACCGACAATAACTCCTCCCTTCTCTTCTTCCTTTGGTGTAAAGGTAAGTTTTATGGACCTGACTCAGGCTGTTGTTGTTGGATGTGCTTAAAAACTGGTTGAGAGGTCCTTGAAGTGTTTTCATCTCCTCCCAAAGGATTAAATTATAAGGAGCAAAAGCTTACTGTGCATAAACTAATCCGAATTCAAAGCAATTGCATGAAACAATAGTGATGCTTCGTGGTAGATATTGGAACTATACATTATTTACATATTTTAATGATGTTTTTATACTATTTATTGCACAATAACATGATATTGTGATAACCCTGTTAATTGTGATTTTGCACTGAGTCTTAGGCTGTGCTTGTGTTGGGCTGCGGGGAAGTTCTCTACAACAGTTATAGTTAATACCCAGGGTATTATGATATTATTTAATTTTAATGGTTTTCCTTTGATTTTGTAGGTCCAATATTTGTGGCAGACAGACGCAAAATGGACTGAAATGATGTAAACTTGAATTTTGTTTTTCCATTTAAAAAAAAACAATTGAGAATGACTTGACTCGAAATGACCTGTACCTGTATTTTAGTTTATTTTACTATGTGTGGTTTTTATGTCCTGTAATTTTTTTTGGTAAGTCTTGGAGAATACTGCTTTCGTATTTAAAGTAATTATCCTATTGACCTCAAATGGCGATTATACTGTATGTTAAAATGTAATAAATAATGACTTACAATTTAGCTTGCGAATGTCTCTGAACCAAGTGTGTTAGTAGGTTGAGGACTACCTGTATGACTAAAATAAATTTTTTCATTCCTTCATCAAGCAACTGTACTTAACCATTTTCAGGAGAAACATCACAAAAAAAAATGAAACTCATGTACTGTTTATTTTCTCAAAATCATTATTTGATGTGGATATGACTGGAATGATGTTCACCACAGATGTTCAACTTCAGGTTAAAAAGTAAACATACGGCTCTATCAATTTGTGATGAAACCACAAATCATCATGATTAGATAACCTGCCACAGATAAATCAGGACTGTCTGCACCCTAGTTTGCTTCTGTTGTGTACATGCACAGAAATTAATGCAGTTTCAAACGTGTCTAAAGGTCCTATAGGTGTGCATCTCATAATTGGTTTTCTGCAATTTGACTTTCTTTAAAAATAAATTTTCATGCATGCGCGAACTTCCGTGATTTATCTGCGATGACGGGTAAAAAGTTTATCCATGGCATAAAGTGAATTTTTCTAGTGTGGGAGTCTGTGGCCGTGGACTCAGATATTCTACTTTAATCAATGACAACAAATAATGTGCAGCAATAAGAAGTACAGTAGTGGAGCAGCAATTTCAAGTGAAGAGGCAATCTATCTAACACTAGCAGCTAGCATTTGCAGGGCATCAGGGAACGATGCAGCAGGTTCTGGTTGTGGTGTCAGTTGGATATCCAGCTGTATTATTTATATCTGTACATTTAAATACAGAATGTATTTGACACAAACAGAAGACCATCATGCTATTCTGGGTGCTTTGCTATGTTCCATTTACACAAAGGGGGATCCTGCTGCTATGCCGATCTGGTTCATTAACCTCCTTATGATATGATGATGGTGAAAACCAAAGTCTTATATTTTGTCTTTTTATCATATGTGTTTTCCAGGCATCCTCTAGACACTTCCCACCCAACCCCACCCCACCATACACAAATGCTGTTCTTCATTGTCCTATCATTTTAAATGTGTTCTTGAGCATTTCAACTTTGCTGACACAAACACTGACATACTTCCTGTGTGCAGGATGCTGCCAATGCAGTGATGAATGTCTGTGTGACTGTACCCACGCCTCTCATCCTAATTAAAGATATTTATGCTGGTTTGGCTTGGCTCCGCCCATGTTGCACCATGTACGCTCTGATTCTTATAATAAAAGCCTCCTCAGGGACGTAAACCCTGATGAAGGTGAGAATGAAGCGGATATTAACAAAACTCTTTTAGCTGTGTGTGCAAAAAAGCTAATACACAATGTCATAGTAATGATTTTTTACCATGACTGTAGAAGATGGGGGGGGAAACTTTCAGGAAAGTTGCTCATACACCAGGAAAACTTCAGTATATGTCTAGGATACACTGTAACTAGAGAATTCTCCGAAGTTGTAACACACACATCTCCAGGTAATTACCAAATGAACCTCCCATTTTTTATAGACAGTATGAAATAATCCATCACAACACATAAACAGACTAACTCCCCATAGAAAAACCCTAGCCGGTAGGTAACCATAACAACAACCTCACACTGAGGATGCGCCTAATAGCAGCAGCGGAGCCTTGTGTTAAACAGAGCGCTACGTTTGTGGCTCGCGGACAGAATCCTAGTCAAACACAAAAACACTTTTTGTGTTTCAAACTCATGTGAACAAGCCCCCCCCACCCCCCACCCCAGCTGTGAGCCTATCTGGGACAACTGTACAGAGTACAGTATGTGTGTCTGCGAAAGCACACATAGGACTGTCTTTGGTGCAGCGCTGCATTCAGGCTAAACACACTTAAGGCTAAGCAATCAGCGCGTAAAGTTTCCTCGCTGCTGTCATTAAAGCTCCACATAAAAGCTTAAGCTGCTTTTATCCTTCTAGGGAAGAAAGGGAGAATGTCAGCACATAATTAAATTAGATGAAAGGAGGGGAATTAGAGGCTTCCTCCTCTTTAAACACAAACGACTTAATCAGAACCTTGGGCTAAATGAGAGACAGACGGTTACATGATCATGCGGAGGATAAACATCCTCCATGTTTTTTTTTTTTGCTGTCTCACTTTTCCTCACTACTTTATTATCTCCCCAACTTCCTGTATGTCTCTTACTGCCCGTCTGTCAGGTTGTCCTCTTCTCTTGGGCTTTCTTTTATCTAATGCCGTTGATATGTTGGTACAACTTGTGAATTTTATGTGTCTTCAAAACGGTGCTCACACCTTCCTCCTCTTTGTCTTTCCCACATCTCTCTCTCTCTCGTCTTCTCTTCCTGTCCTCATGTTTTTAACTTCACTTTAAGTTTCACTACTCTCCCCTTACCTCATCTGCCCATTTTCTCTCCTTTTGAAGAGAAAAGTCAACGCGTTGAACGCACCACCTGCTGCATATCGAGTTTCGGGTGTAGTGTGAAGCTGTAGTGTAAGCCCTTATTGATTGGAAATATGAATCCAATCATACCTCAGAATGATCCGTTTTATCATGTTTGCCCTCAGAGAATGCCTTCAATGTCAGTTTATTTTTACGTGAGCCGTCTAAACACTAGTTTGAAGGAGAGCATGATGCAATAAGGGGTGCAGCAGAGGAAAAAAAAAAGCTTTTCAAATCCTGTTTGTTGGATTGAGCCCTACCTCTAATATCAGAGAAGGATTTCATTCTGAAATACGATCCACCGCCGCCTCAAACTGACTCTAATAGATACTAATGAATGTTTTAACGATCAGAGGAAGGTCTCTTGGAGCATTTAGCTATCTGTAGAATAGTGAAAACTGAATAGTTGGGGTCTAATGAGCAATACTGATATACTGCTGTAGATATAAATACATACATCTATAGTGCACATGTTAAAAGGTTTTTTATCGTGTTCTCAGAGAGTTGACTGACAGCTGAAGTAAACAAGTTGTGTAATTGCAGAAACTTATGTCTTTGCAGTCATTTTTTGAAATCTCCCCCCAGCAACAAGACTCGATGGAATGATGAAATCTGGCCAAGAAATATTCTGGCGGTGGTCAAACCCAGCCAGGTTTTAGTCCTGGGGTGACAAATGCTCCCATTTTTCCAAGTCCCCTTTGTGTCTAAAAACCAAACTCAGATTATCCTTTCAAGAAGCTGCTCCGCCCGGCATGGTTGATGGACCGAGAGGGATGGAGTCCGAGGTTGAATGACCTTTTGACTAAGCTAAGCTAATAGCACAATGTCTTAGCTTCATATCAACATGAGATCTTTATTGATCTTTCCAAACAAATCTGGACAAGAATGCCAATTCTTTGTTCCAATAAATAAATGATATTTTTCTGACATTTTCTTTATACTTGTCTTTCTTACAATCTCAGGTATCCCATCAAATATGTGTGTTATTGATTAGAAATCTCTGCCACGGTGCAACATTCACACATAACTGCATCTTAGCAATATTTCCAAATTCCTATCAGCGTTCCCTAAAACCAACGCTGAGCTTTCTGCCAACAGATATCGTATATATGATTTAATTTAGCTCCCAGTAGCAGGAACGATGTGAAAAATAATCTTTTAATAACTTTGGCTTAATCTGTTTACCTGTTTGGTACTCATATGAAAACAAAGAGAAACAAAGTGTGTATGTGTGTGTGTGTGTGTGTGTGTGTGGGGGGGGGGTGACTTCTGAAACTGGAAAGGTGAACTGAATGTTGTGGAGACATGAGAAAGACTGGCAGACATAGAGAGGAAGAATCCAGCTGTCACAGAATGAAGCGGCAGAAAAGTCACTTTTATATTTCATCATTTTATTTTTTGTAGTCTCCATTCTGATGTCAAACTTCAAATGTCAGGGGTTGTACATAACCCAACATGTCATCTACTGCTCTAAGCCATCATAAACTAAACAAGGCCAGCAGTAACATAGACTTTATGTAGATCCATTAGGGTCCACGACTCTGGTCAGGGTCCACTGCCTTGAAGCCACACCCCCTGCAGCAGGTGTCCTCTAGGGCAGCAATCCCCAACCCCCGGGCCACGAACTGGTACTGGCCCTTGGGTCATTTGGGACCAGCCAGCACGGAATGAATAAATAACTTTACATTACTTCTGTTTTATTCATGTCGGAATCTGAAAGATGTTTTATTTTGAAAAATTACCCGATTCTCTGTTACATCCGTCTATCAGTGGTTCCCAACCACCGAGTCGCGATACCACAGGACATTAGGTACCGGGCGGCACAGAATTGATTTGATTTTTTCATTTTTTTTTATTGATTAACAGTCTAAAGATGTTTTATTTTGAAAAGTAACGTCTGAGTGTAATGACGCACACAGGAATGCATGCGTCTATGTCTCTTAACAGGTCTCGGTCACGTGACAGGTTACCAGCTGTTACCCCAAAATTAAGCTACCATAACTATGCCAGTGTTCTGGATTAGTCAAGGCACATTATCCTGTGATTGCCTTCCGCTTCCATTTCCAATCTGCTGTCTATGCGGAGCGGGATTTTCTGCAATGACCGTGAAGAAAACCGAACTGTGGAATAGACTGGACATCCGGAACACACTTCAGGAGCCACTGTCTCCCGTTACCCCTAGATCAGTGGTCCCCAACCACTAATTCTCATTATTATTATTTGATTGACTTGTTCACCTATTTATTGGAAATGATCAGTATTTCTCCTACGTTGAATGCACTGATTGTAAGTCGCTTTATTTCAAAATAAACCTCATCAGTACAGTCACTTGAATTGAGTTTTTAATATAATTATTTCTTATAATTATTTCGTTCAGAGATATTGATTATCAATTTATGAAAAAAAGGTTGTTCTTTGTGCGTTGATTTCTGTATTTTAAATAAAACCACTGCAGATGATTTATTATTAGGTTACAGCTGTCCTGTCGTCATTAATGATTATTGAGCAAATGAGGGCTGGTCTGTGCAAAATATTGTCCAAGATGAAACTGTTCCGTTGCGCAAAAAAGGTTAGGGACCGTTGCTCTAGTGCACCGTTTAAATATGGGATAGAGGCAGCTGCCAGGATTTGATTGTGTAGTTCATGAGATTCTTGGACTCTCATACTTCAGAGAAGAAGCCTGAGCTCGAGTTGAGCTTGAATGATAAAAAGTGTAAACGTGACGTGGTGCTAGAGAAGAATGTGTGCTTTTGCACAAACTTGCAAGTGTGTCCGTTCGCATGTACACTTTTGTTTCTGTGCATATGCCTGTGTGTAATTCAGTATGAAATCCTGTTGTACCACCAACTCCACTACAGACCTAAGGGAAGCCATGAGACTGCTAATTAGCTGCACAGAGGGGAAGCAGCCCCCAACAACAAATCAAATCGGCTTTTGAAACTGGCTCCCCCTGAGACTCTATGGAAACGGGGCAATTTAGTAACCAAGGCGATGAAATATGATGTCATTTATTTCAGATTCCAGCATTGCTGTCATTTTTTTGCAAACTTAGATGTAGGAAGGATTTTCTTGCATGCTCAAATGTGAATACATCCTCCCATGTGCCACTATTTTTTTCCCTCCAAGTTCTTGTCCCTGCAGTCACCTCATTTGCCCATTTAACAATTTCAAAGAGGGAAATGTTTGTGCTCCAAGAGATGCAGGGTCATTCAGAGGGCATTTTTGTTTCATTTATTTTTTCCTCCCTACAAAACATAGTGTGATTAACCAAGCCTAGTTACCAGCAGAGATACAAGTAAGGATGTGTACGTTTGAGTTAGACCCAGGCACTTTTATTGTAGTTATTCACAGCTGTTAATTCACAAAGAGGATAGAATTCTTGATATAAATTGAAAAGGATAGAATTTGCACAGTCCCTTTGTGGGATTAGAGAAACAAGATATCATGCATCCACTTGGCACGAATAATATTAAACAAAGAAGTCCTAGCAAGGCTGGTGTGTTAGGATTGAGTGTGGGAATGGAATAAATGCAAAGCCAGAAAGCAAGATAGCATTGTATTGAAATACAAGATCACATCCCCCCCATGCACATATTCAATTTGCTCTCCATCTATTATTCATCTGCTCATCCATCTATCCCCAGCACAATTACAAAGGTCAAGCTGTCCTCACCTGTACTGTATGAAAAGCACACAAAGAGAGAAAGAGAGAGAGAGAGAGAGAGAGAGCTATCAATAAGCATTAATGTATTGCCAAGTACAGAGTGTGTCTCAAACCATAACGCTCTGCAGGTTTCGGAGTCATTGGCCAAATTGGCGAGATTCAGAGAACTTGCATGCTGCGGTGAAGCGGATGGAAGAAGATCAACAGTTGCCAGGGCTCTCGGCACAAACAGTGAGCGCCACAGCATAGCATGGTTAACAAGAGAATTAAAATGTTACCCCAAAAGAGAATTAGACATCATTTTTAAACATTAAATATCCATGACGACCACACAGCAACACTCCTACAACACATCTTGAATTTTATCAAGACGTGGAGGTCACATGACATTCTGAATTTCAAAATCAGTAATTCAAGATGGCTGCCAAGTCAATTCACTGTTTGTGTGTCCATGCCTGATGTTCGAATTTTTGTGATTATGTGGGTGATCATTTTGCTAATTATGAGTGATACCTCTCAAGAAAACATGTTCCAGTTAATGTGAGATATTTGGACGAAGCATTTTGACTGGATGTCTCCAGATTACCATGGATCTTTAGACCTGGACTGCTGAGGCCTGAAGCCTCCAGGCTGAGGTCTCCACCTGTTTTCTGCAGAGGGAGAAGAACTCATGTTCTCCACTGAGCTACCAGATTTATTTGCCTGCTGTTTTTTCCAACGTAAACTGAGAATCAGACCCCCTTCTTGACTTTGGACTCTCGCCTTGGTATCAAAGCTACAGAGTGTGGAGGTGAGGAGTTCATTCATCTGCTGATTGTCCCAATGGGCTGCTCTGGATTGTGATTCTGTACTCCTACTGGACTGAGGTGGATGAGCGCTCTCCTGATCTGCTGATCTGTTTTTATTAATTACTAAAAACTGATTAAAACTAATCAACACAGGCTTAATATCAGGTGGTGCTAATTTTGTGCAGACCTGAACTAAAGGAACTAAGTGAACACAGCTGTGTAAATGGATTCACTTTCACTACAACACAGACAACTAACTTCTTCAACATTACCTCTGAAGTCCACCTATCCGTTCACCAGGCCACACTCTCAATTGAACATTTACGCCCCCAGCAGATAATACTTCACCATCCCAGATGACTTGGCTCTACAGTCAGAGAGACAGAGGCCCCGACACGTAATTCTCTGGTAAATACAAATTAAGGTGTATGTGTAAGGTGTATTGATGCTGACCACCTCACTGCACTGTTTCTCAACTCCATCAGATCTTAAAAGTGAACTGACCTCAGATGATTTGAAAGAACTTTGACTCTTTAAACCTTCAACTCATTAATACACCAACAAGGCCAGAAATCAGAAAATAAATTTACCATGCTCGACCTAATTATAACAAATGCATGTCACAAATACTCATCAATTGGCATATTTTGTAAAGATGCTAGTGGTCTATGTAAAACTGCGTGTGTTTGAAATACAAAAACATTCTCAGGCAAAACTGCATTTCATTTTTAAAAGGCAGTTAATAAACTTTGAAGTGCAGGCCTTCCTAAATTATTTGTAGAAAAGTGATCTTACCAGAACCATTCTAATTCCTAAGGTTGAGTCATCACTAAACTTTCCTGGCTATCTCTAATAAGCCTGCTCCCATTAAGACGTTCAGGCTGAGTGGTAGGGAGAATCCCTAGTTTTCAGTAAGGCCATCAGAGCGAATTCATTTAAGAAACAAATTCAGCGTACAATCTTGCTTCTAAAACTCCTCTGCTGATTGTCTTAAATTTTAATCCTTAAGAAACAAAGGCACCTCAGTGATTAGAAAGTGTTGTTTTTTAAATGTCAATCACAGAAAAATTTTCCATCAACATTTGAGAAAATAATCAGATCTCTTTCAAATACCGATGCTTATTCAAACCCTTCTAACAAAATTCTGATTAAGTCAGTTGAATTGAAGGACAAAACTGGGATTGTGAATCGGTTAAATAAAGATTTATCAGTGCAAGGTTGATGTCGGAGGCTTCTGACCTGTGATCTTCCTTGCTACCTGTTTTATATCACTTTTGACCTTGGACGGCTACTATCTTGGCCAGGTCTCTCTTGTAAAAGAGATTTATACTCTCAAAGGGACTTCCTGGTTAAATAAAGGAGATAAATAAATCAATAAATGAGAATAAGTCAGAATTCTGATTTGATTCTCGGACTTTTCAAACAGAAAAAAAAAAAAAAAAGCAAGCCACATTTCTTTCTACAGAGTTAAATGGCTAATGCAAAACATGGTATTTGGATTGATATTTTCATCTAATACATAAGAGTAAATTCTTCACATAATTGCAATCTGTCACCACACTGCAATAGAATTGCGGTGTGACTTTTATGATACCACAGTTTTGCTTCTGGACTGTTTGCTTCATCTAGAATTAATGTGACTGCTCTGGAAACAGTGGTGCAATGTGTAGTGCTGTTGCCTCCCAGCAAGAAGGGTTTGACTCCCGTTCTGTGTGGAGTTTGCATGTTCTCCCTGTGGCTGTGTGGGTTCTTTTCAGGTTCTCCGGCTTCCTCCCACGTCCAAATACATACACCTTAGGTAAAAATTGATCGTTCCAAATTTGCATGTACTGTAGTTGTGAGTGTGTGCGTGAGTAGTTGCTTGTGGCTCTGCAGTGCACTGGCAGTGTGCTCTGAGTGTACCCCACCTCTCGCCCGTAAGTCAGCTGGGATAGGTTCCAGCGATCCCCGTGACCCAGCATAGGCAGAACGAGCGGTAGAAAATGAATGGATGGATGCTCTGAAAACAAGAGTCTTGATCACGTGTTACCAGCAGATTCTTACTCTGCATGGAAACCCATTCGGAGAAGGGGCAAGCTCCAATCCGGGGAAAACGCACATGATAATGAGATGGATGACATGCATGGTAGCATGTGATAAGGAACAATCATTCCTATGAACAGGCTCAACCCATATTTCCTGGGGATACTACCATATTAACTTCACTTTAATTCTTTAATTGGGTACGACTGCACCGAGGGAATCACAGAGTCACGTGTCGGTTGAGCTTAATTTAATTACCGTCTGCTTTGGACAACCGTTGCCCAGTTTGTTTAACGTCATGGCAGTTTGTCACACAATTCAACTTTAGCACTAGTGTCAAAAAAAAAAAAGATTTTATGAGAGACAACAAAAATCTGGTAAACACAATAATGATGACAGCACATCAGATAGAAGTCGAAAAGGTGTGAAGATGAACTGTTTGATTTAGGCTGGCAGAACCCTTGAAGAAAAAGAATGAAAGGGGGAAATAATGAGCAACCGAGTCATCGGGATTCGATAAAACTAGATGAAGCATCTTCATTAGATCGGGCTTTTAATTATATATATATATATATATATATATATATATATATATATATATATATATATATATATATATATAACATGCCCTTAAAGAAAGGGCCTGTTATAAATAATATGTCTTAATCAAAATGCTGATTGTGTGAGCTGTGTTTACATTTTCTATGTCAGTAAAACACAGATTAGTCGGGAGGTAGGATCGATTTAAACTTTTTGCTTGAGCACCATGAACCAAAAAAGACTGAACATCTTGCCTCTTGTGGGATTAATAAAGTAGCATGATGATGATGATAAAGTTGCTCATGGGGATTAAAACTGATGGAAAGCTCTAAAAAGCTCCTTTGAGATGTGATCCATCGCCCGATGTTTACACCGATATAAGTATCTGGTTCTAACAAAGAGGCTCTAATGTAACGGACTTTGACCTGCATCGTGTTTTGTTCTCCTGCTCCCACCCCATTCACATATAAGACTTATAACCAGCTAAGATTGATCTATTAAGAGGAAAACTGATGCACTGACTTGAAGCTGCAGAGCTCCTTGCTGCCTACATGGTGTAAATGTTTAAGGAAGGTTTAATGGGTATGTGCCGGATTTCTTTTGCAGCAGTTTGCAATAAGGATGACTGACACACCTGAAAGTAGAAGGGTTTCCACCAACTATTGATACAGTCGAAAAAATGTCACAGTAAATCCTACTTTAATGTATTTTCTGCTTTCTGTGATGCAGCTTGAACCGACTGCTGTTGAAGTGATTAGATTGCCGGAGTTGTAATACTGGCTAAATGCCCAGATGAAGGGACTTATTGGCGTGCATAATTTTAGGAAGCTTTTCCCTGCTTTTGTTTCCGTAATCCTTTTCCACCCTGTCTCATCTTCTTACCCACCTAGATTTACCTGGCCAGTCTGATCCATATAAGAACTGTCTTGGATGAGGCTGTGATCAAAGGTAGGGTCATCCGTCATGGCTGATCCATGAGGAGTCCTGGAAAGTCACTTTAATTTTTAAGAGTAATGTTGTGCTCTTTGGAAACTTTAGTCCCTCATTTTCAGGATCAAGCCTTTACTTCCTTGCTTTGTTGAGTTTTGCTCTCTCCCACCTGGTGGGTGGTTGTTTTAATCTGGGTATGCATAGAAAGCCTTTGTGAGACTGTTGGCTGTTTACATTTCATTACTCACATGTTTAAAATGACTCAGTGTCAAACTGCTGTATTAATTATCTCAAAAGTAATTGTTCAATGTGTTCAGGGGAAGCGGGCACTGAGGACCAGGCTGCATCTTGTGCCGTGTTAACATGGCTGTGCTGCTGTGACTGGGGAATTTTTTTCCCCTACATACGTCCCAGAGAAATGAGAATATTAATAAGTAATATTGACATGATGAGATCAGGTAAATGAAGAACTCCACCTTGAGCGTGTATCTCTTGAACAGTCTATAGAAGTGGCTGTGACCTGAACTCAATGGTTTTGTTCGTCAATGCAATTTCTCTGATGATTACAGAAAAATCCAATCAGCGAAAATGAAATCATGTTAACCTGAGAGCACATTCTGAAGCCAGAAACACGGTGCATGTCTCTGGACAGTGGCACTATCATGACGATAATCATCCGTCATATTTAATACAATGCAATCATCATCCACGCAGATGATAGATACCACTACTGGCCACCAGTTCTGCTGCCAACTCCAGGTATTTTCTAATAGCTATGATTCTGGACTTCTGCAAAAGTGACACCTTAATGCATTTAAGATATTATCCCCGTTCAGACTGTGGGTCATTACACTTGGTTTTAATGAGGGGAAATCTTGCCCTCAAAAAGCTAATGATATTTTTACGTACTAGTGGTGGTTCATGTATCCACACCTTCCTCTGTTATCACTTTTTAAAGGTCCAGTGTGTGATATTAGGTTTTATTGGAAGAAATGGAAAATAATAGTAATTATGCTTTTGTCAATGCATTATTACTTGAAAATGTGTGAAATTTTCTGTTTGTTACTGTGAAATGAGGCTTTCAAGGAGCGGGCTATCCTGCAAAGGATCGACCATGTTGCAGCACCATGTTCCTATAGTAGCCCAGATCTGACAAACTTAACAATGGCTCTTTTAGCAAATATCGTACTCCTTCCATTTCAAAGTAGAATAAGGGAAGGGGTTTCCAGTTCAAGGTCTGTTCATTTAAACTTTCAGAAATAGACATTTTCTAAAGGATAATAATCAATTCATTGCACTTGCTGTACCTGTACCTGTAATCCTCTGTATTTTATTTATGTATTGCAATATGAAGTTCATTACAGCTTATGAAATGCTATCAAGTCACAATAAAACTTCTGGAAAGAGAAGGGTTGATGTTTAGACAATTAGATTTTTAGGATACAGTCCTGACCTGCTCATATTTATCTCTTTATCTTTTTGAATAGAATAATAATGTAAATAATAATGTAAAATGTATTATTTGGCAACGGCCCTTTTTTGAGGACTTATCCAATTATATCTTACCTATGACAAGGCAACTCATAATAAAATGATGACTGATGGTCGCAGTTCTCAGAGAGCAGAAATCGGTTAGTGAATCACTATTTGACATAAAAGCTGAGGAGCCGCTGAACATAATTTCTGTCATTATTCGTCCTTGTTGTTGTGAAATTCTCAGCCTGGAAAATATCTAAGCTTTCTGCCTCAGTTCATTTCCGATCCAGTTCGTCCCTGACTGGCGCTGATTGTCTGTTCGGGGATGTCCCTAATGTTCCACTCGTATTCTCCTGTTCCGTTCATCGAAATTTTTCCCAATGTGGTTTCATTTGCTACATTCAGCCATGGCTAATAACGCTTCAGTGAGCTTCCAAGTACCAGCGATTTGCACCCCTTTAATGAATATGCCTTGGTGGATGCGTGTTGCGCTAGAGACTGGGTGAATGGTTAGATGCGTATGTCTCAGACAACGACCCGCTGGTACATGCAGACACATAAACAAGGATGGTTAGTGCCCGTTTACAACTAATGAAGGTTTTTTTTCTTTGAAAGCCAAGTAAACGAGCCGTGAGCTTATTTCTGCGAGTGTGTGTTTGCTTTCATTTAAGGTTATGCTAACGTTTACCCACTGCTGGCTGCAGTAACTATAGATGGAACGGTGCGTAGAAATGATCAAAATTTTGTCCAACATTTTTTCTTATTCTGCAGCCCGGTGTTGAAATGAGCAGTGCTGTTGCTAATTTAGAAGGTCTTGGGGTACAGCCCCCTCCCTAGCGACACAGGATAAGCACTTACACAATGAATTTTTGAAGTGTCTTTCAAGATAACTTTATCAACCAGACCTAATTTAAAGTATAATAATACATAACTAGACAGCACTCAGAGAGCAGACCTTCGCCCGAGCAACCCACATCACCTCTAAAAGCATCCGCCTCATTATGATTTGACCCTTTGACCCCCCCTGCAGGGTCCAGCTCAGTAATTTGAGCGACATCAAATTTGACACTCGCTCAATTGGCACGGTTTCAGTTGCAGTTTAATCCTGAATGTAAATCTGTAGTTTTATCATGTGTTCCCTCGTCTTTTAATTTGAAACCTTCTGAATCATCATTCTATCGTGTGAATTCACATATGATCTATTCAGAATATTACAACCACGGAATATGAAGCAGAAAACCCCTGGTGTTGGAATATGGGGCCAGAAAAGACTGGAAAAACATTGTCTCCCAATCATTGGCTGCAACATTTACCCCCTCAAATTGAATCCTGTCTGTTATTTGTAATGTTGGCAAGAGCCAGCAGCACCACGATCAGTGTGGATCACAGCTTGTAACCTTATCAGCTGCCATGACACACAATTACCTCCCATTCGATTTAGCTTGCAACAGCAGAGAGAATGGAGAGGACGCTAATGATATCCCTGGACGTTGACACTGATAGTTTCAAGTTTTACACAGAAATCAAAACCAGCAAATTTGCAAACTGCAGATGAGTTTCCGCTGTCCTCTTTTTCTTCCCAGGTCCTGTCTGTTGGCAATGGTTTACAAAGAGGAACAAGAAATAAACTATCTGCAAAGTAGCGGCACCAACTTTAAAATGAAGGGTCATTATAACTTATTTTAAGAAGCAAAAGAAAACGTCACACCTGGCAACAATTTTCTTGAGGAAGCTGTGACAGCAATATGAATTTTATTGCATGAGACTGTCAGATTATTCTGAAAATAAATTCATCACTTTTTCGAACAAACTAGGTCTTTCATTTTGACATTTTATTCTGTGCTTGATGTGCATTTGTGTAAAAAATTTCTGCACAAAGTTAGTTTTGTGTGTTTGTCCTTAGAAAAAGTTGAAGCCCTGGTAACAATAATGTCACAACCATTTGAGTCACAGCCCTCGATGTACCATTTGGTCAAGTGAGGCGAACTGCTAAACTCAAAGGCAAGACTCTGTAGCCAGAAATGAACCGGCCATAAAAAGACAGTCATCCATTACCTCTAGAATATGAGCTACAGTGACTTACAACAAACACAATCACATGGCCACTGCGTGAAGAAAACCATTAAATAACTGCCTGGCTCAAAGAGTAGGAATCTTCCACTAAATTATTTTGTCAGAGTCGTTTGTCAAGCTCAAGATGACTACAATCAAAGCAGCCTATTAACATGCTGTGTGTGTGTGTGTGTGTATGTGTGTGTGTGTGTGTGTGTGTGTGTGTGTGTGTGTGTGCGCGGGATGAATATTTGATGTCTCACTACATGCTCCTCTCTCAGATCCTGACATCGTGTTCGACTAGATATAATTTTTGCATAATATATGGGGTCATTTGCTCAACCAGTCAAACTACTATCGACTTGGAGTCTTGTCCTTGTCTTGTGACTTGTTTTTTTGCTGATGATTTTTTTCATTTACTTGCATTTGCATGTCTCTCTAAAATTTAACATAAATTAATACTGAGGGGATTTAAAGAAGTTGGAGAATTATAAGGTTTGCTGAGGGAAAGCGTGGACCTGGCCTAATGGTGCAACGTTTTCAGAGCAAGAAACAGCTGCCTTTTCTCCAACTCACAATCGCAGCGTAGCAAGCTTAAAGAGATCATAAAACTTGATGTATTCCTGCAGGCTAATAGAAAAAGGGGTTAAGACAAAAAACGATTGATCTAAGTAGACATGGAGAAATGACTTGTGAACATCTGTTCTAGATAGCCAGTTTCATGATCAATAGGAATCGTATTGAAGGTCCTGTCGTTCGCTAATGACCTACACAAAGCAGTCAAAATGTAAATAGATGTGTGATCAATGTCCAGTTTAGTCTAAAAAATGAATTCATGAGCCGATAAAAACAATAACGACCACACAGCTGTTTAGACATAGATTTAGAAGAAGTCTGGAGCCTTTGTTGAAGAATAATGATCAATTAAAGTAGTAACTAGTCTTTTCGGGATATTAAATGCTGTGGGCTGTCTCCTTTTATATCATAGCAATCATTGAACAGCAGAAAAGCAAACTGCACAGCACCAAACTGAGCCAAGACACCTTAATGCCAAATGAGGAGGCAGTAAATAGTAATTCTATGGGTTTGTACAGTATTTTGTGTGTGGGCTGCAAACTGGTTGCCCGGACCCCCAACAGAGAGCCTGAGAGGTTCTCTGTGCCGTACCCCCCGCCTTTGTCTCCATATCTCACTTCCAGCAACACCCAGAAATTAAGCTGTGAAAAAGAGGAAAAGAGTGAGAGCGAGAGAGAGAGATGGAGAGAGAAGGAGAGAAGGAGCGAGAGAGCAACAAACACTGTAATAACTGTCTCTAATTAAGACCAGGGGGAATAGGGGAGTTATTAACTGTCATAAGCAAGTTTATCAGACCCAGAGAGACCAGATACAAGTGTATGTGTGTGTGTAAAAATACTTGCACGGTTGTTTTTATACATCCTGAAGTGTGTGTGTGAGGCACAGAGCAAAAAAAAAAAAAAAGAAATAGTCACGTCACTTTGTGCTGTGGGTGCGTATGTATGTGCTCATGCATGTGAGATGCATTAGAAGAGCGGCGGTATTCCCTCCAAACATCCCGACTGTTTTTAATACAAATGCTGCTGAGAAAGAAACCCTCTTATCTCTGAGCTCATCAGAAAACACACACAAACGCATTATTATTAATCCCTATTAAACTGCCATTCTCTACCACCACCACCACACACGCACACACACACGCACGCACGCACGCACACACACACACACACACCGAGGTATGTATCACATGTTGAGCACCGGTTTTCTCATAAGTTTTTTTTTTAATTTTGGTGACTTATTGTCATGTGTCTTATTTCAGACAGCTTATCTTCTAACAGTTGTGTGTTTTTTATGGGTAAGGACACACACACACACACACACACGCAGAGAAACACACACACGCAGTACTTTAGATTCTATTACGTTTTATTGATGCACTTCTCCTTAAAGGTCTTTGGGTTGGATGTATTGGCATGGAGGGAATGTGAAATTTATAATTATGATTTTATAAGCAAATAGTATGTTTTTCTTGGCCTAACTTGGAGTTATCCTTATACACTGCCCGGCCCAAAAAAAAAGTCACCGTTTGGGTTTCAATAAGCAAATTGCAGTGTTATGATCAGGGATTGCTTCAGTTGGTCAAGTCTAAGCTCAGCAATATTATTCAGCAAAAAATTAGGTCAGCTGAGTATCTGAATGTACTTAATGATCAGGCAATCCCATAAATGTATTGTTTCTCCCGGATGGCACGATCATATTCCAAGACAACAATGCCAAAATTTATCGGACTCTAATTGTGAAAGAGTGGTCCAGGGAGCGTGAGGAATCATTTTGACACATCAATTGGCCCCCACAGTCCTGAGCTTAACCCCATTCAAAGTCTGTGGGATGTGCTGGAGAAGACCTTGCAGAGTGGTTTGACTCCTATTGTCAATACAAGAACTCGGCCAAAAATTAATGCAATTCTGGACAGAAATAAATGCTGTGATGCTGTCTGAGGTTGTCGAAACAATGCCGCAGCAAATGCGCACCGCAATCAGAGCTACAGGCAGTCCCACAAAATATTAGAGTGTGTGACTTTTTTTTTGGCCGAGCAGTGTATATCAGCAGAGGCGGCAGGTCCTCCTGTGAGTGAGCCATGTTGCTATAGTAACCTACATGTAACAATCTCTAGTTGTAGAATTTGCCTGAAGCACCGACATCAGCTGCCGTGAGGCGTTCAAATACAAGCTACGACTAATTTGTGCCACTGACTCCTGTACAGTGGATCCTGAAAGCAACACTGATTGGCTGTTTTGGGCTACCTGTACTCAGTACAAGATGTAAACACACAATTTAACATCCTTAAATATGTCAGACAACTATAGGTACAAGTTTGCACACCTGGGAAACACGGAGCAACATAAGCGCTCTAGGAACCTCCCACTTGAGCTACTCTCCTGTCCACTGTAGAGTATGTTATGGCAAAAACATGCCACTGCCATTATAATGGTGATATAATGCAGATATGGAGTCATTCATACAGATTTCACAATCATAATAAGGAATACCACATGGTCTTTCAGAGATTCAAATTCGTGTGAGAGCTTTTGTGTGAGAGCTTTCTGGTTCAGGTTAGTAGAGAAGGAAACACCTAGACACACTTTCTGTTTAATACATGAATAAATAAACACAGGAAATGCACTTGTTTCCCTTGCTGTGTTCTTTATTCATCCCCTCTTTTGTTTTTTGTCTAGATTGTTTCCCCTCATTTGAGCCAATTTCCCTGGAATTATTTTCTTGGGCCTCACAGGAGGTTTGAACGAGCTCACCAGGGCAGCAATCTGCCTTTGCTGATAGATGATTTTTGTGTTTTTTTACTGTATATTACACCTTAATTTGCTCTTTCGCTTATACACTTTGAACTTTGTTGTGATTTTTTCCTCCTTAATTCAGTTAATGCATTTTTTATTCCCTCATTCTTTTTGATATTTTCTCACCTTTCTTTGGTCTCACTTGGCCTACATTCACATCTTTTTGTGTTTGCTCTCTCTCCACTCACCCATCCCATCTCCCTTGCATTCCATTACAGTGCAGCCTCCATTGATTTGCTTTCTGGCTGAAGTGCTATTGATTACAGTACATGGCCCAGTGCTACTGAGCCCAGGCGCTACCGTTGTGCAAAAATGGTGAATATACATACACACATGCAAGTGCACATTGGTTTCTCAACTCAGTTCCACGCTTCTCCTACTCTTTGCCTGCATTTTATCTCACTTCAAAACATTTGGCAATACAGCAGGTCCCTTCTTTATCCTCTCATCTCTATTAACACTGCATCTTGGTATTCATTGGCATATTGATTGGTTACACACTGTGGAATCTGTGTTCATGTGCAATTTTCCAACCATTGTTTTGAAGCCGGTTGCTGCAAAGAATGTGTTGGAAGTGGTTTAGAGTTTTTCACTGGGAGGAAAAGCCTCATAATAAAGCTGTAAAATGTGTTAGCACGCGTGACTTTGTGTGTGTGTGTGTGTGTGTGTGTGTGTGTGTGTGTGTGTGTGTGTGTGTGTGTGTGTGTGTGTTTAGAGGAGAAGCAATATGTTTGGAGTCTCTCATCTAGCGAGCCATGAATTTATGTATTTATGCTAACATGCTGAGTGCGAGCGCTTTTTAATGAGAGAGAGGGAGTGATCATGAGAGCATGGGGCCCGATGAGGCAGGAAATGTCCAAGCCTTCGAATTGCTGGAAGTGACGTATTCACAGGCTATGAAGCAGGAGATGGAATTTAGCGATGTGTAAAACTGCTGACAGGCTCAGTGCCACATGGACAAATCCATACATCTGCATTCGGGAATGCTCCCCATCAACCTCTGTCTACAGCTTGCTTACAAACATCCTTGATTCCCGTTGTTTTCAAATCCTTACATGTCGTTTTAATTGATTTCCTTATCTGCTACCTGTAAGTTGGACACTTGAACCGGATTTATTTTTGTGCCAGTGTTTTGGCTTGTTAACCCGTTAGCGAGTGTGAATGACTGATCTGTGTATGCGTCAGTGTTTCTGTTATGTGACTTAGGATGTCATGACAGTTATGAGAAGGAAGTCGTCTCTACAAACACATCTGTGCTAAGAATTTATTGTCCTATTAGCAGCCAAGCTAAGCTAATGAGCTAACTGTTAAAAACGTCCATCTTGACATTTACTGCTGCAGCTTCATCTGCGACCTCAACCTAAATCTGTTCAACTGGAATATCTGCTATATGTTCGTATTCTTAGAATTAAACAGGATTCTGTCACAATGGTCTGATCAGTGAGGCGAGATTAGGCGTTTTCTGGGGGGTACAGTCTCGCTACACTTGGTTCTGATTTTCATATCTCACAGATGACGCTGGAGGGAAATGTCACATTGAAGATGTGCAGCCATCAGATATACAGACAGCAGAAATGACGGGGACACAATATATCAGCCTTCAGTGGAATTTTAATATCATTATATTAGACATCTAATGTAAAGTATCTCAGCGGTTCAGATGACTTTTATCCAATGCTTCATGGCTCTGTGTGGTATTCAGACTTTGTGTTAAACTTATATGTAAATTTTGGTGACTCTGAATGTGAGATATGGACATGTTTGCGTGAATGTATTAAAAATGACTTGCAAAACAAATTGATTTTGAAATACTTTCCCAAAACTGAATGTGGTTGCCACCAAGCTTCAAAGACATTTCTTGCCAAAGCTGGAGTTCAACAAAAGCATATCAACTTGTGTGTATTTTTTTTTACATGTAAATTTAGTTTCAGTTTATTTGCACTGGTAACACTTCTGTTAAATCTGATTGGGCTGCTGCACTTTTTTCTATCAAGCCAAATGTCCTTGCACTCAGTTTTTACGTTTCTCTTTCAAGTGAAACTATGGTGCAAGCACCCTAGCTCCAGCAGTATAGGTGCTTTATCGCACACATAATTAAACACATTTATCCACCCCCCCCACACACACGACATACACTCTTACATACACTCTGATCGATAGCGTTAGTGATGGATGTTGCATGCTGATGTACGTGCTGCTCTCTGACCTGTAATTGAACGGGCAGGGTTCACCTCAATGGGGCCATTTCCTCCAAGGGTCATTGGCTGCTAAATGGTTAATAAGCCGGTACACTCTGTTTCTGCTGCTCATATGTCTGCTGTCATAGCACTGGGCCTAGCTGACTGATTCCCTCAGGGTGTGAGAAAGCAAGAGTTTGTTCAAGATGGTTCAACTGGAGCGTGCATGCCTGACGGCCCGTGTGTGTACGTACACGCATGTTTGAAATAGCGTATATGAATCCTTTCCTAATGCTTTTCTGCCTCAGTCATTTCTTATCGAGGGGACTCTGATGGTTCTCTGCACGCACATGTCAGGATATCACATCATGATCGCCATCACCATCCTGCTTGCTCCATGAACCATTCAATAGCCTCTTAAGTTTTAACACCCAACATAATGTCAAGCATTTAAAGGGCACCTTTGGTATATGTCACCTATTTGGCCATGTTTTCGCGTCTAGATGACTAATGGAAATCATTCCAGCATTGAATGAGACTGCTGAAATATAGCCCATGCCTGCTACCTGCTGGCAACAGAGTACCATCGAAGTGCATCCTTTAAAAGTACTTGTTTTTGTTACTGAATTGCTGGGATTGTTTATTTAAATGTCTGACAGAGGATCCATACGAGACAGGCCTGCTGTTAGATTGCCAGAGGGTCCTTCAAACCTGAAACGGCTGCTCGCCAAAGCCACAAGACTTTGGTCCAGTTGTAGAACTCCATTCATTTAAATTTTTAAAGAAATGCCAAGCTCTTAAAAACCATCTTAACAGCAATTTAAAAATGTCTTTATTGACTAAGAAAGCAGTGAGGGATGGTAAAACTACAGATTATTTTCAAGCAGCTGTTTCTGATTTAACAAAAAGGGTCTTATTCTTGGGCCAAGAGGTCAATCTGTGTCAGAATCCCTTCTACAATGTTAAACTATAAGAATAAAAAGCTAAACTTGTCAACAGTTAAAACGAGAGCACAACAGCTTAACATAATCAGACATTGGCTGTTGGCAATATGTGCAGACTTCACCTTGCTGGCTTCATAGGCCAGGTCTGGGTCAACAAATATTTTAGTCTTGTCATGGGATATTTTACAATAATTTGTAGTAATGCTCTGAAGCATGGATAAAACTCTTTACAGGATTTGAAATCATTAAAGTCCAATTTCATGTTTACAGACATTTTCTGTCTTGGATGAGGGATCCTTTCTAAGAAATTCACAATGCTGCAATAACTTGCATAATTGCTAATGAATCCTGTTTATTGGAAGCATTTCAGGTAATGACTTCAGAATGATTGAGCAAGGAGGTCAAATAATGCAAAAGGTAGGTGAGGTAAATGGGAGAGGATATTAGAAACCAAGGCAATATATTTATGAACACATTCATTTTATATTTTTCATCAGTAGTTTAAATGCACATTTGAATAACAGCGTCGTCTTCATTGTGAGCCTTTTGTTCTAAGACCTTCCAGATTTCTCAGCTAATTTTAACATATCCATAGTGATGTGGAGCAATAGCAACAAGGTCAATTCTTATCATCATAAACCATGGATAATCCTTCGGTGAAACAAGTCCTTGGCTACTTGTCTACCGAGCTAAATGTCTGAATTTAATGGGTTGCCTTGACATTATGTATAGACATTGAATATTCCGAGATGACTTGAATTTTTCCACTAGTAGGATGTTTGGGAGGAAATAAGAGAAACATTTCAACAACTTTGAGTTTCTGTCATTTGATTATCTTTGAAATTTTGATCCAAATGACTGAAATCTGTCCTGTACTTTGTTTTAGGACGGAATATTTGACACGCTGTACCTCAGCTCTACTTTGAGCACATTGCTAATTAGCAAATGTTAGCATGCTAACAGGCAAACAAAAAATACTGATTATAGCACATCTTCCATTTGTTAAATGTCAGCTAACAGCATTGTGAGCTTTTGGGCAGCTCCTTTAACAAAACTGTTACCTGATTTTATTCCTGACAGTACTCAGTCCTTTAGGACTGCTGCATTGTCAATTTGTGCAAAGGAACTGAAGTCCTCTGTTAATAACCACCTCTTTTAGGTTTGTCTTAATCTGCCAGGAGTGTCATTATCATTTCAGTAAATCACTCCCATGGTCTCTGGCCTTTCCACTCCTGGTTAAGCCTCTAATTGATTCAAGTTAATAATCTGAAATGTGTGCTCGGATGAGAAACATTATTACTTAATATATAAATATTGTCGAGATCTTCTCATTTGACTTATTTAATACAGAAATCTGCGGTATGGAGATTCTTTAGAGCGTGCATTGGGGCTTATAATCATGCTTCAATGGCAGACCAAACACAAAACTTAACATCTAAATTTGCATCTAAGGCTGATTTACAGATTTATTCATGCTCCTTCATTCACACTGATTGCTTCTGTTAGTTTGTCTACATCCTTTTATTAGGATCATCTGTGTCTTACAAGATATTGTAGATTAATCTGAGAAAACTAGTACCACAGTTTAGTTTTTTTTATAGTAATATGTAGTAGCTTATATAGACCAGCTGCTATAGCCCTCCTTTCCATCGTCACATAGAGAAAAAATCAGCTGCCATAGTATAATACGAGTGCTGTGTTTTTCTGAAGATATATTGGAAGAGTTTTCAGCATGCTCAAAGAGAATTTCACAAAAAGGTTTTTGATTTGGATTGGATCTGATTTGCTTTGCAAACGAGCTAAACTTGAAGGAGAGGTGGCCTTGATGCATTATTCTGGACTAACATGAAAAGTGAGTAAAGCCTTGATTTCAATGAGGTTCTGTGTCCTTGGTTTCATAGGGGGAGGAGCCAATATGATGTAAGATCATATTAATCATGTTATATATGTTATATATGGGCTAATGTAAATGTCGCTCTGCTCTGGGTTGGTACCATCACAACTTATTTCAGGATCCCTGTTCTACACGGGGTTGAACAGGACATTTGGAGGAGAGTAAACACAGAATATTTCATCAGCTGTCTGAACTGGTAATATTTGGTCCGGCAGAATCAGCAATACTTTGTGTTTGAAGTAGTGAGTCTGTGTGTTGGTGCATGTGCATTTTGTGCACAGAACAACAGTGCCCTATATGGTAATGTCAGATGTGAGCTCACCTGAGTTGGTTTGTTTTGAATAATGAGCCTGCATTCAGAATGCCAGACATCGAAACAAACACAGCGGGTGTAAGAAAAATAGCCATGCAGTCCCCATGAAGTACACTGGCAAGGTGAATTCAGGTCCTGATAGATTATGGTTACTAAATGAAGTTAAAATTAATGTGTGGATGAACCATAGGAAATTGATCAGATTTAACTACTGGTTTTACTGGCATGCTACTCACTGGCATGCTATTCTTACTTCGTTTTTTTTTCATAACATGCTTCATTATTTTTTAAGTAAATTATGATAAAACATTTCTGTTAACAATTTCAGAGATATTTAGATACTTGGGCTAGCAAAGAGGAAAATTATGCAACCATGTTTGTGTTTAAATCCCAAAGAGCCCGAAGACTCTTATGTGGCTTGTGTGGTGCCACAAGTCCCCACCTGGGGCAACATAGAGCTATGTATTTATGACATCAGCTGATACCTGTTTTTATGTGTGAGGGTGTGCGTATTTTTATGTAATGGTAGATCCATTACACACCTTCAATGAATATCTCATAACGTTCCATCTATGTATACAGAAGACCCTTGGCTCACCTTTGACTCTCGACATCACCTGAGAAAGAGTCAATGTCCCATTAAAAACGGACAGTTGGTGAGTGAAGAAGTTTTAAATGCCATCTGTTCTGAGGAGAACTTCCTCTGTTTCCATCTTTTGACTTTCTCAAATTCTTTGCTGTCCCTTCCCTCACCCTTACGTCATACCTCGTACTCCCCCCTCCACTTGTAATTAGGTCCCCTGACACTTTTCTCACTGTCCAGCTATGAGGGTGTGTATCCTTCAGCTTGTGACGTTGATGAGGAACACATATTACATTTATCAGATCTGAGGTATGCATCCCAGCTGAATTGAGAGTGTAAGAGTGTTTCTGTGTATGTGTGTGTGTGTTGTACTGTTGAGGGAGGCTATACGTGTTGCACAGTAATTGTGTTCGATGTAGACGCGTGTGTGCGTGCATGTGCATGCTTCTTGTGGGCATAGGTTTGCAAAGAGAGAGTTGAAGGACAGTCCACACTCTTGAAAAAAACAAACCTCTATCAAAAGGTTCAAAAGTAGTTCCTTGTTCTCAAGTCTGTCATGTGTAGATTCAGTCCCAGCCTGTGGGAGGCAGTGTGACCCCAAAAATCCTGTTGAGGATTACAGAAAATTCCAAATTATATAGTACAAAAATATTGTAAGAATCAAAAGAAATCTCTCCAAGTGAATTTTGTTCAAAATGAGATGAGATGGAGGATTTACGACTATTCCCAGCCAAACTTACAGGACAGAAAACGCTGAAGTCCTCCGAGTAGCTTGGAGCATGATCGCCTCATCCCTCACATCGCTTCTACAATCCTAATTCAAATCTTTGCATTAGATGTGTTGATGTAAAGTGCCATGCAATTTTTGTTGTTTGTTTTCCAATAACTGCGCTCTTTGAACTCTTAACAGCCAATCTTCACTTGTCTTACTTTAAAAATGTCCACTATGAGATGTTGTATGGGTTGTAATAGAGTATTGCCACCACATTTCAGCGCTGCATGACAGGTGCAATGCTTTTAACGGGCATGCTCTTCGAAGTCAATTTAAGGATCAATTGTTCCCTTTCCTCATAAGTTATACGTCTGTCAGGTTAGGTTGGGCCTTCAGAGTCTTTATGTGGTGCGCTATAGTTACCGTGACAAATGTTACCCGCCTGTGACAAAATAAATCTTTTCTCTTGCAGAGACAGCTCTCTGTAGGGCTAACTAAACTCTACTTTATGCTAACATAGCAGCTTTTCTAGACATATTTTTAACATCTACCTATATATACATACAAACAGGGCCACTTCTCTTACATGGCATCCCTGAGGCACAAAAACACAAAAGCCAACAAGGCAGTCAGAGACTTCAACATCCTGCAACTTACCTTGACCTACTTTCAGGATAGGTCAGGGTACCCTGAAAGTAGTACCTGACTAGTGCATAGACTAGTGCATATGGAGAAGGCCAGTGTGAGTAAGACCATATATCAAAGCAAGTGCTTAGGTCTTACTCACACTGGCCTTCTCCCTCACCTTTCTATCTTATCTGGTTCCTGAGAGTACAGAAGTTGAAATTTGTCCTTGACCGAGGTTTCTCAAGGTCAAGGTCATCTCATTTTCATACCCTTTGTCGCCTGAGTAATCTGTTTTTTGTTTCATCTTTCTATCTGCAACGGTTGCGAAAATTTTTGGTGAACGAACGGACGAACACACAACCACTGACAATTACAATACATCACAGCTTTGAAGCGGGATATAATTAGCTTAACAGGCCCTGAACATCTCCTGGTGTATTTAGGGACAAAGACTGCCCGTAAATTGACCTTGTTTCTCTTATAGCACTCATAAACTGCAATACCCTGGAACAGTAGTGGGTATGCCCTAAGGATCAACAACACTGCATTGGTTCTCCATGGTTAATTTGTTGGGTGAGCAGTCGGTGTCCAACCTGAGGCGAAATATCCACTTCCATGACTGAACGCTTCACGTGTGCTGACAGCCTCCCTCTGGACATGATGTCTACTCTTGTGATTTTTATCCTTTGAATGTCAATCACTTTATACAGGTGCAGAAACTCCTTCTGGCTCTACGCCATATGTTCTCAGCAACCCTCAGCAGTGATTTGATTCAGGTTCTCCTTTTATTAGCTTCTACTGATAAAATCAAGGTGTCCCAAAAGACGAGGTACAGTATAAGTCAGGAAGAACTGTGTCTCGGTTCCTTCCAACCTTTAGTAAGCATTCTTACGACCAACCAGAGATGAGAAGCTGAGAGGGACAAATTAAATCTAGCTTGGGAGTGAAAGCAAGCTATTCTGAGCAGGACAATCAAGTTAAAGGTAAAATTCTCTCAATTATTCTGTTCCTCTTTTGGAGAAATAAATTGAAGGAAGTGTGGCACTGGTGGCATGGCCCACACAGGGCTTACACCAATAGAGATAAATAGGCTCATCTTGACTGACTGAATGTGATTGGGGATTCAAAGTTGAGTACTGAAGATTTACTAGCTCTGTTTGGTAGCAAAGCCTGAACAGAAGTAGAACCTACAGTACATTATGGTGGAGATACGATACTTGCACTGATCAGGTACAAACCCAAGGATGGGCAAGGAAGGTGAGATACTACCTCACCGCATTGTGTCCCCATATTATTCATCATACCACACAGGAAGGAAACCTCTGTGATTGCTCCACTGCTCTTTTAAATCCAGTCGATTACTGTGTCTGCGTTTCAAATGCTGTTGTACAAAGTACACTCCTACAAGTCTCAACGCCTTGAGGGCAGAGCTATTGTGCACTAACGAGGGATTATAGGCTTGTATTTGCCATTTCCTCCTTGTTATTGGTCTTCGGTGACTAACTCCATTTCCCATGCATGAGAGCTCTCCAACTGTACAAGCCTGTGCAGAAGTATCTCTACACATTGGCAATACACTGGGTAGCATGCTGAATTATTGATTGGTTCCCATGGACGACGATGATGAGAAGACTTTGTAGAGATCCGGGTTAGTTCTAGAGCAGGCATTTGATTAAGATGAGTATCCAGTTTCTTCTGTTGAAAGAGAAATGGAGAAAGAGGAAGGACGAATGGAAAAATGTGGAATCTCTTATGTTTATCAGTAAACATTATCTTACCAGAATAGTAGGAGAGAGACAAAGAGATGGGGAAAACTAAAAAAAAATGGGAAGGGGAGAAGTTGTTTGAAAAGTGATAAATGAGCAAAGGGTGGGTGAATAAAAGGAAAATATGGGACCTACAATGGAAAACCCTCACAATCTGGATGGTAAGTGTTACAGTACAAATAGGAAACTGCTTTTGGAGCTCAGCCCATCATCACCTGGACTGACTACAAAAAGTTGGGTCATATATTTTTTTTTAGTAATCCTTGCTCGTGGATGATGGAGTACCAACTTTGTAGAAGGCTATGTTTTTAGGTTGTTGCTTTCCCTTCCTTTAGAACAAGGTGATGTCTATATTGTGTAGCTGCATTGCCAATGATGCGAGACGACAAAAATACAAAGTAAAGAAGTAGAAAAGCAACAATGGATTTGATTAAAAACATTACAATTTAAACTCTAGATTGTGTCATTGCTTATTTTGTTCTGTCATCTTTGACCATTTTAATTAAAATACCTACCATTTCTGGCAGTACAATTTAGCATTAACTTATTACAGCTTGTTTGTTTTCCTCATTCTCGTCCTTTTATCCACTTCTCTGCGACATCACCACCTCTCTTTCTTTCATTCTCTCTGCTTCACACTCTCTTTTACTTCAACTTGTTAAGACACTGGGGGCTTTGTCTAAATTAGAGCCAGTCAATAGAAAGAGTGTGCCCTTAGGCAAGAGGAGCTGGCACTGTGCTAATATATCTTAGCACTTATTAAAGCGAGTAAATATGTGTGAGTTAGTGTGTAACGATGTGAGTTTGTGTCTATGTGCTGTATCTGCAAGTATTTTATGAAACTCTGTGGTAGCAAATACAACCTGGAGCTGCAATATTAATACCTGCGACCGACAGGTTTTTGTAATTTTGATGATGGGAGTCTTAAAGTTCAACCTGTTACAGTCCTGCATAAACTGGTGAGGTTAAAACATGAAGTACAGTTTTGTTAATAAGGTTGGCTTGAATTACGTTCAAATGGAATAGGCAAGTTCCTCTCATCTTGTTTTAACATCCTGAAATGTTTTATTCGATTCTGGTTCATCTGGGTCGTGACAATTCTTTACCGGTAATTCTAGGGCAACCTGACTTCCTTGTGAGTGTCAAAGAAGTTCCATCTCTAATCCCAGAATGATTAGATACTTTGAGTTCAAACTGGAAGTAGAACCGATAAATATGAGGTGAAAACCTCAAAAGGAAGTCCGGCTGTTTAATGAATACATCTTCAAGGGTTAAAATGCAGGGAGCTGAGAGAAAGAGGAGCATGCCACTGATTTT
The DNA here is from genome assembly GCA_013358685.1 of Antennarius maculatus. Taxonomy (NCBI): domain Eukaryota; kingdom Metazoa; phylum Chordata; class Actinopteri; order Lophiiformes; family Antennariidae; genus Antennarius; species Antennarius maculatus. The sequence continues at coordinate 18,593,841 of CM023613.1, read as the reverse complement.
TACGCATAAGGAATGAAGATCAGCTTTTTTGGCATGAATAGAACCATTCAGCCTGTGAAAACAGTTGGATCAGTCCTCCTGCAGCTCTGCAGGGGTTGTTTTAAAGTCGGACTCACAGAAAAGCAACCCTGATTATGTCATCAAAGTTATCTCAGCTTGGCCCTGGGAGACGTGTACAGTTAGCATTCATGGGAGGCCTAATTAAAGACCTGTTGAGTTGTATTCGGAAAAATGCAGAATTCAATGCTTTTGAGGTTTGACAAGGAGCCAAATGTCACAGAATCCTGGACAATTTTCAACTGTTATTTTTTTAACCTCTCTCTTGAAAATGCTTTAAACTTGGAAAAGAAAAACTTAATTGCTGAAGGACCCCTTCAGTTGTTTCAACCTGGCTCGAGAGGCGAAAAACAAAATAAGTCAAATAAATGCTGAATTGTGAAATGTCGAAGAAACAGGGAACAAAACTGCAAATTTAGTGTGAAAAGTTTTAGGAGCTTAGAGCCTTAGAGGATCTTGCTTCAGTTGTTGATCACTTAACTGTGGTTATTCAAGACCACAGTATAACGCAGGTCAACCCTTACAGAGAACCAGTAGACATGTTGGTTGAGGCAGAGAGATCTGGTGTTGACGGGGAGGTGTTTCTCCACTTCTGCCAAGTGTCTCAGGCTGGTTCATTAATCTCAATGTGCAGTTGAAAATCCGGATTACCAGACTAACAGAGAGAGCCGTGAAAATCATTGGAGTCTGGCAGCGCTCCATCCCCCCAGGCTGTCTTTGATGGAACAATCAGAGCAACCAGAGCAAAAAAAAAGATATCTGACCACTGAGCAACACTTCACAAAAATGAAGTTAGTCAGAAATGAACTTCATGAAAAAAAACTGCTGCGATTCTGCTTTCAACAAATTGTTTTATTATTCATCATCAAGTGTGAAATGTTGTTGCATGGCAGCAGTCTGAGTGTTGAGATACAAGTGTCTACCTGTGGAAGCTATGATGAAAATAATGAACATTTTAATACAGGAAAATTGATGCATGCTGATTTAATAATCCAGTCAACCATAGTTTATTTTATTCCAAACATACGTGAAACAAGAAAATCCCGGTTTACTTGCATACAAACTCAGATCTGTTTTTAGAAGCCATATCAATAATTAATTCCAACAGTTTTTACAATACATTACTGTGAAATAAGGAGAAAAAGGAAACTGACTGGAGGCCATTGGATTGAAAAGCCAAGTCTGAGAGGGACAGAGAGAAGATTAAAAACTTTAACCTTTATCTCTCTGTATTCATCTCCTTTAATTCAGTCCATTTTACTCTTTCAACACTCATCTGTCTCACACCTGATGTCTTAGTCCACTAACTCCATAATAAGATATCCCAGTTCACTCCCCATTTAATGGCAGGACAGTAATTTATATTTGATGATTTATTCATATTCTTGTCTGTCGTAACACAGCAGTATAACAGAGTGGCATTCCAACGTAATCACAGTGAGTTAGTGAGAGGAAGGACCAGGTTTATAATAATAATAATAATAATAATAATAATAATAAAGGATTAGATTTATATGGCGCTTTTCTGGACACTCAAAGTCGCTTTCACATTGGAGCCATTATTCATTCACTCCTCATTCATTCTTAGTGATGGTAAGCTACACATGTAGCCACAGCTGCCCTGGGGCAGACTGACTGAGGCGTGGCTGCCAATCTGCAACTAGTGCCCCTCCCACCACCAATGGAACACACACATTCACACACTAGCGAGTGCCTCACTGGAGGCAAGGAAGGTAAAGTGTCTTGGCCAAGGACATAACAACAAATGACTCGATGGGAACAGGAATCGAATCACCAATCTAGAATCATTGGATGACCTGCTCTACCACTGAGCCACTGCTTCTGTGATATGAAGAATGTAGTTTTAGGGACCCTGATAGCGCAGTGGTTCAGGCACTTGCTCCATGTATTGAAAAAAATACAGCGCAGTGTGTTTTTAATGAAAGACATTGAGTGTTGTCTAAAACTTTATTTTGACACACATTGGCTCAATCCAAAGTTTCCCCTTTGGCCTTACCTCTCTGTTTTTCACACTCCCATGTAGAGTGTCAAATCTTCAGGGGTTGGAGGGAGGACAGGCAGTCATCTAGCCACCCCCCAAATGGCTATCCACATGAAGCATATTCAGATGTAGTCTCCAAAATGGGTGGAAGAAAGATCCCAGAATCCTTCGTAAATGTAGGCAGCTTGAATCAAAGCTACTTCAAGTAAAGACATGCATGAATTTAATATTTCCACAAATAAGCAGCTAAAATTTTTTAAAAAATTAGATAAGGAATATCTGATTAACGCAAATGCAAAAAGAAAATGTAATTGGATTGTTGTTACACACATTATTTACAAGCTATCTATGTTATCCATACCAACCTCATGCACTTGGCATTGACATACTCTGAAAAATATATTAGAAACTAAACTTAACAACAAACCAAACAGCTCCTTCAAGCAGTCAGAGCTAACGGCTCCTGCTGTGGCATATTGTGAAGACATTTTGTCCATACTACACAAAACATCAACACACCTTTTACAGCCACTATTGTCTTTCCCCTTATTGCTCTGTCTCCTCTCGTATTTTCTCATCTCACTCTATCTACTCCTTTATGATCCCCTTTCTATCAAAGTTTGTCACATTCTTCCTCTCTCCATCAGTTCCCATCCATTCTCATTCCCTCGTTTCCTTCTTATCTGGCGCTTCACAGCTGTCTGCTGTGTCATTCACACTTTACTGTCGACTGGGCTTCAAGTCGGCCTCTCTGTCCCTTTATATCCATGAGCCTAGCATACTTCCCTTCAGGCTAGCATTTTCTATCTCATAACTCTTAACTGTGGCCCTTTGATAATTGCCTATCCCTTGCTGCAAGTATAGATTTGACATCTTTTCTAAGTTCACCTTGTCTTAGTGTGTTTCTGTAAGGGACCCATGTCAAGCTTTCTTTATTCACATCCTGCATAAATTTATTGTACATACATACGTCTTTAACATTTTCCATGACATTCAAGTTTATTAACCTGTATAATGTGAAGCTGAACAAAAAAGTGTGTTGCTCATAAGATATCTTTACATTGAGGCTGCCCATCTGTTTATCTTGAGGGAAACAATCATCATAACTTCAGGCATCCAGATGCCTCTCGTCAGGTCAGAGATGGGTTTACTTTAAATTACCATAATCCGAACTGGTCAGGACGTGGTTTTTGTAGTTTTTAGCACTTGAAATCTACTCCTATCTGTCTTTATTTAATCATTAATATCACTTACAAATGCCCTTAATGTCCTACTTTTGACTCAATGTACAGTATATAGAAAGTTCTTTTACTTGTATCTTTACCCCATGTGTTTTTAGAAATGCATTATAATGTTTTTTACATTTTTCTTTTTCTAACAATGATGTGTTATGATGGAACTAATTCTTTTAGGTGATATAGCTCATTAGAGAGGTTTGCTCAGGCGATTATAGGCAGGTATACAGTATGTGTCCTAAGCAGACATTTTGGACATACAGTATTATGATGTGTTTAAAATGCATTTCAGCCACAAAACATATAATTGGTCAAAAACTGCCTTTCAGTGAAACTATTTGGTCAAAAATACTGTTTTTGACCCGTCCATACACCCAAACTGCCCTTCAACCGAGACCTTTCCCACTCCATTTATTCCTTTGCCAGAGGACCACTTCCACAAATGATGCTTCAAGTGCAGAGCAGAGGGACGCTGACCGTGCTACTGTATTTGCGAGCGAGAACATCCTTGCTATAAAACTGCTGTCATTGATAGCATTCGTGGATATTAACAGAATAAAGATAGCAGATTGCTTTTCTTGATTTTTATGAATTGATAATGTAGTCTGACATCAGATAAGCTGCATAACAAACATTACCCCAGAAAGTAAACGGTTATGATTATTTCTCAGCTGTCAAATTTAAATGGTTGTCACCACACGATAATACATAATCTGATCTGCTTTTTGCAGATATGGGTAACACAAAGGACACGTCCCTTCTCTTTGTCCTCTCGCCAATAAAATACTGATTTACCAGTGGCTGTGTGCGCTTCCTGCAGATGAAAAGACTTCAAATAGAAGCATACGGGACTACAGAACAGCGAGTGGGTGGATGCTTTGAAGAAAACAAAAAAATATCTTTCTTTCTGCCGGTCCCAGCATTAGGCTATCTGTGTATAAGCAGTTCAGAGAGTTTGTAGCATACATTTCCATGCATGCAGTGAATTTCATTTACCTTTCTTTTTTTGTGATCTGGCGGTCAGAGTTATTTTATTAATCTCTTGCTTCTGCATGAATGTATGTGTTTTCCACAAATCACCATCGCAAAGTGAGTCATCTTTTAAGATGTGATTTCATTTTGTCGGGATTGTGTGTCATGCCTTGTGAATGAACATGTACGTTTGGTTTTAATCAAGAAAATGATTTATGCCATCCATCAGAAATACCAAGCCTGAGTTTCTCTATGATGGTTGAGAAATGGGAGGACACACGGGGCTGGCAGTTCTTTTTATGAGGCAGGATGTGTTTTCAGAACAAGCTCTTCTCATGCATAAAACACAAGCAAGTCATTGTTGCTTAGTAAAATATTGAATTAGTTTTCACTGGAGTATATGACTTTATTTCTTTGCCTTACAGCTTTATACTGTACTGTCATTCATGGCTACCATTCATGGTATTAAACAAATAATTAAAGATATGAAGCTGTATTAACGATCTAATTATGAGAGCATATGATATGGATCAACAGCACCTAATAACTTTTCTCTCGTGCCCTTTGGCATAGTTACCAAGACGTCCATCATTTATGTGAATAAAATGATTAAAGGTAGGATTTTTCACCCTTCAATTCTATAAGGTATGATGTAGTCTTCTAAAGTTCTATTCAGTTTGGTAGATGGATTTGAAAGGTGCCTCAGTATATGAACAGAAAACAAATACAAGCATCAGATAATTTATTTTGAATGATTGATTCATGGAGTGTACTGCAACAGGTTTCTGAATCCAAATCCCACTTGCACAAGAAACTCCATCAAAAACAATTTATATTTTTTGGACTCCCCAGACAATACTAACTCAACGCCACCTATTTAGTGGATTTATGGAGAAAACAAATGTGCATTCATATGTCAAAGCACACACAAGCCCCAGTCTTATTCTGAATTCACCGTCTAAGCCAGGATTGATAAAGCCAAGGCAGTCTCTCAATTAGTTTTACGCAAAACCTGGTTCATCCAGAGGGCTTCCGATTATTCTTTGGAATGATAATTTGGTGTGTTGTGACTGTGAGGAACAAAGGCGAGAGAATCAGCCCTGCTAAGGTAATCCTGTTGATGTCAAACAGGCTCAGCTTTTATTTTTTAAAGGCAAGAAGAGGTGAAGGCTGGGGAGACAGGCTGACATCCAGAGAGCAAAGACGAGGAGACAGGTAGATAGTCGAGCTCGTTAGAGAGGCTACAGACAGTCAGACGGTGGTACAGACTGAACCAGATGAGTGGAATATTAAAATGTTCACGGGCAGACATATTGTAATATTTGTATGTAAGAGATCTGTGGGATAGATGACAGAGAAATATGCAAAAGAGAAAAGTAAGGAACACTATATAGTGGTGAATAGGCTTAATTAGATCTATTGCTCAGCTCTGAAAGATCTAATTCATGTTTCTAGCATCAGCTACAGTAATTAGAAGCAATATCTGAGTTATTGTGCCCTTCCCCAGTGTCATTCAGCCTTCATTACAGCCACTTTGATACTGAAATGAAACAGCCTTCAGCCAGATTGTGGCTATTATACCATTGAGGCTTTCTGCCATTCAGCTAAAATTAGTCAAGCTCCTTTTGGGTTTAGCTTGCTCTGACTGGGTGAGTGATTAAGAATTATGATAGCCTAGGTGCGAATGCATCTGTGCACAGGAATGCTCATATACAGGATGCCTGGTGGCTTATTTGTTCATGTTTTAATGCTTCTGCGTATATTCAGATTATTAGGTCAAATCCAGACCCTTCATTGGATTGATGCACATGATTTAAAGATGGAAAGGAGATCACAACACTTGCACACAGTCTCAAATACTCGAACGCACATTTAACTTGCTTGGTTTTTCTGCAAAAAACACACATTTCACCGTCTGCTTTGTTGACCCCAGCGCTCCTGAGAGTTTAAGGCCTCATTTTACAGTCAGATTGAGAAGTAAAGCTAGAGAGATCCTGGCATCCTCTAATAAGCATCTGCACTAAACATCAGGGTTGAGCTGGGTACTCGTTTCAGACTAGTATCTAGTACGGATAACGCATTTTTGACGAGTACAGGCATGATACGAGGAAAACACGTCAAAACTCGTGCTCATAAAATCCTCAGAACTGACTGTCTTCACGCTCTGTGATTGGCCAGTCTCACATAGTGCCCGCCCCTCCCTACAGAGAGGGCAGCCACAGTGTCACTGCCCCACTCTCGCACACACACACAGACATTGACTGATCTCTCTGTGTGTGGCTTCACTGTAGCTCACATTGCTATCCTTAGGTTTTCTTCAGCTTGCCTCTATTTTAGTCTATTCGAAGCTATTTGGTGAATTTGTTTGTTTTGTTGCACGTATGCGGTGCATTTGACCAGACAGAGCCTAAAAATGCTAGTGTCGCATCGGTCACCACCTCCACTCATTTTTTTTTTCTTTTACCTGCTTGCTCTTAGTTTCACACTTTCTCACTTCAGTTCAAATTAATGATTTATGTACTGTATAGATACTTTAAATATTACATAGCACGTACACACACACGTGCTCTCTCTCTCTCTCTCTCTCTCTCTTTCTTTCTTTTTCCCTCTCACACAGTCACTAAGTCACACACACATGAACAAACAGACACACACACAAACACACACACATACACCTTAGTCAACATTGTTTAACTACTGTATATATGAAAAAATGGCAAGAACATTAGGTGGTAAAAATAAATGAAAAAAAACCCAATTTGATCACAAAAAAAATTAAAAGGAAAAGGAAAAATATAGAAAGTTGTGTTGAGTATGACAATTCTTGTTCATGCTTCATGTTCTGAGTTCATAAAAAACTTGTCCTGTAAATAGTTCCTTTACTATTGTGATGAAAAGCATTGAATCTCAATTCTGAGGCTGTTCTGTAAATATTCATTCATACATTTAAGAATATTCATGTTCTGAGTTCATACAAAACTTGTTCTGTAAATAGTTCTCCTACTTTTGTGATCAAAAAGATTGATTTGAATCTCAATTTTGCGACTATTCTGTAAATAGTTTTAAAATAAACAATAAACATAGGAACTTCTGATCAAAGTTAAAATAATGTAGTGATTTAAGCCCCTCCCATTCCCAGTGCAGATACGGATACAGATAATTTAGATGGTTGAACAGATACAGATAGTGGTGTACTCGCTCATCTCTACTAAACATGTGCTCCCTGTCTTAAATGAACACATATTCAACATTTTAAATGATGAAGATTTCTGTAGACTTTTTCTCCTATTGATTTTGGCCTTTTCTTTGTGCACCATGGTGAGGCTTGGTCATGATTTCAACTTCATATTTTGTTCATGTTCCCTCAAACCAAACCAGTGAAAGAAATAACACAACATCATCGTCTGTGCAATACTAGCTCTGCAGAGAGACAAATAAAACCAGAGGAATAACAATTTTAAATCTGTTTTTTATTTTATGGTTATTCATCATCATATAGAGAAATGTGTGGAATTCAGTGATACTGATACATAGTTATTTTGGATTAAAATCATAACGGAATTCAGCTTCCCTGTAACAGCTGCGTGTGAATTATTTATGAACACCAGAATTTTCACCAGTGTTGAAGAAAACAGTCTTTTTATTTAAAAAGCTATTCAGATCTGATTGGGACACTGTCCTATACACCGCTGAGAGCCAAGAATAGCTCTACTGGCCTCATAAGGGATCTCACACACATACACACACACGCACGCACGCACGCACACACACACACACACACACACACACACACTCTAATACCTTTTATTCCTTTTCTTTTACAATGAGGAGCAACATTAATCCACTTTTCTTCATACACTACCCCCCTCCCACCCCACAAATTCATTGCCACAGATCTCCCATTTGAATTTATTAGCAATCTCTATGTACCAATATCCTATTGACAAAAAAGTTCAATTAATTTAATTTAATATCACTGCATAAACTTGCTGCCATAAATATTCAAGTTTCATGTTTAGCAATGGGGGTTTTTTTTAAACATTTTTTTTAAAACTCTATAGCCATCATGATGTGCAATTAAATACTATATAAAGTGTGCAGAAAAAGCCTCACCACCGCCACACAAATGCGCAGACACACACACACACACACACACACACACACACACACACACACACACACACACACACACACACACACACACACAGACACACAATTCTCTTAACCAACCTTTCTCCTGTGAGTGTGTCACACCACATGCTAACCAACAGTCAGATGCCAGGCTGAAAAGAACCACAGTTAAAATTTACAACCCCATGCATCTTAGGCTTGCATGTTTATTGCTGGAAATGGCAGGATGAAATCAAATTCATTACAAGACCCTACATCACTCCGAGTGGCCTGCCAGCGGCTTTATGTTCACGCTGTGGTTAGTTCAGCTTCCCACCATGAAGATGCTAAGAAAGTGACACGGGGTTGGCATGTTTGTGGGTTTTTTTTACATGATAATTTCAGGGCTCCACCCATTTGTCAGCGGAGGATTTTTTACAAAGGTTATAAATAAATGTACCAAATATTTATTTTGTGTCTCTGTCATCCTGGCTGAGAGTGTAGATCACATGATGACATTTTATCCACGGTCCTCATCTTGGGAAATGAGGGGCGTTTACTACAATAGCAAAAAATTTCAGTCTGTATCGAGCTGTTCCTCCCTGTTTCCTCCCCGTCTCAGTCCAAATCACCCTTCATTCACTGAATCCCCCCTCAAACTGGCATTTCTTCTCTACTGTCTATATTACATACCATCTCTCCTCTTTCCGCTCCAGTACTCCAGACTTTCACAGTGAAGAGTGATGAATTGGATCAGGATTCTGACGTATTTACTGAAAAACTACCCCCTCTATCTTTCCCAGCTGTCTCCAGCTGTGGCCCACCTCCCACCTTATCTATCTGTATTCTCTTACTGTACACCTTTTTATTTAACATACTTCTCTCTCCTTTACTTTGTGAGCACATCCTCTGTTCTTCCTAGACCCCCATCCTCCTCCACCACCTCCCCTCTCTGCAATAAGACTGACAAGATAAGAAATTGCATTTCACCGCTCAGCAGTCCAAGCTTGAAGAGGGTGTCATGTTTAAGGAGAGGAGTACCTGACATGGCACATCAAACCTTTGTAACTTTCAATGGTCTTCCTGTTTCTATCCACCACATCTTGTCAGACATCACCCTATTATTGACAGATTGTGGATTAGAGCAGCGGAGGGGGGAACGTTCACAGGCTGCTATCTGTATTTGCTGCTATCTACAGTATAGAGCGCTGTGGGACAAATGCTTGAGGAAGCAAAAGGATTTTCTTTGCTTGGATGATCGTGTGTAAGCAATGTCAATGTATCGTGAACAGTAGGTACGCACTGAAGGGTGGGCTAGCCAAGAAAACAGGGAAGGGGAGGAATACTCGGAGCAGCAACATGAAATGAACATGTTAAAAAATGAGGAAGAGGAGTGAAAGCAAACAACCAATGGGATAGCTTTCCATCATCACACCTGATGTTATAATCTCCAATGATAGCATCTACGGCCCTAATGTAGAGTGTGGAACAATGGCTGCTTCTCACCTCAATGGTTGCCGGCCTGGTGATGTAGCAGAAAGAGAATGGTCTTACCAGACTTTTCAAGATTGAAAACTTTGCAGCCGATGAGGCAATGGTTCCTGCTCAGATTAACGGTTCAATATAACTATAAGCTTTTAGCTGCCTCTCAGGTGGCTTAACTACCCTGTGGTCCTCACAGAGAAATCTGATTTCATATGCTGCAGTCACTCATCTTAAATATATGAGCATCACTTCACATCGCATCATTATGTTTTAGCGAAGCAAATAAAACGTAAAATTCATGTCACAAGCTAAACTTGTCCAGTCAGAGAAAGGAGTTTGTATGTCAGCAGTTCAGCTTTCATCTCTGCAGAATCCTTGTGCTATCTCTGCATTATCATTAAAATGAATATCCATCATGTTGCCAAGAGACTGAAAGAAAACTCTTTCCACCCATTACAAGTTCATCTGAGGACGTTGCAATTCCATAAAAACACAAAAATAACTAAAGTTTCAGAAAATTAACGTCAATCAAATGCATAAAACTCTCAAAATCGTATAAAACATAAAATGATAACGTAAGCTGCAATACATTGTGCTATTCTTTATGTAATATTGTATCCCCTCATGCTTCTTTCTCCCTTTGCCAGTAGGATTTTGTACAATAAACATATTAATACAATTTTAAATCTGTACATTACTAACAACATTTAACATTTTACTGATATACATCAACACTGAGTGAAGGAGTTGTTGAGTAATAGCTGTAAGTGCTGTTTCTACTCCTGTGTTCAAATGTACCCACATGTGGATAGACGTGAGGACTGAGTGCATCAATATTACATTTGCCTCTACTGCATCTTTAAAGACAAGCTGTGCAGCTTAGTTCTACTCCAGTTCCACTGCAGCAACAGTTCTGTTCACACCAGAGAGAGATTGTGACAAATGCCATAGTCGCTAGCCCGTATGTGTTCTTACTCTTAAGTCCCACTCTGACTTTCCTCACGACCAATCTTCTTCACTCCTCTTCTTTCTGCCCTGAACCTCATTTTGTTTCCCATCAAATTATCTTCATCCACTTGTTTTTCCCCATATCCCTTCAGTGTGTTCTGATTTAATATTTCTTTCCTTTGTTCCTTCTAGTCATCTTTCATCTCTACTTACCTCGACACACTCCCTTCTCCACTCCTCAGCGCTGTTTAGCTATTTAGCAAGCGACACTTTGACGGATGCTGTGCCGCTACCATCCCTCTCCGTGGTGTCACCACGCCGCCTTCAGAATTCAATCATTTAGTGAAGATGCAGTCGTGCACCATCTCTCATCTGGCTGTTTGGCCTCTGATTGAGAGCATCATTACAATAATAAGCAGTTTAGGCACCTGAAGAATTTCAACTGTGGTATTTTTGTACCAGTTTGTTAAGGATGGTCATGGTTAGTCCTAGTTCGGGACACTGTGACGGTGGTGGATACGTTTTTCAAGCTGGTTGGTGACATTCAAGGGTTTTTAACTTCCTGAGTAGCTAAGTGACTGGCAATAAAAATACATCATTATAAAATAGATCTGGAAAATGACAGGCTCATCTAAGACACAAGGTTTAGTATTGACTACCAGGATGCATCATGATGCATCTTGGCCCTGTCATCTGGCACAAGAAAACCATTAATGTCATGGAAATGAATGGCTCTGTGTACGTGCAGTAAAATTGTATATCAGCCAAACAGTCATTAGAGGGGAAATGTCCATCATGTCCATCTATATTCCTCAAATTATCAAAGAATTGACTTGGGTAAAGGATTTCTCAATGAATAACATCGTCGGTGTGTTCCATTGCCAACCTGGCCCTCTAGCTAGAGGTCAATATTTTTACCGCCAGACTTATTCAGGGTTGTCTCCTGAACTGACTTTTGCTGACTGTTTCCTCTAAGAAAGCTCTTCTCTCTCTTTCATGACTTACGCTTTGTTTTTTTATATCTTCTAATTATATTTTTTATATACACCGTATGACACTCAGGCCAGTTGAGTTGTTTACTTCATAGTGTTGAAATCACGTCCGGTATGTTGTATGCATAATGACCTTGGAGTCCTCCATCATTGCTGAACATCACTACAGTTAATAAAGTCTCGTGTTTGTCTCTTACTCTTGTTTTTAACTGTATTATAATTGAACGTTTAATTTGCTATAATTTAATTTTGCTGAAATGACTTTGTTCGAGTCTGGGTTGAGACTCGCATCGCCATAGGAAGGGTAGGCGATCCTGTCCTTTAAGTTTAAAAGTTGTTTTAAGATATTGTGAAGTTTCATCTGGTGTTTTATCTGAGTTATGCAAAGAGTCCGTCTACTGACGTCATTCCATGACATTTGAGCCAGACTGTTATACAGCAGCTGCTTAAATATCAACAGGTCGTTGTTTGAGGATGATTCCATGGCAACGTCCAGGGAGCTAAAAAAAGGCATGTTGCATTGTAATCCACATTTTTCTGTTCAACCCTTCAGTGGATATCTTATACATATATATATATACAAACTGTATACTATACTGTCATGGGTCCCTTGGATTCAGTAGGTCCCTTGGGGTGTAAGACATCACTGAAAATTTCCCTGGGGGAGAAGTCATTGGCTCCATGCCTGGTTTTTATGACATTATTTAACATTATGTGAAAATAAAGTTGCTTTTGGATTTAAATCTTATGTAATTTAGAGGCATTTGGGTTGCTGGCTCGGAGTCCAAAGTTTAAACTATGGACATTGAAGGTCACAGTTTGTTTCCCATTTTTTAACTCGACAACACAAAGTCGTGCCAACCAAGGGGATTTTGTCATCTTCTAACCAAACTGTACCCAAATTTTTTAATTCAATTGATCAGAATGTGATTAAATAAAATAAAAAGCTTTTGTTTGGTGCAAAGTAGGAATTGGATCGCATTACTTTGGATCAGATCAAAAATTTTTATAAATATGTGCAATATTTACATTTAATTTTAAACTACTACTGTACTCTTAGTAGTAGTTGAAGATTATTTTAATAGCAATATTCTTTCTTTTTTGACCTTCTCTCCAGTACGGCATTTGTAATTGTGACTGGCAAAGGTGAAGCTAACAGTAACTGTTTTCCCACACATTTTTTGTAATAAGGTATTTCTATTTTCATCATAATATCAAGATCTTCCTCTGCTTCTTCCTTTCATGCCGTTTTTGTCTTTTTACTCAAGTTAATATCCCCGGGTGTATTTTTAAGAGATCACATAAAATTAGCCCATAATTTTGTAATGATAAGCAGTCGTGGACCTGAATTTAGGACACATTAAAATTTTAAGACTGATGAACTCTGAAGTGAAATTAAGCGAAATAATATTTTATCTCCATTGAAATACTGGGATCAGTTTTTGTCTTTTTCAATGGTCTAAGCCTGGTTATGGGATGCTAAAAATTTGCATCTAGCTCTCTGGACATGTCACCCTTGAGTATGAGATGGTTAGATAAGATGTCTGGGGAATGGAGCTTTTCATTTATTAATGCTTTGCATAATTCTCTCTCTTGAATTGGAATTCTGAAGACATCTTACATTATGTCCTTGGCTGATTGTGCAAAGGATTACAATTTTACATCTGGTGCATTGTGTCTGCTCTCTCCCCTGTCCTAATTCTAATGAATACAGGGAAAACTTTAACTGTGGGGGATTCAAAGACGCCTGCATGACCCGCTTTAACAACGACCAAAAAACCCCTTATTTTTAAGAACAGATGGGTATGGGGATTTTGAATCTTGAAAACCTAAATCTTGCTTGAGCTGTATTGAGTTGAGCTCAATATGAGTAACCATCATCAACACTCCAATATGACGTAGCAATTAAAATCACCCCTTTGTTCAACACTGCTGTACACCCTTCTTTCTTTTGTCCTTCCTTCTTTTTAGTCTGCTTTTCTTCTTTCTCTATTGGTCTTCTTTTTTTCCATCTCTCCATCCTCTGGGTGAGTGGTATTCTTCCTTTCCAACCCCTCCATCCTCTGGGCCTTTTAATCCAAGGTGGTAAAATGAGCCACCGAGGGAATGCCTGCAAGCACGGGCAGAATTCGAGACACATTAGAATGAAAACTGTGGTTTGAGACAGGTGTCAAGAGTTACCTGTGATTGCTTGGTTCAAAAAATAGCCTGAAACCGCAATACACACACACACCCGCGCAAACACACACATGCACGATCACACACCACTTTTAAAAAGATAGCACAGGTTTGATAGTCTGCGCAGGCTTCCTGCAACCCACTGGCTGTAACAGATGGCTTTAAATGTGACGCCTCGCTCTCTCACTCTGTGTAGAATGTTTCCACTCTGCTGGTATATTTTTCACTCTTTGCCTTGGGTCACGCCCGCTGCAGGCCTGTCACCACTAACATGACTCAGGCCGGGAGGTGCTCGGCCAATTAAATAGGACTTGGACTGAGTCTAATCAGATCTGTGGCCAAGTTCAAAAGTCGCCGAGTCGGAGGTGAAAATATAATGCTGTAGGGGTCATATAGTGACATGTCATACAACCCAACATATAGAACACATCACGTGTTGTGTGTGTGTGTGGATGCAGTTGTGTGCTCAGGCATTTAGAAAGAAGATATAAATTCAGCCTATTTTAAGATGCAAATCCTATTGATGTATTTAGGGTGATGCTTAGTAGGAGTTTACTTTCAATCTGATTCCTGACAGGGCTTAGCCAGTGAGTGTTTTCATTCAGCTTGTGTGTGTGTGTGTGTGTGTGTGTGTGTGTGTGTGTGTGTGTGTGTGTGTGTGTTAGTATGTAAACAAATGAAGAGAGGGTGGGGTCTCTCCATCAGATTGAAAGTGCTTAGTCATACACAGAGTCACACAGATGCACACACATTAGGTGGCAATAAGCTGTTCGTGGAACCAATATTTTAAGTCACACCTTATGTGTTGTTTGGGCAGGTGGTTGTGTTTGCATTTTTGTAATTGACAAAAGGGAAGTACTAACACTGTCTTATTGCAGGCTTGTTTTAGAGCCTTTTAATTTCAGTAAGAGTATAAAAAAATCCTGAATAAATAAAGTTAAATGAGTAGTTGTTCAGAACTTGTGTCATCTCTCACATAAGGTTCCACTTTTCATCAGTAGTTGGGGAGTTTACAGTGGTGGGTTGTTGGGTCTTGATGATGTACAAGGACTCTGGTGATGAAAAGTTCAGGGATCACAATAAGGTTAGGATGCAGCTGGACTGCAGCTCCATCACGTCTCAGACAGGAAGTGCTGAAGGTAAGAGCTGTTGTTGGGAAGCCATGCACAGGAAGACAAAAACTTGGTACCAGTCAATTCTAGGGATGTGTGAAGTAACATGGAAGGAGTAGGAGAAAAATGATCTAGGCTGAGGTGCAATTGTTAAAAGTAAAATCATTAGGTGCATAGATGAGATGGACTGGAAGATACTCATGGACTGAGCTGTGGATGCTGGAGCCCTTCTGAAGATGCGCAACACACCCACCTCACAAAGGTGCAAATAATGGGGAGAAAGATGGAATAGTTTGCTGCAGAAGGTGAAGGAGTGGAAAAGCATGGTGCACCTGCTTCAATTCCCACCAGTCGTACAAACATCCCAGATGTGTTAATTTGGTCAGAGGTGAGAAAAGATCATCCCTGTGGATTTGTCTTGTGGGAGAATGGACGTGATCAGAAACATGGAGGAAAAGTCCCAGAGAATCTAAAACTGGTCCAAGACTTCTGGGACCTAGGGTGGCAAAGCCGGATATTCCCAGTGAAGATGGGATGAAGAGGAGCTGAGGCAGTCAGGGTGGAGTAAGTACACAGCCCGGGGTATGGCAGGTAAGTAGGGGACGACTGCAGCTAACAAAATAAGGAGGGCAGTGAAACAAACATCTCTGTTAAATAGGGAAGAAACAAGCAGGAAGCCGAGTGGTGAAACGCAGTGATTTGGCCACCGCTGCTGACTCGCCAACTGGAAGGTGATACGGTTCAGGGCCGAAGCACCGGAGTGACTGCTGAAAAGCATTCCCACAGTGCAAGTCAGCGTGATTCCCACTCTCTTCGCCTTAGTAGGTGCACATCAAGCATTGAGTAAGTATGTTAGCGCTTTGTTTAGGTATTGTGGAAATCACACTGCTTGATCTGGATACGCACACACACACACACACACACACACACACACACACACACACACACACACACACACACACACACACACACACACACACACACACACACACGTTTTATGATTTATTGATTTAATTTATTGCTGATGAATGCAATGTTCACATGTTTGTGTACACAGTGTGTTTTTGTCCAACTACTAGATGTGTGAGTGTGAGCAGATTAACACCAGGACAAAGGTTCCACTTAATACCTGCCCAAACAAAGTACTATCAAGTAGAAAACAACGCTAAAATACCACAACAACAAATGACAGTTCCAGACATCTACACAGCAACTCACTTCTGGACCAGGATTTCTTTTGAACATGACAGTAACATTCAAAATATCGCCCATACCACTGCTCATGTGTAGGGTAAGGATTTAAACCTCTGAAGATTTTGCGTTGCACAGTACTTTTAATAGAAGAGTGTAGCTTTCAGTTAAAGGTCCCATGTCCTGCCACAAGTTCCCCAGAGTATATTTCACAGACATGGAGCTGTCCGAAGAGCTCGTCTGATTTACATGTAACCCGCAACATTACTCCATAGTATTCAGCACACACGGGACAACATTACAAGTCACATGAAAGTGTGAGATCTGCAGATGAAGAACATCCTCATCCAATATTTATGATGCTTCAGCTGCTCAGAGCCATTTCTCCTACCTTCAGTGCTACCGAAGCAAAAGGAAACACAGTTATAAAGTTCAGATGGAGTTCAGACAGGGTACGACTTCTCGCCCCAAGTTAAATCTATTTCAAAAAGTGCTTTTGAGGGGGTTCAGACAAAAGCGATGTTAAAATCCCAGGTTCTTCTTTTTATGTGCAGTTTTACCTCTTGTGCTACGCCCTATTGGAGTCAGTAAGACAGAACGTGTGTGTGTCTGAGTTTCTATTCATGCATTCAATTGTGCGTGTATTTGTGTAGGCGTGAGTGTGTGCAACTTTCCTCCTCCGCAACTCTGCTGGGTATCCCTGCTGTGAAAATGACGCCCCTTCCCTTCTTTCAAGCCACACCCAGTTAAATAAAGGGGTAGACAACTAGTTATCAGCTGCTCGCGGTGAACACAAGTAATTCCCACACACTGTCACTCAGCCATGTCGCTTTGAATTGGAACAGCGAAGCCTCCCCATCGCTCAGCTTACTTACCGTTTGTCGCAATAATGAACAGGGAGTGGGAAGGTTCAAGAGGGGGCAGTGCGATGGATGAACCTGGCGTAGGAGGGGGCGCAGCCGTGGGTGAAGAGGTTCATGTGGAGGAAAGGCATGAATGAGAGTAAATGTGTGCAGTCAGATCACAAAAAGACTGGAAAAAAGAGAGGGGGAGGACTGAAAGAAGGATGAGTAGGAGGAGAACGGGAATATTTCTGGTCATGTGTCGATCAAACCTGATGTTGCATTATGGGAAATGACAAATTGCATCAGTTCAACATCCACATCAGTTGATATCAAAAAATTGGTGAGGTAAAGACAAATTGTGGGGGTGTGGGGAGAAAAGCTTCAATGAAAGGAAAATGTGGTGAGAGAAAGCAAACAATCAAATCATGAAAGAAAGATGCTTAGTAGCTCACTAACAGAGAGAAGCTAATAAAGAGAAGTGTGTGTGTGTGTGTGTGTGTGTGTGTGTGTGTGTGTGTGCGTGTGAGCACACGCATGTGTGCACGCACACTCTTAAAACTAGATTTAAGCTTTGCCTCTGAACAGGAAATATCTGTCTTGGGAAACATTTTCTGTCTTTACAGCAGTGTGTATGTCGATGTGTTGTGTGCTTACTCTGTAGGGCCGGAGTGACCAATTAGAGACCCTATATGAAACTGCTTGGAGAGTTCAGGATGAAGCAAACTTTTTGAAGTCACACAAATCTGCCTTTCCACAACGCTACATGTTCGCGATCCTGCAAACTCCGCAAACAAGTCTTTTTCTTTGTTTGCCTGCAGCACTGCTTTGTCCTCTACCTCTGTTCACATAGTTTATTCATGATCAGATACTATCTCATACTGACTTCATTTTTCTGTAGGACTTTTTCTGCAGGTTGAGCCAATATATATTCAATGCTATATTGGTTGCATAAGCTAGCAAGCTAATCCTCAATGCAAGGCAGTGTTTGTACCAATTGACTTGGCTAACAGGTTCATTGGCAGGCTATTTAGCCTCATAAAACTGTAATTTTAAATTAGAAAATTACATTGGAATGTACAGACGGGGGCAGGGACGAGAAAAGACATCCACTGTTCGAGTGTGTGTGTGTTCGACAGACGCAGTATGATTAGGCTGCAGTTTCTGCTAGCTGTTTATCCCCATTACTGCTGCCAAGAAGCTTACCAGCTAAATTGGGCAAATTCTGGTCCCCTAAACAAATTACTCGCTCTATTTGAGGAGGGAAATCAAATTAAGAAATTAGCGTGAATCCAGCACTGTACCCCTAGCCAGCAATACTATTAGCTCTTAGTTTAGATATTGCTGTTGTTCCATCAACTTAGCTTAAGAAAGTGGTCTGACGTTGATGGATTCCGATCAGCTTAACTTGCAAATGGTAAGCACACCTTTACCTTTAGATATCAAAATGCATTTGTACCCATATAATCTTGACTGTAAAGCAAGCTGCTGCATATTGCCATTTTTACCCTTGCTAATGCTATCATACTGTTTGGGAAATCCTGCATCACTAATGCGGGACAGCTGCAGGGCAGTGACACCTCTGCAGCTGTGGAGTAATGAACAAAAACAGTAATTATGGAGTCGACAATACAAGGGTTTACAGCATACATTTATATTGACCCCGAAACAGATTTATAAAATAAATGCCGCTCTTTAATTTGAACATTAGTGTTATTATATGGGAATTATTTTTTGTCTGCTTGCAAAGTGCATACTTAAATATACATGTACATTGTGTTTGGTTGTTGCACATCTCACTGCAGACCTTCCGACAAGAGGAATTAAAAGAAAAGTAAACGACAAAGGTGAAGAATACAGGCTGCAGAAAAAAAACATATCTAAAAGAAAAGCAGCTGACATGGGAAAATGGGACGGATTAGGATGCAAAAAATGTGTTGTAGGAAACGAAGTGATTCAATTACAGCGCAGAAAAAGACGAGTGTGCCTATGAAGAAAGAGACAGTAGAAAGTCATTTCTTCTGTCTCCTTCTGCCTGCATTCAATCTTCCATCTCTTCTCATCTCTCTTCTTCCTGTTGCCCTCCCTGTTTCTCCCAATGCACTCTCACCTGAGCAAGATTAATCGTTGTAGTCGAATCACATTACCTACTGGGCCAACTGCAAACTACACACACACACACACACACACACACACACACACACACACACACACACACACACACCTACACACACACACACACACACACACACACACACACACACACACACACACACACACACACACACACACACACACACACACACAGGGAGATGGAGTTAGAGGCGGCGAGGCAGAGGACCTGGCAGTTAGAGGCAAGTGGAGGGTGGTGTTATTGAGGGAGCTGAATTCACGGATGGTCTGCTCATTAAACTCATCACAGTATTTTAGGCTCGTGCTTTATTACACTTAGCTGGGACACTGGGCACTCAGTCAAACACACACACACACACATACACACACACACACACACACACACACACACACACACACGCCTACATCTATTCTGAACTGTAAGTTTGCAATAATGAGGTTGTGACGATAGCATGTTTAATTTGAGGGAGACGGTGATTCACGACCCCTGACGACAACGCTTCATCATCCCGTGGCACCTGTGGCATAAAGAGGGAGCACTTGGGACAGGAAAACCGTTGTTAATGGGATGCTAATCACCTCATAACCTAGGAAATGGGCTAACAGGCGCAAGCCCTTGTGCAAATGCACTTGTGTGTGTGTATGTGAGCATATTTATCAATTTAAATTTTGTTTCTCATTGTCTACTTGTGCGGTGAACTGTGTGTTTGTATTTGTGTGTGTGTGTGTGTGTGTGTGTGTGTGTGTGTGTGTGTGTGTGTGTGTGAGGGTGAATATTGATCTATTGTTATGTGCTCCATCACCCTGTCAAGCATAATAAGAAGGAATGGGACACTGAGCAGGTGCTCTCCCTCTGCTGACTTATAAAACATATGCACCAGGGTAAACACTTCAATCACTGTACGGTGTAGGGTTTGGTAAATTAATAAAATTTACATCCTCTTGTATTTGGGATGGTACATTCTCTTTTCTCGGCATATGACTGCTCTTATTAAAGTGAATTAAGATTTAAGTTGTTGCAATGAAATACAGTAATATTCTCTTGTAATAAAAAACCTTGATTTACTTTTATTTCTTTATTTCCTAACGTGATGAGATGGCTGCTTGTGTCCATCCTACCAATGCATTTGATACACATCGTAATTCGAAGCCTTTCTCTCCAGGCTGCTGGATGCTCTAGATTTCTGGAGTTTACATCAGTCACATCAGGACAATTCAGATAAGCTGTCAATCACTGATGTTTATAGGATGCTGACTCGCAGGCAGGCTGACTAAACTAGTCCACTGGTTGTGCTGCAAATACAGCTGGGCTTCAGTGTTGTGAACAGCAATCGTATAGGTGGAATTAAACACACCAGCATGTGTGTGTGCAAATTCCAGTTCAGTTAAATAAGATGAGGACACTTAAGGCCATCTGAAGGGTTTGACTGAATCTTCCTTTGTTATCTGACAGAAAGAAGAGTCAGACCTCTCCGCCACCTTTGTTTTTCTTCAATCCATCTGTCTCCCCATCTCTTTCGGTCGCTCTCTCTCCCTCTCCTCCATCCAAGTCGCTTTGTCACTTCTCCTTTTAAATTCCACCCTTCACTGTTATCTGTCAGCACTCATTTTTAATTCATTTTTTCTCCTTTCACACCTGCCATTGTTTTTGTTTTCTCTCCTTTTGCTGTCTTTCACCTCCACCCGGTGCCACACAAACATGTTTCACCTTCTCTTCCTCTTTCTCTCTCTCTCTCTCTGGGTCTCATCACCTCCCCCATCCATCACAGGTAATATAGCTTTATCTGACATGTGTCCCTATGTCATTGGCTTCTGATAGGCGGGGCTACACCCACCTGGAGCACTTTGTAAAATGAACGGACCCTTCAGCGTGGAAAGAGTTAATCATATAAATCACTGACGACCGTATCGCTGGCCGTCATTTCATTTCTGTGTGCTTGCATCCAATGCAATATCTGCTGAAGGAAGGCAGAAGGAAAAACAGAATCCTAACCTTGAGTGTGTCTGATTTAACATCTGCAGAAAAATACAACACAATAGATAAGTTTAAAATTTAATTACAAAAGCTGCAAATGAAAAAAAAAAAAAAAAAACAACTTGAAAGAAGCTCAAATGACAAAAGAAAGTTTGGCCCATGCCCACACCAGTTACAGAACCAAACCAAATCAATAACTTTGTGAGTCACAACTCGCAGCACCAAGTGTGTCCCAGCCTTTTTCATTAATTTGAAGTGTCTCCTTGATTTGCTGTTTATCTGTGTCCTTGTAGTGTTTCTCTCTTTGATTCTTTTTTTTTTTCTATTCGCAGGATTTTCGCCTCCATCATGGAGGCCATGATTTCAGTCCGGTTTGCACTGAGTCTTTACCAAAAGTTGCATAATGGCGTAGCACTATTAAGTGAGGGATGGAGTTTGTGATGCAGCTCGGTTCCTACGAGTCTGTCCTCCGACTCAAAATGATGGGCCCATCACCCAGCCGTCTGCAAAATATCCCCCAACTCAATTTTAGTGGATCATGAAGTATCACTGAGAGGAGATGCTGACACTCAGCTATTCACTGCCATATTTTGAATTCTTTGGAACTGTTTCCACACACATATCGGCTGTGCTTGCAGATATGCATATCATAGAAAGGTCAACTATTGGTGGAGTTATGGATCTCTGTGAGCGTTTTTCCAGCTCCTAGATGCTGGGCGTGCAAATTTGATTTTTCTCCTTGCATGTTTTTCCTTAAAGTTGCGATACATTGAGTTAGACTTTCTTTTAACCCTATGCACTTCAGACAATGACCAAATGGATGTCATGTTTGTGTATGCAGCAGTAAATGGTAATAAATAAGGATTTTCCATTCAAATGCATAATTTTATTATGTAAATTTAATCTGAAGCTCCATCTTTCAGTAAGCCCAGCCAAGGTGATTTTGTTCCCTGAGATCTAAACACTCCCTGGACTCCATTTTGGAAATGTGCCATTCGCCTCTGAGTTTTTCACAATATTACAATATAGTTTACTAATTTTGTCTTTTTTTCTGCAAGACTATGAACCACTCAAACCTGCTTCTTTTCACTGGATTATATTACTGCAAAACAGAGGTTTTTTTGGGGTGGGGGTGGGGGGTAGACTGATCTTCAAACAAAACTTTGGATTTGTCTGTCATTTTTCAATGCAAATTACAGTATATTTAGGTCATTTTTTGGAATGTATTAAGTTGTAATTTGCAGAAAGGAATGAGAATAATTCCATATTTCATTTGGATATTCAGTTGCATTTTAATCCAGTCTGATGGTTGCTTCCTCCACATCTATAAACCTCAATGTGTGTCTCAGCAAAGGGATGGTTTCTATATACTGCTCTGAATTATTCATGGTATAGGTGCCTGTCAAAGAATTAATTTCCTGCTGTGTTTGTTTGTGATGACTTGTGTTAATGTGCATTCATGAGTTTGTAAGCTTGGTATGTGCCTCTATGATTGACGTGTGTGTGTGTGTGTGTATGTACGTGCGTGTGTGTGTGTGTGTGTGTTGTGTGTGTGTGTGTGTGTAGTTATTGTCATAAGCTCAGGATAGTCATTTGAGCTTGACCTCACGTAATGGGGTTTGGCAGCCAGTGGCTAAGACAATAATTACTACAAAGACGGCCTGGATCAAAGACTGCTGACTACTTTACAGCAGTTGTCACTAAAGACAAGCAATTATTAGCACACAAAAGTAGAGTCAGAGAAATAAACCAAAGGGGAGCAGGGCAAAGTCTGCAATGGAGGAACTGTCCTCACTTTAAAATCAGGAGGTTAATGTATTCTGATATCAAAAGGCTGAACTGAATAAGTAACTATTAATTTCCAAGGCGCGCATTCTCTCTCTATCCTCCTGTTGGTTATGACACATCCAATACAGTAATGACACAATGTCTCCTCCTTCGCCCCTTGATTCTCCTTTACCCTCTCCTTTCTCCTCACCTCTCCTTTCTCAGTAGATGTCACTGCAGTTCCACCACCAGCCAGCACAGAGGTTTGGATTGCAATGCATCGTAGGACACAGACAGCCCGCAGATGACGATAGCGATGACGAAAGGGACCAGAGGGGAGGGGAAAGATATAACGAGGGGTAGGAAGAGGATGGGGGGGCATCAGGGAGACTTTCAGTATGTCTTTATAGGTAGCTCTAGAGAATCTAAAATAATTATTTAATATTCAATCACGTCTATGTTAAGTGCATTACATGCACGCCGCCTAAAGACACAGACACAAACTCCTGATATGCAGTTAACTGCCATGCCCTCATCTGTTATCAGTTACTAATGAAGAGATAAAATATTTTTGCATCAAGGGAAATGTGATGTGTTGTTGACTCGTCTCTGTCAGCCAGATAGAAATCAGTCGATTCTCTCGTGTCCTTCCACTTCCCCTGATTGGAGCCCGATGTAATTATTTTACTCAGTATGGGAAATGAAAAATATTGCAGATCAGCTTGTGACATTTTAAGTAATGTTTTGCATTCCTTGAGTAGAAATGAGTAGAAATGGATGTTTTTTATTTTTTTTTGGCTAGTTGGTCATAACTGACATTTGCTGGATTTGACTTGTTTAAGTTAAATGTTGATCTCGTCAAAGATCCTATTTATGTGATTTTTATGTCCTGGCTTTTGAGGAAGTTTTAATTATTTGATCATTTCAAAATGCAGATTTGTCTGACATAGGATTCCTGGTAGATTCCCAGTGGTTTTTGGAGTCTAAATTATAAATGAGATGATCTGACCTTTGCCACAGGTATAATCAGCGATTATTGATTATATTTCTATTATTCTGGTAATAAGAAAGAGAAAATATGCATCTGTTTTCCACTGAAAGCCAGAGATAGGTGGTTCTTTTAGATTGAAAAAACATAAAGGATGTTAATATTAACTGTGGGTTACAGCAGAGATGATGTTGAACAATCACATTTCCACCTTCAAAGAGTGATCTCTGAGGTATCAGGAATTTTCCAACCAAACAGGTACTGACTTGTCGGCAAAATGTGCAGTTTTTTGTGTGTGCAAAGGGTGACATCATATCCATTTTCACACTACTGGTGTTAGATGTAACAATGATACAAAGTGTTATTGGTTATAACACCAAACTTCAGGAAAAAATTTGTGTTAAAAAGGATGCGCTGATGAAGGAAAAGTTAATCCAGCAGAGTGGCTGCATGTTCACTTTTTGTTCTGTGGTGGCATTTGGAAACATATTTTTTCTTGTCATT
The DNA here is from genome assembly GCA_013358685.1 of Antennarius maculatus. Lineage (NCBI taxonomy): Eukaryota > Metazoa > Chordata > Actinopteri > Lophiiformes > Antennariidae > Antennarius > Antennarius maculatus. The sequence goes on along the minus strand of CM023613.1, from coordinate 18,569,350 downwards.
CATTCATTCGCTTTCAGTACCTGCTTCTTCCAGTGCCGCAGGTCGCAGAGTTGCTGGAGCCTCTCCCAGCACACTTGGGACGTGAGGCAGGGTACACTCTGGATGCGACACCACTGCACTGCGGTCTGATAATGCAGTGGAATTGAAATATATACTATATGCAATTCCTCCTTTGACCGATTACCACAACTAATCATCTGTTCTAGTCCACCACCCCACCCATTCTCCAACATATGCTCATGAACATAAATTACATTATACACCTCTTATATAACCAAAAATAATCACAACATATTTGCCCACTGTGGCTTAACTGGGCTTGAAAAGGAATGACTGAGTGAAAACGTGCACATCTAAAGTCATTAGATAGTGAGAGTATTTGTTAAGAAGCACTAATATGAGGGTGGGTGCATTTAAAAGAAGAAGCACACCACATGGGTTATTGCCACCCAAATGAGAGCATCGGTGTATACCCTTGTTGATTGCTTCTTTTCCAGCTTCCTGCCACATTCTTGCTTGAATGCATGAATTTGCACATCGCTGTAATTCAACCACACACAATTATACCGCTTGTTTATGGTGCATTTTAACCGCTGTGGTTGTATACAGATGTGTACCTCCTTTTATAGTGCAGCTTCTCTCTCGGGTAAACACATTGTCTGAGTATTTGGTTACACCCGCTCGATACGATTAAATCCTTTTCAAATACCTGTTTTGCCAGAGAACAAAGAGGCGAATGCAGGTTGTAGCTGGAGAAGTGATGCAGGTTTTATTCGTGTTGAGATAGCTTTGTGCGAGGGTGAATTCCTTTTGCTGCATGTGCGGTGGCAAGCATTTTTTTTGTGTGTCACAGTTCAGGAGCAGATGAGTGGAGAGGAGCATTAAAAGCCCTCTTCCTACACTAATCAGGGATTAGACAGTGTTTAAGAGCATAAGCGAGAACCATAAAACAAATGAGTGTGTGTGAAAGAGACTGTTAAAAATGACTGAAGAAATGAAATGAATGGCTGTTAGTCATTTCTCTCTAGTGCCTTCAATGTGTCGCAAACCGGCTTTTGATTTTTTGAAATTTCCCCGTCATTTAAATTTTTCTTTGTTTTCTCACAGGCCTTTGAGAATCCCTCCTTCACATTAGGCCACATAATTACTTTTAGATTCCTCAGAAGTATCTGAGCAAAAAAAAAAAAAAAATAGCAGAGGAATACAACCATGCAGGAGAACAGTTTACATGATTTCAACCTCAATGATCACTTAAAGTATTGTAGAAAATTAGTAGTATTATGGAAAAAAAAGATTTCCTTGTTTGACTCATTGTTCCACATTGAAAGTGCATTCACTTCTTTATGCTTTAAGGAAACTACAACATTCTGGTGGCATCGCAGCTCATATGCAAAAGCTTTTTGGCAACATATTCCACGGATGATAAAATGAGACGACTGGGAGAAGGATGATACTAGGTTTGTTGCAGATGCATAAATAGAGATATGAGTGAGGTGAGAGGTGAGGAATGTGAGGATAAGGGGAAAATGAGAGAACCAGGTGAAGGGAAAGTTCAACAGAGAGAGAGAGGGATAAAGAAAATTAGAGAGTTAGAATGGATGAAAGCAAGGAAGGTAGCCTTCCTGAGGATGTGGGAATGATTAATGTGAAGCTGTCAAAGAGGTGGAGAGGGGAAACCATAGCTATGGGGGGAAGCATCATGGCCAGGTGCAGAGAAAAGAATATGACAGAGAGATGGAAAGAGAGAGATGATGGCATGGAAGCATGAAAATGTTTCAGGACAAACTGTAGAGGATGAAAAAGACCAAATGTGTCTATGGAAAGAGAAGTGAAAGCATAAAAGGAGATTTAGGAAAGAGTCAGACAATGAGGAGAAGGGGAGGTGATGGAGAGAGAGAGAGTGTGAGAGGAAGAGGAAGAGGTGGTGAAGGAAGAGCTTGTCTTCCTTCACCATCTCTTGTCTTCCTTTCTAAGATCTTAGCAGATCTTAGAAACTGCTAAGATCTTGTCTTAGCAGTTTCTTCTGAAACTGCTGAGACAGAAAGAAGCCAGAAAGACCGACATCAGGATGCTAACCTGCTAGGATAAGTCTTTTTTATGTGTGTGAGTGTGTAAGGTGTGGGTGGTATCTTGTCATAAATCCCACCTCATTGTGAACTGGGCACCTCATTGGTCTGCAAGAGCGGTTATTGTTCAAGTTGCCCTTTGCCCTCACACAGGTTTATTGTCCCAATCCTTCAAACGGTTGTGTCTAACGTGTTCGGTTGTCACACTGTGCGCCTTTGTGTTTGAGTACTTGCATTATAACCTACTGTTACAAGAAAATAATTTGTCAGCAGTGCAGTAATGGGAAACTTAAGTGGTTTCCACTGATCCCTCCGTCCAAGCAGCTCCATTTGTTTATGCTTGACTAGAGGTTGATGGATTTTGTAGGAGAAGCAGCGAATTGATTGGAGTGCATGCTAACCCTAAACACACATTTCGGCATCGATGCTCACATGCATGAACACAAACGTGCAATATTAAAGGGGATGCCAGTATTTGTTGATATACTTTTTGTTCTTGTATTTTTGGATGGAATGGGGTTTCCATGATATCTGATGCAGGGAATCAGAAACACAGACTTGTACTATAGGCAAGCAAAAGATGCTCTGATCATTACTTTTATATTAAAAATGAATTAAGCTGAGAGTGTCGCGTCGATAAGGAACATCGAGTACAACCGGGGGATCCCATGGGTGTACTTCCCAGAAGAAAATTTCAATTTTAATGGTGAACTGATCGATCTGGCCACATCAGAGGCCAAATTTGTTCAACTTTACCCATAAATGATGTCTTGACTGCTCTACCCTTACAGTTTTACCCCCCTCATCCAACTTCTAGAGCACTTGTTTTGATTAGGCAGTAATTAGAAAATCAGGTGTTGTATTGTTCCCCCCCTCCACCCCCCGAGCACAATAAAGTACAGAGAATTCAGATGCAATTACAACCCCAGTGAGAGGATGCAGCATATACCGTATAGGACCACCTACCTCCCTAGGTTTGAATTTTAAGCAGCTGCAACCTTAAAATAATCTTTATGACATTTTCCCTTTCCTAATTATCATGCAGAGGGTAGAGCTAGGAAAGTATAAGAAATGAGGGCAGGAAATGAAAAATAAAAAAATAAAAGGGCTAGCTTGATGTGAATAGTTTCAATTTGGTGGGCAGATTTTAACCAGAAATCAGTCTGTTACTTGGATTCGAGGTCATGTCACCGTAATTTGTCTCATGGACACAAAATGATGCATTTGAGACAAGCAGTAATGCTGCAACATTTTTGTCCCCTCCTTTTAGTCTCTACTAATAATTTACTGCAGAGTCTGTAGGAGATGCAGAGGACACGATGACTCGCACCAGAGGCTTCATCAGTCACACAAGGCTGATTCACCAACAATTAAAAATAACTTCACTGATTGTAATGAGACAGACACAGGAAGTCCACCGCTTCATGAGATACAAACATCATGAGAGCATATAGAAAACGAAACAAATAGGTTGGACATTTGATGATATGTTCCGTGCCAAAGAAACCATTGCCTGTGCACACTGAAAAACCAATAATAGGGGAGCTGATGGCTGAATGTGATGGCGTTCTCTTCGAGTATTGTGTGTTCACGGTACAGACATACATCAAAGTAGAGATGGTACACCTCACATGAATATATGGATACACTGACAGGGTAAATCTGACTCATGAATTGTTTTATATAATCTTATATCATGATTGTCCAATGAATTTTAACAGTAACATTGTAACATTAATCCATTGACAACTTTCCAGTGTTGTCATTTATTTTTATTGGATTCAGAAAGTGTATAAGCCTTCAACTAGATTAATATGACACTTGAATTTTACTTTGATTATTGTTTTTCATTGTCTCCTTGGTAGCTTACTCATGATACCCCTACTAACCCAATTTCAAAGCAGGGCTGATGACACCATCAGCATTTAGGCTGGTTCTCTACAAACCGTTTCTATCCGTTTCTCCTGTCACCAAGTGCAAAATCCTCCAGGATAGATGAACCATGACTGGTGATACATTTACTAGGTGCTCATGTGTTTAAGGTTGTATCAGTGTTAAGCTAGTTACTGTCATATGAGTTCATAAGCAAAGACGGATTATTATCTCCCTTTTATTATTGCTTCTCTTAGTTATTTATGTCCACTTCAATCACTTCCTCTTGTACATGAAGTATTCTTGAAGCTCTGTTGTGTATAGCGGGATTTTAAAAATTTAGACACCCTGGCTCACCTGACTTAGCAAGTAGCACCTCAGGAACAATGCCTTTTCGATTAGACCCAGTTTTGTAGGAGAGGGAATGACATTGATTGGCCAAGGGAATCAGGATTGACATTGATTGGTCCTGGCTTTTTTGTGCGGGGAGGAAGTGATTTGCATAATGCAGACATTTGCAGTCTGCTGAGGCTCTGTACATGGTAAACCAGGCCAGAATTTAAAAAGCTACACTTCACAGGAGGAAAGGGCATCACTGAGACAGAAGGTTTGCAATTTTGTCTTCTTTTATGTGAAAGTAAACTCAGTTTGTGTTCACTGAGATCATAATCTCACAGAAAAGACAGTTCCAGAAATATTCAGTGGGCCTAATGACTGTAGAGAATTAAAAACAGGGAGACACAACAAAGACAATGATGGGATAATTTTGTCAGAAGGCCACGGGATGCAAATACGAAAATCAGAATGAATAAGAAAATGGATTAGACAGAATGGAAGCAAAACAAAGAAAAAAAAAGTTTGGGCGAGAAAAGAAGCGGGTGCGATAAAGAGAAAGGGAAAAATGCCAGATGAAGCAAAGTAGGGAGGGAAAACATGGAAAAGGATCAAGATGAGACCAAAAACAAAGTAGGAGAAGAAAGCAAGTGAGAAGAGACAGACAACAGGGAGAACGCTGGGCTTCCTGGTTGTCTTTGTTTACTGTGACAGGGACAGGTGGAGGCTGACAGCAGGACCTTTACACTGAGCCAGTTAAATAAAGACAAGATGGAGTGATGGAAACGAGTGTGAAGACAAGAACAAAAGAAGGAGGGACACTCGAAGAGTAAATGCCAGTCCATAAATGGCTGCCAAGTCTTCTGTTCCCTACCAGCTTGAAGTTGTAGCACCATGTGGTTGATCAGCAGTGATTAAACTGTGACGATTAATTTCAAGCAACACTCTGGACTATAGTTCCACCAGTGCAGCATAAAGCACACTACAGAAACAGCTAGGGTGCACAAACATGAGCAGATTGCTATAGGCAAATGTTTAAAAAACTGTCATGCACATTTCTTTGCGGATGACACTTTTTTTTACTGTCAGTGCCAAGCCTCCAGTCTGCTCTTTAAGGTAATACAGATATTTGATTTGATATCAGTATGGGAGGATTCATAAATTTTTTAATTACCGTGAATAGTAAAATAAATAGTTTGTCATTATATCGCGGAATTTCAATATTTGTGGGTGGTCCTGGAACGCATTAACCGCGAGTAATGAGGGATCACTGTATATACAGTATATACGTAGATGCAAATATGATGCTGAATGTTAACAACAGGAGTTTCAAATGTCTATGAAGTTACATTTGTTCATTTTATTTAAACGCATGAAAAGGTTGTTTCTGATCACAACCACACCTGTATGAATGTGTGTGTCTGTGGATTCTCTGAGTATCCACAAGGATTGAGATGGTCCACTGGCCACACACACACGCACACACACACACACACACACACACACACACACACACACACACACACACACACACACACATACCATTGTTTGAACCTAAAGGGTATTATAGGATTGTCTCATAGTGATTACAGAGGATCAGGGGTATGAAAAAAACAACAACTAAAGATGCACACACAGGCTAACAAACACGTGTGCACGTACACACGTGTAGAATAATCGCTCACACACAGACTCTCACTCATCAAGCAGGAAGTCCGGCCTCTTCGATGGGGATAATCCTGTGGCACCACGAGAGGGCAAAGTTAGGAAGAGATGATCCCAAACCTGGAAAAGCCGATTAGAGGCCGAGGGAGAAGGAAGAGCAGAAACAAGAAAACCAGAGCCAAGTCAACCCTGAGACAGAAAGCTGGTGATGGCTCACTGTCCATGAGAAAAGGAAGAGCAGCAACAGGACAAATTGGAGGAATGCCACTATCTACTCCAGGAAGAAATGAAGGTGAATGGAAAAAAGAAAGACATAAAGAGATGGTAAAGTAAGAGGAAAATCCCAAATGGAAATCGATACGAGAGAAACATGTGGAGTAAGAAAGTTTGAGATGAGCAAAAAGGAAGAAAAGTTGGATGAAGTGAATATTATAAATTCCATGAATAAAAAAGGATGTAAAACCAATAAAGACCAGTGTACCCTTGACGATCCGCAGAGAACATTCATTCTCATTCCCGTATCTCCCTCTCTCTCGTCTCAAAGTGTTTCTCCCACACATAAAACTGTACAAGCGCTGAAGAACTCCATCCCTTCCTGCAGTTTCTTCATTATGTCCTCACCCATGACCAATAATGTGCAGGAGATCTCAACATTTTTTAAGGTAGTGGCTGTAAAGAAATAAATGAAAGAAGGGATGGCGGGAGACACATGGAACGAAAGTAGAAGCTCCCAGGCTTGTGGAAATATCTTTATATTTATTAGTTTCTTCATAACTCTTAACTTTCCTTTCTAAGCCACTTTTTGCACCCCCCATTTCTGCCGCGCTATACAATTTCTTTTCTTTCACTTGGCTACTTGTCTTCCTTTCACTGTCTCTTGCTCATTCTTTTCCACCTCTTTCTCTTCGTCTTTGTTTCTCTCCTTGTAGGGGTTATAGAGTTGGTATATTCACCCAGTGATAAGGGCCTTTATAGAATGAGTTTGACACTGGAGGGGTTGTAATTTCATGGAAGCAATAAAACACAGAAGTGCACACACACACATACACATACAGACACACACCTACCTCAGTGCAGCTACCAGCAGAGACAGATGAATGAGGGAGGTTGATAAGTCCTAGAAACATAGACTGAGACAGATAACAAGCCTGGATTATGTGTTCCAATGAATTGTTCACCCTTTCCTTCACAATGGAACGGGCTGATCTACATTCAGATCCGAGCTGAGACCTCCGGTTACACTTGTCATTTCAATAGGATTTGTGAGCTTGTGGAGACTCGATTTAATGAGGGTGTTATTGCTACATGTGCTTACCTGTCCTAAAAATAGCCTTTCATCCGACTACACAATAAGTGCGCTGTATTTTCTGTCTTCTGTTACCATTTGTAAATTTGGATTCAGAAATACAAGCAACACCGTTTCCATAACGGTGTCATCAAATGTTCCGGCCCATGCCAGAAATGCCATGATGTTAACGTCCTGTATCCAAGCCAGTCATTTTCTGATGAAAACTTCCTTTAGCTTGTCCCGTTAGGTGTCACTTGGGTGGAGAGAGATTTTCTTAAGACAGTACAAAGTACACAAGTATAAAATATTTATTTGTCAATTCAAATCCTACATAGGTTGTGGAGTAGTCCAACAGTGTCATTGATGATGCAGACAAACAATATCAGCAAATACTTATCTGACAAGATCTCTGGTAACGACATCTTGGGAGTCAAGCTAGCACTCATCTGAATTCTCTGCCGAATTCTTATAGCCAAGCTCTGCTATGTGTGTGTATGTGGTGGGCGGTTACTGGATTCACTGGCAACTGACCACATGTCCACCTGACTATTATGTCGAACTGACTATCATCTTTGCAAAACAGGTTACGCAAGCATAGTGATACGTCTACTGCCAATACTCATAGAGTCCAAGAAAAGCAAACATTCTGCTTAACAACAAGGTTGCATAGTCCCGATGTCAGCGTCTCTAACACATTTGCATTTGCTGTGTGTGTGTTGTACTATATAATTTATTTTAAACATTCCACCTCATCACCACAGTGTGTCATCCTTTTTCCACGTTTAGATGAATGCTCATATTTGTTTGGAAAAGTTTTTTGCCAGATGCCCTTCCTGCCACAGTCCTATGCATTTATCCAGGCTTAAGACTGGCCTACTGTTGACACCGGCTTGTGTAGGGCTGCAGATGCCTAGGGGAAGCTGAACCCAGGCCAGCAAACATGTGAAGCACGTGCTCTACCACTGAGCTACCGCAGCAGCTCCATCATTTCCTGATGAATGCTGTAAATGTAGAATGCAAACAAGAAAAGTCTCTTCAGCAATTGTCACAGTTATGTCTTCTTTGGAATGCATGCATGTCTAAACCATCTGTGGACAGTGCAAAGGACAAATAAGGTTCAATATCAGCTTTTATGTACTACAGGTATTTATTCCAGCTGTCCTCAGTTTTCCCATGTAACATGACCCCTTGACTGTGAAAACCTGCCCCTATCATTTTTTTTTGGATAGCTTTTCAATCACCATATCCACAATTCGACATGTGGTAGATTTCTTGAGGATGCCATTGAGAAATCTTTGTCCAAGCAGACATTATGCATGAAGCCAGAAGCAAAACGTCTCATAATTACCTCTACCCTGCAACGGTAAAGTATCTTATGCTGGATCCAAATAATGATCTGGATCAGCATCAAAGTCAAACAGATTGTTCTCTGGGCCATACCCTTCAGCTCCCAAAACGTTAATGAAAACACAAACACAAGCATAACGTCCTTGGCAGAGGTACGAACCGCCACTGGGCTCTTCTCCTCAGACGCAAGACTTCCATACAAGAAATTATAATCAAGATCATAAAACTGTGTCATTCTCAAATAACTTACACATCTCATTTGCTCCCTGAACGCCACAGTTTAATGGAAGTTCAGATTGTCCGAGAGCCTGCAGATGCATTTGAATATCATGTTTTTCTTTGAGGGAAGTTACAACCTGCTGGATCCTTTACAATGAGAAGAAAATAAGAAATAATGCAGAAAAAGTTTAGATCTTCATGTAAGTTAGAGGAATATGTTCATGAAAAATCCCCTTAGTTCTTTTTGTGATGGTGTTCATCTTTGTGTTTAATTTCCCAGACATTATTTTCCAGATCATAAGCAGCCATACAGCCGGCGCAGATTGTGACAGTAACCAGTCTGACGTGGAGGGAGGAGCTGGGTGCTATGAGGATATTTGTACGGATGCAGGATATGACCACCAATAGCCAATAGCAAATTGGGAAATACCGACAGGCTCCATAGTCTTAAAACAGCTGCTGAGATGCACTCTTTATTTCATCTTTTTTATGCCACAAGGCGCTACTTTATGACTAAACACATGTCAAAAAAACAAAAAAAAAAGGTGCAGTGGAATTGTTATTGCTGTGCTTCTACTTCGACAACTATTTGGACAAGAATGAGACTGAAAGGGAGCTTTACTACCAAATAAAGTTTGTGACAAAGCGTCGGTACATATTTTTTCCGCTCTCTGTGAAGAAGAGCAGTTTCAGCTGTTATGGTTTAGGCAATTTACATCAAGTGAGAGAAATCAGGAAAGCAATATAAAGAGGAAACAGGGAAACGTGAGCGGAGTTTTTGCGGAGGAATAAACTTGGGAGTGTAAAATTGAGAAAAGCAAATCATGACGGTGACGGAATAACTGGAGAGGGACAGAAACCTAGGAGGTGGAGAACAGGAATAAGTTTAAATAGGGATGAAGGAAAGCCAGACTGTGGAGCAGAAGTATTGATATTTCCAACATAAACACTCATCCTAATGGACCGGAAAGAGTCGGAGTGGGAGATCGATTGGAAGACACAAGTCTCAGCAGATGTATGGAAGGAAAATATACCTCTCACCTGCTGTCAGAAGGGTGGGGCGGGATGAACCAGTGACGGAGAGGACATTAAGAGATGACCAGAAGCACTGGGGATACAGAAAGAAGGCCAAAACGGAATCCTAATGCGTAAATGTATTTTTCATGAGAACGGAATCAATAGTGATTTAGAGTTTCTGTCTTTGTAGCTGGAATGAGGAAAGTTGAAGTGAAAGAAAAGGTAGACTAGTTTGAAATACGAGAAGGGGAAAAAGGATGAATAAATTGGTGGATTCATGGATGATTGGAATGATGAATGACAGCTGCCAGGTACTAGCTGGAAGTGCCTGGAATTAAATGTGGGAGAAGAGGGAAAGAGAAAGACTGGCATGCTTGTGTGCAAATCTGAAGACAGTTTAACTTCCATTTGCAGACATTGTTGTTCAGACCGCATAATTTTAATGTACAGGACATAGGCTTTGAACGTTCGTCTCTTAAACAGACGGTCTATAGCTCAATCTGATTGCAGTGCTTTTTAGAGCTAAAGCAAAATCTCAAAGCTGTAATGACCTCCTAAATTGCAGAAATTGCTGAATTTCACAAAATTCTATTATGTTGAGGCTAAAGTGAAGGCAAAAATAATTTTACACAAATGTTTTTTCAAACCTACAAAACTATTAACTGAGCTATTATTCACATCTACTTTTAAAACTGTTCCTGAATGCATCACATTGAGGTTGAGACAGAGCGCTGGCAGTTCTATTTTTGAAAGTGAATGGACAGAATTTTTAAGGATACGCAGATCTGTGTTTGTGTGTGTGTTCACTGAGAGCAAACCATTATGTACTGAATGCAAGAAATACTTCACTTAAGTTTTCGTCTTCAACTTGCCAATTGAACGGTTGTAAAAACAACTAGGTATAGTTTCACACCTGACTATGTGTGTTTCAGTTTATATTAATGTCTTCACACCTCTATAAGGCGTGGGAGTAATTCTCTGTCTTGCAAAGTGTGAAAGTGAGATTGTGGGGGGCCTTCTTTCTCTCTCTCTCTCTCTCTCATCCATGCAGCATCTCATTTGATTCAAAATCTACAAATAAATTGAAAGTCCTGGAGTGCCAACAAATGGTCATGCACTATATGTAAACGCTCGAATCACGCACATATGACAGAACCAGACAGTCTGCATTAATGGTGGCACCTGAACCTGGCTTTAAGTACATATTTCATGCCACATTACTCCCCTGACAGCAAACGAGGACGGGTGAGGGCGGAGGGATTTAAGGAGGCTGGGGGATGAAGTGAGGCAGTTATACTGCACGTCTCCCTCCACATACCTTTTACTACTTCTGTCCTTTCTCCTCCTCCTTCTTATCATTGTCACTCCATTATCCTTCCATTTCATCCAGCTTAATATTTTTTAATGGTTGAGAATCAGAAGGGGTCACAGACATGTTCCTGCCGGGTCCCCACATGACATGAGTAGTGATGTGTTTTAATGAGCCTGGGACCCAGGGCATGAGATGAAATTTCTCATTTGGGTCTAACTCTGAAAAAAAGACAATATATACCTTTGGCTGTGTCGCTTTGGCTGTGTCGCTCTCTTCTCTGCCAGACTTTAAGTGATTCGCTGTACTTCCTCTGTTTCGTCAAGTCCATCTTCATCTTTCTCTATTTCATTTCTCATTTGATGCTGACTCAGTTGTTTTTCCTTGTTTTTGGTGGATTCATAATTTTAATTTAATTTCTCAAACCCCAAATGTAGATGTCTGTACGTCCACTTATATAGATGATCGAATCGGAGTTGTCTCCTTTCACATGTTTAAAATTCAGTAACATTTACCTGTAGTTTTTTTGGTCAAAGTCACCTGACCATATGGTTTTACTTCAATATTCAGTAAAACTCTGCCTGTTATATTTGTTTTTAAAGATTTGTAGCCCTGTGACCCGACAGTACCTTGCCTACATAAATAGTTTTGGGAGACCAAGTTCCTTTCTTCACTGCTGTGGTCAGGCGATGTCTGGAGTACAGGGAAATCAATGACATACGGTATATTTAAATAAGCATTTAACCTAATTAAATTTTATAAAGTCCATATGTATTATGTGTTATCAAGGATTGTCATGAAAATCTAAGAAACATCAGGAAAATGTGACGAGCTGTATTTACAAAAATGTATAAGGTTTTCTATTAATTAGGTAAGTATTTAATAAAAATAACTATTGCTTGGAAGTACAAAAATGGTAGCACAGAAATGAAAATACATTGGACCATCAAGTCATCATCATGATTTAAATTTTTCCAGTTTTCAAACCCATGTGATCTACTTCCATTTAGTGTCTCCCAGTACCAGCTGTTGGGAGACCTAAGGAAGTCATTTGTCTACTTTAAGGCATCACAAATGAAAAAATAAAATGAAACTAAATGACAAAGTGAACAGAACTGAACAGAAAGGATGAAGATCCTTTCTCTCCGACAGTTTTACATTCATCTTTTGCTGTTTGCATTTACATGCGACATGACTGCGTCCGTCTCTGTGGTCGCCACACTTGTTGATGAATCTTGTGAAGTTTCAGTGCCACAGTGTTTTACATGTCTGTTTATGTACATAAAGCCATTAATGTGCTGCTGAGCATCAGATGTGCCTTTACATAAAAGAAGAATCAAGAAAACTCTGGTTTAGATTGCTGAGGTCTGTGTAAGAAAATGGATCCTGATATGCATGAAAGCTCTTGGTTTCCATAAAACATTTAATGAGACTATAAGCGTGACCTTAGTGACCCTTAAGGTGAACTTTCACCCCTGATGAGGCTCATAAAATAAAGTTTTAAAGAATCCCACATGTGAATGTTCACTTAAGACAAGAAACAGGAAACCGGAGGACGGACAGGGTCAGTATATCCGGCACGATCTGAGAATGGATGGAAAAAAAACCCTACTAAAAATACTGATAAGCTGTTGGACAAGCAGTGCTGCTAAGCTGTAATGGGGTCAACCATGCTGGGAGATGAAGAAACACAGTTTGAAAGAACAGACAAATTTCCCCTGTGACCTGATGATTGAAGCGCAGACACAGCACGGGCTAAAGCAGTCTTTAATCTGTACCGGTTCTCAAGCTTCTTGGCTAAAAGACACAATTTTGATCATCTATCAAAGTACAAAAGTATTATTTACATATCTTTAATATATAGCTAAACAAAACATTGTGGTTTTTTTCATCTTGCAGCTACAAAACACAGAATTCTGAGGTAATATATTAAAATGTATGCATTGACTCCATATGCATCATTAAAAACCAAAAAGGAGTCTTTTTAGTGCAAACTGCCTGCAGCGTGTATCTAAACATCTTGTGGCCAATTAGGCAACTCTTTTGTTTTGCACACTCATATTAATTTAATTGCATTATCAGGCGTGAAATAAATAAACATGCATTTCTTCTGTACAGACGAGAGGAATGCTCATTAAGGATTATATGTCACTTTGTTATGAATATGAATACATACTGCATCCACTCATAAAGATTTCAGTGGAAAAAAATTTACAGGGGAGAATGACTAATGTATTCTATAAGACTGTTATTTTTGGTGTAATTCAGCATCACTATTCAAAACCTGAACATTTAAATGCAGCTCAGGTTCCCGTCAGTTGAATTATTAGAAGCATGCAGGAAAACATACTTCCATTCATGTTTCTATGGTTACATTGAATTTTGCTGTGAAACTAAATGTTATTAGCCAACACTTTCTAGTTTGTCTTTGCTTTGATGCTCCTGTTGTGATTTTAAAATAATCCAACTAAATATTTCATCATCTACCTTTCATGGGTTTTTAAAATGAAGCAGTTGCATCGCTGCTGCTGCTGACATCATTGGAAAAGGTTAACATTTGGAGCTAACATTTTCATGTTACCCTTTACTTTATTCTTCCTCTCAACATAATTTCTAAAAGGAAATATTGTACTTTTTAAATAAGCAACATTCAGTCTGGTCACTGTAGATGTAACATGCCTATAATAACCCCTTCATTCAGCTTTAGAGAAATAATTAGATGGCCCGCCTTCCTATCTACCTACGCACCCATCCAGTTACTGCCGCTTTTTCCAAGTTGCCACTGGCAACGGTTGAAGTCTTCCTCAAGGCAGCATTATGTTTTTTTTTCAACTTCATTTACTATACATTATTTGTGCAGGGCAGAAAGTGATGCTCTAAGTGTAAAAAAAAACAAACTCTTGAGAGCAGGTCAAAGAGTTTCTGGACAGGATGTGATGGGACTGTAAAGCCATTCAATGCCTTAAAGAGGCATCACCTCAAGAAACATTATCCCAAACAGTGTTTTTTTTATTGCTGAATAACAGCAAGGCAAATATGTCTTTATGAAAGACTTCGACATTAGTGTGTGTGTTTGTTTGTATTTGCAAGGTTGTTATCCATCTATGTGGTTGTGGGCACAATGGGAATGTTTGCTAACCTTGAGAACTATTGACGCTGAAATATGAGAGCATTTCAGGTCAAATTCTGATGTTTTGCTTGTTACATGGTTCAAATATCACAGGTTTGTCTTCCTATGTTCGAGAAATTTAATGAAAATTTTTTGAAATCCTGAAACTGCCTTAATTAACTGAAGCACACCATCAAACTTAACAAGTCAGGACAACTAGCATCACCCTGCTGCTGCACAAATCAGTCAGAATGTCCCTGTAGCTTTCTGTGTTTCATGGATGGTAAATTGTCTCTGGCTGTTAGTGTGTTATGAAGAGGTCGGCCATACAGGGAGAGGATGAAACACAGCTTGAAAATACAGACAAATTTCCCCTGTGACCCGCTGATGGGGGCCCGGAGACAACGTCTGCTAAAACAGCCTTTCATCTGTGCAGGGTCTCAAGATTTTCTGATCATCCAACAAAGTAAAAGAAAAATGTTACTTTACATATTGCTTCTAAAATACGTGGTAAACCAAAGCAGACTTTTTGTTCTGTGAGTCAGCAGCAGAACACGAGAATCTGAACAAATAAAGGTATTGACTGAATGTGAGTCTTAAAAAACAGAGACACCTCAACATTTTCATGAGTGAAGGACGTGCGGGGTGTATTAATGATGCATCTTGTGGCCAGTTAGGGATTTCTTTTGTGCTAAAGAATACTCAGAGTGAGTGCGTCAAAAAATTAAAAAAAGAGGCAAAATATATAAACAGAAAGGAAGGCTGCTCATTAACATTATGTGTGATTTGGTACTTAATAGGAACATATACTTCATCCATTAGAAAAACTTAAAAAGCATGTAAACACAAATCATAAGGGAGACCAGAAATAATCAAATTCACTACCATGTAATCCAGTTCCAATAGATATTGTACCCTTCATGCATCAACCTCTTTTCTTTTGGAGACAACAAAATGAAAAAAAGCAACTTTTGGTCTCCTGTGGCGCATTAGCAGTGTCATTAAACCGAATTTATATTGTTAACAAATCAAAAATGTCTTTTTATTCATGTATTCAATGTCTGTTTTCATTCCATCAAAGAGTGATGAAGCTGCTCTGACCTTATCCACATGACAGGATTGTTTCTGTACTGTAAACTGACATTTTCTTACATTGCTATGTATGCTAATTAGTTGTGCCTCATAGCAGGTTTCAAAGTTGGGACTGATTTGTGTGTGTGTGACACAGGCTGGGCTCTAATGATTGGTGGAGACCTTGACCTTCATATTGCTGCTTTTGATATGTGCCATTGGTTTTTATCTTCTCTTTCCACGCAGCTTTTACTCTGCATTTCCTTTTATTGTCTTCCCCAATTTTGCGTCTTACCCATCATGACCTCTCTCGCCACTCTTTTCTACTCCCACTCTCATCCAATCTGTTTCTCTCTTTTCTCCCAGCCTCATTTTGTCAGTTTCCCAGTTGGTGATTAGGGCTTCAGAATGGGCTGTATTTGGTGTGCCTGAATCAGCTGCAGAAATGTGTAAAGTAATCATTGCCTAAACATTCATTGCACTGTGGTCTCCTTGGAGAAAACATATTAATTTCCTCGCTTTGTTTTTGATTTACTCGGGAAGAAGTGTGGAATCTCAGACTCCCCGAGCGTCTCAAGCTGATCCATTACAGCACTTTAAACAATCAGGAGTATGATCTCACAATCATAGAGTCATCTTTTGGAACATGATGACAGATTATTGTGGACAATCATCCCGTCTCAAGAAGATGTATGAATGAGTGAGGAAATACAGTAGATTTATGTGAAGATGCTCACACTGGTTTCTGTGACATGTGATTAATGTACCTCCACCACAAGTTCTTGGAGGTCATATGATTTTCAAGAGATTTTATGAAGCCACAGTAGGCGCAGGGGGTGGCTCTTCAGCTAAGAACGGTTGATTGGAAATCTATAATTGGCCAATCACATAAAAAATGTCCAGGCATGGACAGCCCACCACTGTGTGGTGGAGCATCACAGGAGATTTAAAATGGATCACAGGATATTTAAAATATCCATATTTGAAGAATATTTTTATCTCTACCTTATCTATCTTTATCTATTTACCTGAGATAAAGCAGATTCAAGGTCATTGGGATTGATTACATGGATCAGTGAAAGCTAAAAAGGAATACATGGCTGAAGGTAAACACATGGTACCAAAAGCTAAGGGCAGGTGTCCAGGGTCAGCTGGTAGTAATGTCATTTGTGCTATGCGCCAAGTGCAATGATGCAACAACTGACGATCCCCCTCAAGGTGACAGAAAATGGAATTTTGTGCCTGCTAATAAACAGCTGTTAAAGAATTTTGCTTTGACAGAGCTCGGTAAATATTTTTGAATTGTTGTTGTATTAAAAATTCAACACTCCTGGTAGTTTTTCTAGTTGCATCTGTGAAGTAAAATGTGGAAGGCAGGTGCGAAGTTTGTGCAACTGTTGCAGGCTTGGCAATTGTTTCTATTGATAGAAGACTTTATTAGCACGGTAGAGTTAGTGGTGCCAATACTATCTGACAGCAATCCAAGAGATTTGTCTGGAAGGTGGGAGCAGTTGCTAAATATGTCCATTGATGTTTCAGTATATCAGGAAGAAAAGGTACTGTGACACTAAAAACCACTAAAGTGACAACAGGAAAGGATTCTGTGGTAAATGAAAACACGCCGATCTTAAGTGAAGCAGAGACCCGTGACAAAAGCACAAGTTCACACAACCGAATTCTATTCGCTTTGTTTTCAGTCAAATTAACCAAACTGTAGTGATGCTCATCTACATAATCTGTATTAGTAAGTGAAATGATGAAGCAAAAGTTGTGCAACCCAGAAGGCAATTTGTGGTGCTTTTAGTATATATATCACAAAACCCTTCAAGATTTTCCCTTCAGTTCCTCGCCAACTTCGAATGCAGGAGAACATTTTACAGCGCTGAGTTTCATTGGTGCCTGCATTAAGAGTACAATCAGAACTCTGTGACGGCCTCCCGCATAACAGGGCCTGCTGCTGTGTGTGTTTGTGGTGGGTTTGTCTGTCTGTGTTTGTGTTTTGCAAGTTTTGCAAGAATGTCTCTACATACAAATTTTTCTACTTATGAATGCCTCAACAGGAAAATATTGCCTCTAGTTACGAAAGAAATTTCAAGTTACAAAAGGTAGCTCCCAAAGGTTCCTGAACGCAACATTCTTATAGCTGCTCTGCCATTGGTTATTACCTAGCATCTTCTTGGCATCCAATTGGCTAAGAGGGACCTCTGTGTGTAGCTAGATAGGTGTCTATGCAGCGTCCTCATCATTTGGCCCTCGACCCATGAGGTGTTCTGACAGTTTTACACAAATATATTAACTTTTTGAGTATTTGTTATGGACCCTAAGAAAGTGATGGAGAAAAGAGGAAAAGAGGAAGAAAAGAGTTTTTTTGTCCGTACAAACAAAGCAAGAGATAGTAGAAAAGCATGAAAAAGGGATGCGTTTGGTTGATCTTGCCAAAAAATATGGCCGTAATGCATCTACAATTGCCACGTTATTAAAACAAAAGGAAGTTTAAGGAGTTTAAGGCATTGCGTGGGTGGTTGGAGAAGTTCAAAAGGAGGACTGGAATTCACTCTGTTGTTCAGCACAGTGAGGCAAGAGCGCATGAACCAAAGAGGGCAAAAAACAATGAGGACGGCAGTTAAAAGGTAAATGACCATCATTTTTATTCTTTCTTCTTTGTTTTTTGCATTATGCACAACTCTCATTTATTGTGTAATAATCTAGTTGTAACATGTATTTGTTACATGTTTTGATGCATTTTTATGCTTTATAAAACATTTATGTCTGAATTTTGGGGGGCTTGGAACGGATTAGGGCATTTGCATGGAAAATGCGTTTCCTTACGAATTTTCTTCCAGAACCAATTAATTTCATAAGTAGAGGTACCACTGTATATATACGTAATATATACAGTGATCCCTTGTCACTCGTGGTTAATGCGTTCCAGGAACCACCCCCAAAAACAAAATTCCGCGATATAGCGACAAACAATTTTATTATTTATGGTAATTTAAACATTTTTGAACCCTTCCCATACTGATATTACACCACCTTCTATCTACAGTATATTTCCTTTTCCAACACTCTCATAGACTGTTTAAATCACTTTTGTGTCTCACGGAAGTGCGTTGCATTCCGAGACTCATGGAATGCTGCGCGCTTCCGGATGCCATCAGCCAATAGAATGCGCATACGATCATGTGACTACCTACTAAAATCTGCGATGAGATGAAGCCGCGCGTGTCGAATGCACAAGGGATTACTGTGTGTGTGTGTATATATATATACATATATATATATATGTTTTTTATTTTGAGTGTATTGCTTATTCGCTTATTTAAAAGTTAGGGCAAAATGTTCTGCTCAGTTCTGCTCGGTTGTATTCTCGGATTTTCAGCCCACATAAAGTTATTCTAACTTAAAAGTATTTCTTTTATTATTACTAACAAGTTTTGACATCTTATTGCTGGTTAACTGCTGTTTAGAAGTTGCTGTTACAATTTGGCAAGGATTATTTCATAGATGGATCTTGCTTGAGGTTGGGTTCTGCTCCTGTACCAGTACCAAGTCCCACACAGCCACAGCTCTCTTTTAACTCCGGATCAGCACTTTATCTGTGAGTGAATAACCATTTTTCCGGCAGATACGAGAGATAGTGTAAAGCTAGTTAGCGCCCGTCTATTCATCCAGAGACTGCATTTATTCACTGCAACTCAGCATACGGAATATACTGAAATGACCTTCTCTATTTCACTTCCTGCTGGTTTTTAATTTTTTCTTTTTATGGACCGTTTTCCTTGTCTGTTCAAATGGGCATTAATTATGTCTACTGTTGCAAATTCAGTCTATTCAGTTCTGGATCAGGGCTGAGAGGGAGAGTCTCATAGTCAAGGCCATTCAGTTGAGACTGCAGCAAAATGAACAATGAGTCTTGCTCCTCAACTTATTTCCTCTTTAATCCTTTTAATGGGAGGACCAGAAAAGATGATGCTTGATAATCTAACACTTATATATCCATCTTCCTGTGTATTTGTCTTCTTCTGTGACATAACCATCCTTACTCTTTGATTCTCTTAAATTTCCACCATTAAAACCTTTCATTATCCGTGTTAATCCCTCTTGCACATGTCCAGTGTAGGCTGTAAAATGGAATTGAGCAGATCTGTTCACTGACTCCCTTTTCTTTTTTCTCCTTTGCCTTTCCTTTCCTTGCTTGCCTTTTGAAAGCGCAGAATTAGCTTTCCCCTGTAGCAGAAACGAGTCTGGCTCTTGTCCCTTTCAGTCTCTCTTTCTACCGTCAAATAACCCACTTTGCTGCTCAGCACTGATATGATTACATTCCTTTTCAGCTGGATTTAACACTGAAGTCAGGGTATGCTGCTCTGGTAAAACTATGAAAGGAATTGTGGGAACACAGACAGTCACATTTCCTGTTTAACTCACACAATTAAAGAATATAAAAAGACAAAAGCGCAATCAAAGACAGAATTGAGACTTACAACTGAGGGCTAGGCAGGAAAAAGAGATGGGAAAAGAATTGAAATCTACATGACAGGATATGAATGACTAGAGAGATGACTAACAAGTTCTGTTTAATTTTTACAATTAAATTGACATTTTTCCTCTCAAAGAAAGTTCAATTGAAGACAACTTGAAAACAATTTGAAGACGTGACGAGTGAAAACTTTTAGAATACTCTGTTGAAGGAAACTATTGAACCAAATTATGTTTTGAATGTTAACCTAGTCAAAGATAATTAGACACCGCCGACATCTGTTCAACCTGACCAAGGGTGACTGTTCCCTGCCTTAGGCAGCATTGATGAAGTTGTCCATGACTCTTTTTGCCTGAGTGTCCAATATGAAGATAGCATAGCAAAGCCCCTGCAGCCAACAGCAGTTCTGGTCCTCTTGCATCCGGTGGTCTCAGATGGTATGCTGGAAGAGGGATTGAGAAGGTGGGAGGGTGGTGTGATGCAAGCTGGTTTTCACTTACAGACTGTCTGATGTTCAGAAAGAGACACTCAGGCTGGGCTTGCAGGTACAGGTGAGTGCAGGTTTAATGAAAGCAATAGTAATATGATTAGCAGTGGAGTGGCAGCAGAGCACTGCAGGAAGGGATAAAAGGAAAAGTGACATCAAAAACAATGTACACCCTGGAACAAGGGAATACTCGATTCTGATCGGCTTGATGGATTTCATTTAATTCTGAATATTGGACACCGACTGAGCGAAATCATCTGTTAGCAATTCCAAATGGATGTGGTGGCTGCAGGAATGACCTGAGAAGACTGGGATATCTCCTGTTAACTGTATTATTGTGAAAGCTACTACAGTACATGGTAATGAATGTTTCAGGTATGAGCAAAACCCATGAAGACTATTAAAATGAATTAAAATGAACTTTTTACTGAAATTAATTCCTGAAAGCAAACTAAGCTTGTTGTCTCTGCAGGGCAAGAGGGCAAGAAACTCGTCTATCCATAACATTGTCATATTAAGCGCCTCTCTGCAAATCACAGGAACGAGGAAACGTCAACATAGTTGTAATTAGCTTCTCTTCTCATTCATTTTATCCTTTCTGACCTTAACTTCTATTTATCTTTTTCTCCTGATCCTTGACATGTTCTCCCCGTGTCTGCGTGCGTTGTCCTCAGGTTTCCTCCCACCTCCAGAAACATGCGCTTCAGGTTAATTGGCTGGTTGCAAATTGACCGTAGGTGTGAGTGTGTTCGTGCGTGTTTGTCTGCGTCTCTGTGTGGCTCCGCGGTGCACTGTTGTCACGCCTGGAATTTCCCCTGCCTCCCGCCCTCAGTCAGCTGGGATAGGCTCCAGCTCCCCGCAACCCGCTACAGCGGATGAAGCAGTCAGAAGATGAATGAATGAACAGCTATGGCATTGCAGCTTACTAATAAGTGGATAACATTATATTGCATTTGTAAAAAACTTGTATTACTGTGGACAATCACTGTAAATGATTTATGGTGTGTTTGTGTTTACTGAAAAAAAAAAAAGAATTTGAGTACATCTGTTATATTTACAATGTGGGTGTTTGTATAACGCTTAAACAAATCACATTATATCTCAATCAATTAAATTCAAACCAGCTATGCTTGGGTATAATTTACATTAGAACTGCATTCAAAGTCGGAATTTTGTTTTAAAAACACATAATGAATAAAACTAATTTTGAGAAAAGAAGATTGTTTGCTTTGTAACAGAAGGAGTGCTGAACTCGTGGGACGAGGCTTGCTAGTGGAAGAATGGAATAGAAGGTCATACAGGAAAATAAAAAGGAAAAAAGAAAGCATAAAAAAAGGAACGAGCAAGGAAACCAAGGTTTGCTTCTATCTTGTGGGAAATGAAGAGGATAAAGCATGATCTATTGTCTCAGATGGCAGGCACAACACTTTTCATCCATAATCTGCTGAAGGTAATATGCTTGGTGGATTGCAGGTATTAAACTATTATTGCTCTGAGTCCTGTCTCCCCAAACAATTCTTCTCTACTTTTGAGCAATTCTGTATGTTAAAATACATGTTTTTAGAGAGTGTGTGTGAGTGCATGTGTGCATGGACTTTGACTATAATGGATAGGAATACCACAGTATGCTTATCACTTACCCAATTACGCAGGATTGCAAAACTAATCTACAACTCTATTAAAACAAGAGACCCTACAGCTCGGGGTTAAACAAAAGGCAAATTGCATTAGTCCGTCATATGGAAACTGGAAACGACACACATACATACATACACACACACACACACACACACACACACACACACACACACACACACACACACACACACACACACACACACACACACACACGTTTACTTCACATCACGCCACTCTCTCAGGCAGGCCTGTTCTTGTTCGCTCAAATCTCCACTGAGATTTTCAAAGAGCAGCCGTGCATAGGGTGTAGGGCCAAGATATGTAAACTAGGTGCATGCTCTAAAAACGCATGTTTTCTTTTGAACTTCCCATGTAAAATAACAAAAGTCAAAGTGGGACACTTGCAAAGATAATTGCACCAGAGACGATCACAAAAAGTATTTTCTCCAATTAACAATTGCCCTTATTCACCTCAGTCTGTACTTTTTTGGCACCTTGTGCTACAATTGGTACAACTCATTTGCTTCATGTGTTTGTCGCAGCCTGAGCTGAAGTAAAAATACATTTCTGCAATGACAGGACGCCACTCTTTGTCGACTTTCCTTCATTTACCATGACCTCAAATCCCAGATGGATTCTTCAAGTCCTTTTCTTTGTATCTGTCCATTCTCCCCTCTGTCTGACCCGACCCCATCTTCTCTATTGTTTTTTGAAGTTTTCAGCTCCTCACTTTCCTAGTTTTGTCAAAGAGAGGGATCTGGTGTAATTTTCTCTCAATCTCATCATCCCCTTTTCTTTAGAAGAGAGCTCTGTCACCTGCAAATGGCGATAGAGTGGATAGGGTGGTTGGGGGAGGATTGGGAGAAGAAAGCCGGCAGAGGGACAGGTATCTGCCCTGTGACTGCCCCCAATCAAGCTTCCATTCTGACTCTTGTCTTTATTTCCTTTTTGTCACTCTTCTTGTTCTCTGGCCCGGATTGTCTCTTTTTACCTTGTCCATTCCACTTAGACAACTTTTCTTAATCTAGGATTTTAAAATGTGGAGAAAAGAAAACTTCAGGGGTAGAACAAGAAGCAGAAATGAAAAGCCAAGCACGGTAGATGAGGATCAGTGGAAAATGAAGCGTGCAGTCACGAAAACCTTATTCAACGCTACGTCTTTTCTTTCCCTCTTCAGATAAGCATGCCCGCCAGGCTATTGTTGAGAAAAGAAGCGCTAAGTTGAAACGAGATGTGGATGTGATGGACAGTCGCTGAAGAGCCTGGCCTTTCAGTAATTGTACCTGTTGCGGAGCAGAGGTCAAAGGTAAATGCCGCACATGGATACGTCTTCCTGTAATGAGCGGAAGAGGGCATAACACATTTCCAAATGCACACAGTTTTCCTGAGGCTACTCATCGATATTTTCATGAGCGTCAACACGAAAATGTTGTCACTGCACACAAAGATACAACAGTTGAGTTAGAAATATACTCACTTTCCTCCAACGTTGTCCTCCTGTCAAACTGTCACTCACAATTGTTAACACAAGTAGCTGGCATACGATGAAGTCATAGCAGTGCCGTTTGCGTGTGCTTTAGAAAGATTTTTAGCTGAACAAAGAAGCAAGAGACCTATTTCTCCATGTAAAACACCTTTCCTCTCAGGTCCTGTCCAAACTTCTGCGGTGATGACTACTGCATTGTCCAATTATCTTAGATTCCCCACTGCAGCTACAGCCGCTTTTGTGCATTTAAATTTCCAAGTACAAAGGGGAACGGACTCACAGCACACAGTGTTAACTGTCCATAATCATTCTGCATGCTTCACTCACCAACAATAAAGCTGTCCCTAATTAACCTCTCCTTTTTCTTTTAAAGTTCTATGGGGAACATTTGCCTTAGTTTTGATAACTGGTGACAGACAGGAAGGGGAAAGGAAAAACTATATAAAGCAAGGAGGGCAGATGGAAGGTTCTAGAAATACAACGGGCTAAGAGCTTTTTCCTCGTGTGGGCATGCGCCCACTTGGAAACATGGTGATTTTGCAGAGATAAATGCATTTGAATGTACTGTTTATATAGAATTATTTTTTAATCTTGATTGCCTCTTTGTTCTATGAAATATGATGTTTAGGAGAAAACCTAATGATATCGTAATCACATTAAAAACTCAAGAATATTTCAAATAGCTCAGCTTCAGAGACAAACCTCTCCTTCTTTGTAGAGACACTTTAACTACCTTGACCTGCTGCAAATGGAATGTTAGACAATTCCTTGTAGACAAAGGACTCAAATTCAGGAATATTTCTGTTTTTCTGAAACCTAAAGCCTTTGTGGATTTTGAGGTCTGTCTGGGATCATTAGTCTTGAGGAATGTCCAATGAATCCCCAGTGTCATCATCCATGTACATAGCAGGGCATTTTCAATACCGGAAGAAGCTAAGAAGTTTCAGAACACCACTGAATTCCTTTCATGCCTCACTGTAGGTACTGTGTTTATTCTTCCACCTATATATATTCCACCAATCCATAGGTCAGAAAAGTTTTCTTTTAGATTGACAGATTTGGAGTTGACTTTTCTCGAGCCTTTAGGTCAGCAGTGGTCTACACGTTGTCCGTTAGATTAGACATTCAATTGCCAAACTTCAGCGACATAAACAGAATCCACAGCCTATCCTCCTACCCGATTCTTGCACTCCATCAGCACAGACCCTGATACTTGGGTGAAAACTGGTCTCTGTAAACGTGATCACAGCCTTCTCTTATTTTCTGTTGCCTAGCCAGCCAGAGTTTCACTTCATCCCTTTCGTTTTTGTACAACTGGACACAAGCCAGGACCAGCCAGATTCCAAGCTGGACTAACATCGCTCTCATTTCGGATCACTCTCTTCTCCTTCCCTGGTGGCTTTCCTGGTTTGGATGACTGTCCACAGAGCGCTGTAGGAAGTGATCATCCCAAAACATAAGCGGCTCTGAATTTGCACCTAATGAACAATGAATGCTCAAACACTCTGTTAAAGCAGATTAAATAGCTGCTCTGACCTTTTCTGACATGGCTTTCTCAGTCAAACTTTCTTCCGAAAATCTGAGAGTGTGGATGTATCATATCTATTTGTTAATCCATTCAAACAGTTGATATTTAATCATCTGTACGGTATGATGGTTACAGCAGCATAGAGGTCAGTGAACCAGCCTCAGCTCATAAAACACACTTAACTTAGAACGGTAATTATTGTCTCACCATTACATTTCATTGTTGTAATAATCATTTAGCACCAACTGTTGTCTGACCCACAGAGACGGAAACAGTGTTTTTACCAGACGCAACATGGCCACTGTTAAATCGAGGTCAAATCACATGGGAAAGAGGGGTCAGGCTAAAAATGGCAACTGTTGCTTGGGCTGTTAAACCTTAGATGGATCATCTCCCCAGTGCTGGACTGGTAAAATGTGTTTTATTTAGTTCCAGGACTCCAAACATAGAAAATATATAGCTTAAACCTGGGTGAGCTCATTCAATTTTTGCTGCCAATCACTGATATATTGTTTTTTTTATTTATTTAGTCCAGTGTACATTGATTACATTGATGGATTGCATTCAACTGGTAACAAGAAGTGACTTTCAGTTCTGTCATGTTTCTTATGGGGGCACCTGATGTGCAGTCACGCTGTCAAATGGTCAACCAGTTGGTAAAGACTATACAAAAGTAAAGCATAGACAAGACTTATACCAGGTTAGGGTTAGGGTTTACTCATTACAGCGTTTGGTTTTTGATCTCCAGTCCCTTCAGTCTACATGTGGATGCATCCTTTGTATAGTTAAATAGTGTTTTAACAAGATGATATCAATTCACTTTAGTCTCTATTATTAAGATATAATTATCTGGAACAATTGCAAAATAAATTTAGCTACAGTATATCTACTACAAACAGCTTCGCTGACCTCTGCCTCATGACCCGAACGTTGCCTTATGCTAAATACATTTGTAATGCTAACTATTTTGGAGGACAATTAAAATGTTCTTACATACAGAACAAACAGACAAAAACAAGCAAACAGACAGAAAGAAAAACACTTAATACATATGAATAATTAGCACAGTTTTGCTTGTCTCAGCAAATCCAAGGATGCTACAGGCAAATTTATTGTTCACAGTAAAGTTGTTACTGTTTCTGACAGCAAAGATTGAACTAATATGGTTATGATGGTGTCACAGTTGTTTAGTTGGGTTGCTATCTATTAATTTCTCCACATGATGGGTCACCTTTGCCATCGAAAAATCATCCTATACCTGAGAGGTTTGGCTAG
Source organism: Antennarius maculatus (assembly GCA_013358685.1). Taxonomy (NCBI): domain Eukaryota; kingdom Metazoa; phylum Chordata; class Actinopteri; order Lophiiformes; family Antennariidae; genus Antennarius; species Antennarius maculatus. The sequence continues at coordinate 18,543,160 of CM023613.1, read as the reverse complement.
AGTCACCACCGCAAGTGACGGGAGACAAGTCAAAAGCCGCCCGATGTAAATACGTTCTGAATTTTAAATTTGGAAAAATCAAATAGAACCACACAAAAATCTGGCAAAGGCACACATCAAAATAGCTTAAAGCAAACAGACTTTGCCTAGACTGAAACTGGGGAGGGTTGAAAGTCCTTTCATGCATAACTCATCAAATCAGGACCACTGTTCTCTTATCATTACCCAGCAACCTGATGTTATGTGATGTCATTCATAATGCAAAAAGAACAAAGAGAAGACAGTGGTCTTACATTTATTAATATTTATACATTTCGTAACCTTGAAAGTTTCTGAGATTCTGTCAGCCAAAACCTTAATTACAATATGAAATATGCAAACCAATATTTGTAAAAAAACAAACAAAAAACCCTGCCCTTTCCATTTGCAGCTAAAATATTTGGAATGGAATACATAATATTTCTGAGCAAATTTGTTCATATGTTATGACCTGACAAATGACACCGTCATGAAGAGCAATTTGAAAGAAACTGCATGAAATATTAAAGTAATTTGCTGAGTTTCTTTTTCTAACTGAACTCTTCTACGGGATATTCAGTGCACTAAGAGGATGGGTGCACTCATACGGTACGTATATGTCGTCTTCCGTTACGTTGTATGCCTCTAACTTTATATGCACACACATGTGCTTTATCTTCATGTGTGTGTTGCTCTTCTTGTTTTGTAATTAGAGCTGAAGTCAAGTCTCTTTCCCTTACTTTGCTGTTCTGGAGGTTAATTGCAGGAGCCATGCAGCCCCTGGCACACTCTTCTCCATTCCACCGCTTTCCTGTGCAAACTACAGAGCAGCTCGTTAGTGGTAAATGAAAGGATGTGAAGATGCAGTAATAACAGCAGCATTACCCTCATGGTGCACAGATAGAATGGGGAGTTGGCAGGTACACAACTTAACCTCCATGCAAATATTAATGAAGGTAAAATAAATGTTAATGGGGAAAGAGATGCCTGGATATAGCTTTAGGAATGAGTTTCATGGTTGTTAATATCCCTGGAGTTGTGTACACAGAGGGTATGCTTTAAAAAAATACAAGAAACAGTTCGAGTTAATGATTTATTCTGCGATAAAAAAAAAAACAAAAACATGTTTTTGATTGTAAAAGTTGATTTGCTGATTTTCCAATATCAGGGCAGAGAATTCTATTAACTAATTGGTAAGAGCTGTTGAAACAGGTCACACAGTGGGACAGAGTATGCATGGAGTGTGTGTGTATGTGTGTGTACATGTTAATGTACACACACAAGAAGTTGGAAATGTGGAGGTTGCCAACAGCCACTAACCTTCTTGTCATATAAGCCTGTGATTGACGTTTCCATGAGGAGAAAGTGGGCAGCAGGAGCACCAGATATTACTGCAGAGGTCAGGGTTGAGCAGAGTGAGCAATCACTTCAAGTCATGTGTATGTGTGTGCGTGTGTGTGCGTGTTTGTGTGTGTGTGTGTGCAGATTTGTGTCCCTGTATCTACCTTCCAATTGTAACCCCCCCCCCCCTTGTGATGATATCAATTTAGCTGAAAGATAGGATTCGCTATTGAACTATAGAATTGTCATTTGATGCCAATACGTTTTCCCGCCCTATAATAGAAAATAAACAGAACATAGATGGAAAAAGAGCACACAGACGGATTGATATAGTTGAATGAATGATAGATGGATGGATGGATAGATAGATATATTGCACAACAGGCAGAGTTAAGTCAAATTCTAATTATGGGCATCATTTATTTAATTGTGAGCTTATTTGTTGGTTTGTAAAGTGCATTATTTTTTTCCCAAAAAGTAAGTACCTGCACTCGTGGCAGAATAAAAACGTAGCTTGCATAAATTGAGCTGGCTAAGGCAAAAAATGTAAAGACGTCTATCTGTTGGTCTACACATGCTCCATATAGAACCGTGTAAAGCAGATAAATTCCTCCACCTCTAGTCTTTCTTGCTTTAGTTTTTATCTTTTGAGTTAACTTCAGCCTCGTGCTGCATCAGTGCCACCCGGCATTCTGCCACTTAACGTAGTAAACAACCATTTTCTCGCCCGTTTGTTCCAATCACGGTTCTCTGAAAGCAAATTAGGAAGTGATTCAAATTATCTTTGAAAAAAAAAAAATCAACCAAAATGAATTTCATGCTTCAAATCATGACTTCTCAGCACCCCCCCCCCCACTCAAAAAACCCCCCCAAACAAACAAAAACAGATAACTTCACTGTGGATCCCTTCCATCCCTGAAGCATTGTTCAGAGTTTGATTGGACCTGAAATTGAAAGTGAAATGTGTGTGAGGGAGGAAGAGGAAGGGAACGGCCTCAACGGATAAAGGGCCGAACATTGGAGGTTGCTGTAATTATCCTTTAATGCTTTAACTGTCTGCTCTAATTGGACGTTCTTATGAGCCCACCTTGTCTTTCCCCATGGTCTGTGGTTAGCACAAGTCAAATGTGTCATTACGGTGTGTGTGTGTGTGTGTGTGTGTGTGTATGTGTGAGAGAGAGAGAAAGAGAAAGAGAGAGAGAGACGTGTCCGTTGCCTGGTGGTTTGAGCAAAGCTCTTTGCTGTCAGCTCATTTGTCTTTATCATACACAATCAGAATGGGCCTACGAGGAGACAACCATTACGGTCTAGTTATTGCCAAAGCTACTTTCACATGAATGCAGATACACAGTCAATATCAACGAGTGAGGTGCAACCTGAAGTTTAGCTCTCTGACACAGGTAACTGTTCCGTCAGAAAGACAGATGCACTGAACACCAGACCGTCACATCTTCACTTGCTCCATATCCTCATTATGTAGACAACTGTGCAGACTGAATGTACCATCGGGCTCGTCTTAATTTACTTCCAGCGGGACACAGACATTTAGCATGATAAATCTGATTCATAATTTATCAGGACTAATAGCCACCTGCCTGTGCCACTAGCTGTTATCTGTCATAAACTACAGGCTGAGAAAACCGGGTGTTTTGACTAGGAGTACTTGGGGAATGACAGCCTGGAAAAGACCAAATTGAAAACGAGCATCAAATTGTTGTTATTGCTGAAGGTCTAAAGGATGCAGATTGTACATGGTGGAGTGTGAGTGCGTGTTTGTGTTCTATTTCTATTGGTCCATCCATCCATTTTCTACATTCACTTATCTGCCTTGAGGGTCACGGGTTAGCCTATCCCAGTTAGCTACAGCCGAAAGGTGGGGTACACCTCAGATGAGATGCCAGCTCATCATTGGAACCTTCTTGCGTTGAGGCAACAGCGCTCCCCGCGTAGCCACCCTGTCATCCATGATCTATTTCCACCCCTCCAAATCTTTTACGTTTTAGATTTCCACATTGTGCCACCGACTGGACAAGGATCACCTCGACTACCTGTTGTTTCAGTTGCTTGATTCACCTGATGATGGTAGACATATAAGCACCTACTCAAAACAGTGCCTGCAATAAAGACCAATTTGGCTGCTAAAGTAAAGTTAAGACGTCATTTGCGATTGTATGGGGATACATTTTTTTTACCGGAACCTTTCCAACCCTGGTTATAAGCCACAAATGAGAAATTTTACCAGATGATTTTTAAATTTTTGATCCTGATAACTTCCATTTTGTGTGACATCAAGAGCAGAGGGACATTTTGTCTCTTCATTGTTGAAGCGCTTTACCCATTAAACCTTTAACCTGTTCAGTGCATTCACATTTTGTCTTTATCTTCCCCCCTGGACAGATAGGCACAAGGAAAATCCAGCTTTCCAATCCATTCCATCAGACTAGTGAGGGAATATGATGACCTGGCCTTTGAGGGTTTTAATCAAAAGTTCACTCTAAGTCTGTTCTGACACATTTATATTATGCAAATAGTATAGACATCTCCCCTTGTGACTGGGGGCGGAGGGGGGGGGGGCACTTTTATGGATGTACTCATCCTGTTGTGCAGGATATAAAACTGATTTTACAGTTTGCAACTCATTAACTGAAATGACGAAATTAAATTTAACGATAGATGTAAAGCTTCAGAATGTGTAAAAATGTGTGTTCATTTTCTTGTCTTAGAAAGTAAGAGCTCTGGATTTAACGAGGGAATAGACATACAGTACATGGTGACTTGGATCGAAATGGTCTTTCTATTAAAGCGAAAAAATAATCTCTCCCAACAGACGTTCATTATTTCAAACAGTCCTGGATTGACACAGATTAATTTGCCTCTGATGGTCCAAGCCCTGCAAACCACCAGATTTTAGCAAGACCAAGGAAGTAGCTTAAATTGGAGTTGAATACACTCTCTATTAAACTTGAATTTCCACTACTGAGCCCCGGTCCCCAGATCCAAAATGGCAAAGCCAAGTGTAAAAAGTGATTTGATATTCATGGGTTATCAAGATTATTGAACAGGAAACTAATTAAATGAAGACCTAGGACAAACTTTTTTCCAAAATCACTTCTGAGTCCGCTTCAATTTGCTTTCTCTGTCGATTTAGTTCAACATCACACTTTGAAGGCCAGGGGAGCGTTGCTGTGTGTGTGTGTGTGTGTGTGTGTGTGTGTGTGTGTGTGTGTGTGTGTGTGTGTGTGTGTGTGTGCTAGCGTGTGTTTCTGTGGGTGTGTGTGTGACATCAAAATGTTTATAAAAAAAAACTTGCCATCACTTAAAAACCTGCACTACCTCTCCAAAAGGTGTGCAGTCTTAGATTATGGTTGATAAAAAATAATTAAAGAGTCAATTACAAGATGGAATGTGATGGCCAATCCCCCCCCCCCCCCCCCCCTGCAAGAAAACAAAAACAAAAAAAACTATGCTGCTCTCCTCAGACTGTGGACGCTCCTGATTCATTATTTACAACCAGACCTCTTTTTCCCTGCCGTCTGATCTCGTATGCGGAGCTGAGCTGTATAGGTGTTAAAAATGCATTATGTTAGAGATGGAGTCTGAGCCGATCATAATGGCACCTGTAACCTTGTATGCCTCGTATAAACACATCACACATTTCACCTGTCCCGACCAGTGCAAACAGGCTGCAGATGCTAGGACTCATTACTGTGTGCACAAAAGAACAAAACGCACACCCCAATCTTTCTTCTAATTTCAATGTCAGGTGTCTGCTGGGTTTCATCCTGAACTTTTCTTGTCTAGTACTGGAGCGTTGACTGTCAGATCAACAGAGTGGTGATAATGATGACTAGTGGAGGAGGTGCAGGCTTGAGGAAGCATCCTCAGGCCCACGTCTTGTGTTTCGGTTGAACACATGTTTTACTGCATGCGTGTTGGATAGTGCAGTCTAGGTGTGACATCTGTGTTTGCAGGCTTTTAATGCCCGTGTAGATGAACATGTGATTGATACATAATAATGCAATCAAAGGCTGTCAGTCTTTCCTCTGCGAGATGACAGCTCCATCACCCTGGCTGCTGATTCAGAATCTCTGACAGCCTTGATACTCCATTTGACTTCATTCTGGATGCATGCATACAGTGTTTGGAATATGAATGATAGGGTTAGTTCATACATGGAGAGGGTGTTCTCTCTCTGTCTCTCCCTAACTCTGTCTCTTTCTCTTTCCCCGCAGACACACACACGCACACGCACACACACACACACACACACACACACACACACACACACACACACACACGCACACACACACACACACACACACACACACACACACACACACAGTAATTGAGACTTGTGCTCTGGACACCTGTTCATTATTTCTCTCAGCAGGGAACTTGGTTCTCTGCCGCTCACCATCTTGTTGCACCCTTGTGCATACTGTGCATCATGGGTGTTTAGGTGTATTTATATTTCTGCTGGTGTGTATGCATATATGAAACACTAGTGTGGCTGTTTTAAGCTATGTTTAGTCTACTTTCACAACATGCTTACCAGGATATTTTGATTTGCCAAAATGGGAAAATGCTTGGGACTTACATGCAATAAAATTACAAATTTATTGGCAAATCTCTTTCGAAACATGAATTAGAATAAACTATACAAACCATTTTTTGAAAAATGGCTCATCATCTGCAATCCAAGAAAAACTACATAAACACGCATTGTTGTCTTTAGTTGATAAAATCTTCAAGTGACAAAAAACTTTATCCAAAGTTAATCCAAAGGATTGTTATAAAGAGTTCACAATTCTGAGATTTCCCCTACAGTCTGATTTACAACAAACAAACATTGTGTTCATGATGTAAGGATCAGTTCTGACACCATCTTGATCTGTGTGTGCATTTTCATTTACCTGTCACCATGTGTAAACATAGAGCACACAAACACCAATGCTTCTGTTGGGATGATAAAGCTCCTGTTTCTGTGGTCGTCTGGTTTGCTTTGCTAAAGGATGTGTTACCATCAATCTGTTGGTACATGGAGCTGACCTGGCTTCGACATGACTTTATGTTGTCCATTTATTTTTTTTTTGTGAGTTTAACTCTACTTTTGCTTGAAGAAAAACTGATTGTATGATCGAGATTGCTGTATGAATCACAGTGATTTCCAGCCTATTCAACCTTAAGGTTGACTCTTCTTAATCTCAGACATACACTGAACATGATTGCAGAGTGCAGATGTAGGTAAGAAAGCTAGCATTTCCCATGATGACCAAATATAAAACAGGAACAATGCACTACCACCTTCTCCAGACATTCCTGCAACTAGAGTTTTAACAAACTGAACAACATTTTTAAACAAAGTTTCAAACAGACCTGTGGTTTTACATGTGAAATGTGCCAAAAGCAGGTTAATGTGTTCATCATGCTAAACCATATACAAGGCACACAGAGCAAGGAAGCAATGCTTACAGGAACAACAAAGACAGAAACAAAGTCATTAAAAAGACCAATAAAGTAGTCAAAAAAGAGTAGTTAAATCAGACGTTTTTTTTTTCCTCCTCCTGATCTTCTCTGCATCGTAAACCCCTCTCTTTCTCCATCTCCTCCTCCTCCTCCGTACAGGCATTAAGATACCTGCATTAAACCAACTGAGGAGGATCTCATGTAGGGATATTGGCTTATGTTTAATTGAAGATGGTGCAATTAAAGCTTTCTTGGAGCGGTGGGGGATTTTGCAAAGAGATTAAATATATATATATATATATATATATATATATATATATATATATATATATATATATATCGCTATGAAAGTTGAGAATGTGTGATATGAAGCAAAAAATCAAATGGATTAATCTATATCATTGAAACGTGTGTGTGTGTGTGTGTGTGTGTGTGTGTGTGTGTGTGTGTAGGTGTGTGTGTGTGTGTGTGTGTGTGTGTGTGTGTGTGTGTGTGTGTGTGTGCGTGTTTGCCTCACCTTCAAGCAGCAGCAGGCTGAACAATCAGATATTTGATCTGGGTTTAGAAGGAAGATTTAATCCCCGGAACGGTGAAAAGGTTTTCTCTCAAGTTGCATTTATGCAATTTTTCCTTCTAGTGCAATTCTATAGAAATGGATCACTGCAATTTCAACACCAGGGCCAGGATTAGTGTGTGTGTGTATGTGTGTGTGTGTGTGTGTGTGTGTGTGTGTGTGTTGGTGTTTGTGAGCATTATTTGTGTGTGTGTGGGAGGAGGTCTGGAAATTGGTCTGGTCTGGTTGTTGAATGTGAGTGAGTGAGGCTACAAATACCTCAAAGCAACTGTCAAACCAAAGTGCTGGTGCTTTACTAAAAGATGGAAACATGAAATTCCTTCTACTAGCTGCTTAGGGCACAAGGTACACACACACACACACACACACACACACACACACACACACACACACACACACACACACACACACACACACACACACACACACACACACACACACACACACGCATACTACATAAAGGCACACACATATACGCACACACATTTCATCCAAAGAAAAAAAGTAAAGTCTAGATTGAAACCTTAACCATAATCTTTTATTACACTATACCACACACACAGGTTGGTCATCAAGGATTATAGTTCCAAAATTATTCAAATTATAGAAAATAAATCCATGGAATGATGTGTTGTCATGGCTCAAATAATTTGGGGGATTAAGTTGTTTGAATTGGTGTTACATCACAGGATTGTTTTTAGTGAAGGGATGCAATTCTGCCTTATAATTAATAGACAACTCATGAAAATGCCTCATGTAGTTGAATAAAACAAATTTAAATAAGATGACTCGATTTTTTTTACTCGTGAAGACCATCAGCATGTTTGAATTGAAAGTACGGGAAACCACCATCCTTTTTCTGTTTTTTTTTTTTTTTATTTAAATTTCTTATTATTGTCTTTTTTCACATCCACTGCCATCTCGTCTTTCACTGTGAGTGGAAAATGCCAGGACTGGACACGGTTCGCAGACCTTGGGCCATCTGTTCCCCCTGATTAAAGGGGAGTGTAAATATCTTCCTGGCCAAGTATTGATATCAATTCAACGAGAGATGCCATCTTGTTACTAATCTGAGCCAAAGCTCTGTGAGTGTGTGTACCTATCTGTGCAAGTCTCTAACGTTATACAAGATGCCGACTCATCTCATCCCCTCCGCCTCTGTTCTCCTGAATCGGCACTTTGATGTTTGTGTGCATGCATGTTTGCATGTGCGCATGTGTTAGCAGATGGATATATATGTTTGTGTGTGCGTGTGTGTGTGTGTTTCTGGTTGCCAGTGTGACTCTTTATGTGTTTATGCACAAAGCATGTTCATTCGTCTGATTTTGCAGCTACAAAATGACTAGGTGGCCAGACAGCCATCGGTTATAGCGTGTCCCCGGCTGAGATGGGTAAATAAGAGGCGGCGAAGAAACCAAGGCAATAGTCTCCCGTGGCCTCGCAGCACTGGCCTCAGCTTAAGCATCTCACCAGCCAACATATCCACAGTATAATGAGTTAGAGTCTCCCCAGAGTATTGGGATAAATCTAAACACTATCAGTGTGTGTTTGTGTGCGGGCCTCTGCTCCCAGGAGCACTTGGGTAAATCTAAATGCAGATCATTGGCGTAAGAGGATTTAGCATTTTGGTTGTTGTGGTAATGAGCTGTGATAAACACCAGCAGATAAGTTGCATGTCAGAAAAATGTGGGATTTATGTCGTCAGTGTTAACATCAAGATTTCCCATGAGTCCTGGTGATGGGTGCAGGAGGTGTGCGGCCCTTTTTACCATCCCACTGAGTTGGAGATGATGAAAAAAAAGTTCTAATAGCTCAAAATGTGTTGTTTCATAGATCGATTTCAAACTATAATGCTACAGAGAGGCTTCACTATGCATTTGAGATTTTTATTTCAGTTGCTTTGCTAAAATATCACTTCAGCACAGGTGAAACTGTGAATTGCTATAAACACTCTGCTACACCAAGTTAGGCTCCAGTCACAGAAGTGGATTATAAATATATTCCACTTGTGAGAAAAGTTTCTTTCCAGTATGCTGAATCTGGAGATGATACCTGCAAATGCAGTCTTTGTACATTTCCTTGTTCATATAAACTCCGTCTGCCTGTAATCCAGTTGTCAACTCAAGCATCTGAAACGCTGATAACTATGCACCTACTGTATTAGAAAACATTATGTATTCCAATCAGATACTCACTCCTGGTGTAACGCGACTTTTGACTTCAGAACAGGGCTTCAGCAGATGAAGTGGAAAAGAACCTTTATTACTTTCAGGATTTAGTTTGAATGTATTAAAACCATGAATCTTGCAGCAACACGCGACACTTAAAAGTTTGTGGCTCATTTTTACTTCACTTTTTTGGATTGGATCACCAGAGCAGTTTCTCAGCAGGCCACAAAACTTCAAGTCTGATTTTATCTACATGAGTCTTTTGCTCATGCACCAAAAATCATTTTGTATATTCACCTATTTTGAAAAGTCTCAACGCCGGCGCCTTCTCCTCCCTTTTATCAAAAGACACTCTGACTTCTGCCTTTCTCTCTTGCCGTTTGCAATTAGACATGGTGTATAAAATGTGCAACAATCATCATCATCAGTATCATAAATGTTATGTGTTGTTACACCGCTTTGTGTCTGGTTTGACAAGTCAGTTTAACAGATTAGGTTGTAAAATGATTCATGTGCCCCGGTAAGTGAACAGCGTTCAATATACAATGCTGTACACAGGGTGTCCCAAAAATTTATGCAAATGATAAATAATTGTAAACTAGTTGTTGATTATAATTGTATGGTTTTCCAAATAAAAGCATTTAAAAACATAATTTTACTGTTTTTTTCACCATCTGCTTTCAAATTGAAGTCCTTTCTGATTCAGACACTGTTCACAACGCAAACCATTGAATTGCATACATCTCTCCCTTCCTTCCTTTTTGGGCTTTATCGATGTCCATGGTCTTCCAGATCGCTTCTTGTGGATGTTCTGAACAGTTCCATCAATTTCAAATTTATCTCCAATTCAAGTGATGGTAACTCATGTTGGTGGTTCTTTTTGAAATTCCTTCCAAAATTGTTTTTGCAAATCAATTGCATTTTTGTACCTCTAGTAGCATTTTAGAATGAATTTCCTTTCTTTGAGGTTTAGTCTGGTTGCCATCATGGACTTGAATGTGTTTAATAAACATTTTAGTTGTCAGCTGCGGAAGGGTGTATACATTTTATTGGACATCACAAAAAAACTTCTGATGCTTTTATCCTCTGCTCTTTTTCCCTTCTGAACTTTTTACTTTGTCTGGGTTTGCTTCTTGAATTCTCCACAAAGGGCACCATGCTATCTCTTGATGTCTGCCAGTGTTGAGGAATCACAAGAGATGGATAAAACTTTCTTTGTCTCTGTGCTGCAGAGCTTCTGAACCTTGACTGTCAGAGCACAGGTTTCCTGGATCAGGTCTTTGTTCACTGCTTTGGTCACATGACTCCTTTTCTCCGAAAAGGACTCTTATCCCACTGTACAAGTTCTTTTCAAAGTTTTATTTTGGGTGGTTATTTTTCTCCCTTGGGTGACTCATTCATTTTAAAAAGCAGACTCTTTGTTAAGCTTAGAATATATTTAAAATAAAGACAGGACTTTGTGGCAGCAGGACTTTCTGCTCTGCTTCCAGGTGTTCCTATTTGTCATTTAAAGCTGTTTTTAGCTGATTGTGGACAACCAGGATTTGCTGTTGCAAATTGTTTTCATAGCAAATGTCTCTCCTCCTTCTGCATACATCTCTCCAAATCTTTGTTTTTCAAAGGTTTTTGTGGAAAGCCTGGACTTCCTGCTGCAGAGTCATTGTGATGCCTTTTCTGACACAATGATAGCACTGAAGTTGTACTTTTGTTGTTAGGGAAAATTTCTATAGTTATTCTCCAGGGGTTCCAGGGAAGAGAGATTCTATTGGTCTGAAGGTCTCTTAAAACTTCTTAGTAAACAAAAAAAAAAACAACACTTTCTAGTATACTTTATAATATTATAATGTGTCAAAGAAATGTAATCCAAAATCCTCATGTTCTAAAGCAATACTTGACCAACCTTTTGTCATTGGTGGCATTGGTGATGAAAAATTGACTTTCATTTGGCACACACCTTAAGCAAATCCAAGACTCCAGGTGCGCGACCCTCTGCTTTGGGGGTAGAGAGTGAAAAAATGTGAACGACAGATTGGGAGAAAGACTGGGAGAATAGGTGGAGAATGTTAGGATTGGAGGAGAAAGCCAGTCTGGAAATTTAATCCAGGGCGATGAAGCATTTATGCAATTAGTCCAACACTTCCATATTTCCTCGTGGACACCAGAGATGCCTCATGATCTTTGACTCTGTCTTAGAAGGACTCTGTGGAACATTGCATCAATGCATTCTTTCACTTTCTAGCTCACAATACCTAATGATCAAATCATCCTGATGCAGCTGACAGTACTGCCAAGCCTCCTTAAACATTCTAGCATTAGCTCATGCTAGCTGGCATACAACTGTTGACAGATGACTGACTTAAAACTGTATCTCCTTTTATTTTAATGTAGATTTGGTTACAAAGGGAAAAACACTGTCTGATTATCTCAACCTGCACTGAGGTCCATATAGGATTAAAGGGTCAAACATGTTATCAGGAGCCAGGCCATGTAGAGCCTTAAAGGTGATCAATAAGATAAACAAAGAGACAATATGAGGACATGAAAACAGGAGCTGATTTCTGGACAGTCTGAAGTTTCCTGCCTGAAAAAAAGAAAAGGCTGCAGCGACAATCAAAGCAGCAAGAAGAGCAATTTCTGCATCATGAAAGTAAGATTGATTTTATTGTAGTAATATTTTGGAATGCTTTCACTTATTTTGTTCTTTTTGGCTATGAAGTTTATATTGACTTCTCTAAAATAAGTCCAAAATGCATTCTAATGAAGAAAATAACAAAACCATCATTAACTAATTTAGAAACAAACAATATTCATAGATTCATGCTCGCGCAGGAAACTAGCTGTGAAATCAAGATGGGCTCATGCAAATGGAGAAAAACAAAGCAGCAAAGTCACGCTATGGTCTGATGAGTCGATCAATAAATGAATCAACATATCGGTGCATAAAGGGGTGGATTGATGAGTTAATAATTGTTAATGAACAAAATCCGGTGATGAGTGGATACTTTAACATCTACTCTTTTTCCAACATGTTTTTACAAATTTGAAGATTCATTCATTGTCTCAATTTGAAGATGTTTTTTTCTTTCAAATATCAAATTCCGGTTAACACTAAAGTCGTCATGCACACACATAGATATATTGCATATATATGTATGCACGTAGGGGCTCTCATTTGACCATACTGACATGCACACGCACGCACACACACACACACACACACACACACTAATAGAGCAAATATATTTTTGTCTGTGTGTGGTAATGATGTGCCTTTATCTCATTTCTCCACAGCCCATTAATCCTGACTGTGAGACAAGCAGCCATTACATATTTAACCCAGGTCACTTATTGTGGGTGGCAGGTAGGTGCTGTCACTATCAGTCTGTGTGTGTGTGTGTGTTTGTGTAGTTCTTATGTGCATACACATATGTGGTTTTATATATATCTATATATACATATATAGATCCAACAAACAGAAGAAATGCATGTGTTTAACTCTTAAAGGCTCTGACCAATTCTGTTTGCATAATTCTTGTGTGTGGATATGAAATGTAAAACCTGACCTTATGATAAAACCCCCAGCTCAGCCATTCCTAATATTATCTCCCTCCTCACCCCCTCCCTACAGCCCCTACATCCCCAACACCACCCTCAAGTCTCTGTGAGATAAATTTCAGCCTCAGAAATCAGGTAAGACTCAAGGAGGAGAATTATACGTTTTGGACTTCACCAGGCCTCTAAATATCCTCCATCTTTTCATTCTAAGTTATAAGAATAAGAAGGAGTCCTTACACTTATCTCTTTTAATCCAAGTGCCACTCACACTGTTACAACATTTGCTGTATTTTAGATGTGTAGTGGTAATCGGCAGTTTCCATCAAGGCTTACTCCAAGCATATCAAATTCTATGGATTTTTTGACATTTTCCTCGTCTTCTTGTCAGCCTTTCCACGCTATTTGTTCCAGATGACTGGATTTAGCCGATCAGGGATTAAAATGCTGGATTTCCTTGGTAAAGTGACGGGCTTTAGAATTCAAGGACTTACTTTTTTTTTCTTTTTTTTTTTTTGCAGATGAGTTACCTTGCGAGTTGGTAACCTTAAGAATCTCCTAAAAAATGCGTGTAACTTTTATTTATCTCGTCAAATGATTTTCTCCACTTCTTAGACCTGCCGCAATCTTGTTTTTCAGCATACTACTGGTTCTCTGCTGTGTGTGCGTGTTTGACTATAATGTGTGTGTGTGTGTGTGTGCACGCGTGTGTGTACAACTCAAGGGCTAGAGAATGGTCCAATATATTTAATTACCAGGGGAAATAAAGAGCTACGATTGCATGTCAGGCTAATCACCTGAAAACAGTTTCTCACTTGAGTTTCATTTAAGCTCACACACATGTTCGCATCTGCACATCAACGTCATGTAAGTAAGATGGACGGAGCCTTCTTTCTTTCTTTCTGTCCGCTGTGCTGGCAGTCGTTTTTAAATCCCATCGGTGATATTGTGGTCCCTCAGGCATGGCCTTACAAACAAACAAACACACACACACACACATGCACGCACGCACGCACACACACACACACACACACACACACACACACACACACACACACACACACACACACACACACACACACACACACACACATTGTCCCATATAGACTCAAAGTCAGTGAATTGTCATTGCATTTGGGGCTACCTAAGGCTACACAGGGGTTAACATGCTGCTTGCTCAGCCGTGAACTGACAGAGGCAGCAGGATTAAAAAAAAAAAAAAGTTATAAATAGTTCTTTAGTGTTTTCCTTTCACTATTTCTGGTTTTACATGACACACCTGCATTTCAGTGACAGACTAGTAAATAAACAATTTTTCACTACTTTAGATGTTATAAGTGTTTGTTATCAGGGCATCAGTTCTGAGCAGTGGGAAAAAAAAACATACATCCCATCATTTGAGTACGGATATTGCTGTTTTGCAGCTGACGCCCTTGATGAAAATTATTTGAATCTAATGAATCTGGGCTTAGTTTGGGAACGCCAATTGGCTTGATAGGATGAAGGATGAAGGTTGCAATAGTCATCCACTATGTTGAAAGAGTTGTGTCTGAGGTCTTGAGGTCAAATGCAGGCGTCTACAATACAAGCGGTGATCCAAGTACATGCGCAGGCTTTCATTTTCAAAGCAGTTTCTTTTACAGCCCAAGAAGATCTGGATCCAGTTTCAGGCCAGCTTCTTCACTGGGAGTGTCACTTCATATCTGCCTCTCGACCGAACCTTACAGTCAGCTGACAGCAAAGAAAAACCCCTCTGTCTTGGGGAGAGACGCCGGTGAATGTGATTAAAGGAAAATATGAAGCGTGCAAGGGAAAGAAAAGCACCAAGATGTCTGGAGGAAAGATGAGGAAGCTAGATGAAGGCGCTCTGACCCTTATCGATCAATGAATACACTTTGTATTGTGTATACCAGCTCTAAGGATGGATATGCATTATATACAGTCATGGGAATGAAAGTGAGTGCCATTACCACTAATCTGTTGTTTGTCAATGTATTTATTGATCCCATCAGCGTGAGCATCGGGCTGTTCTTCTCTTTGTTAAGTGCACCTGTGTGTATTTGAAAGATATTCTTCTTCTCTGTATGTGTGTGTGTGTGTGTGTGTGTGTGTGTGTGTGTGTGTGTGTGTGTTTGTTTTCATGTGATTGACAAGTTAAAAAAAAAGATTTGCGGTCATTTTGCCGATCTGTACAGTGATTTAGACTAAAGGGACTTGAATTAACACAAACAAAAATATTAATAGCTAGAAAGGCTGGTGTTGTAGGGACCTTTAATGCAATGCATTTTCATCCTAAGCCTCGTCTGCAATGCCTAAATTCTTTCATTCCGCAATGTTGCAGACCCTGCGCAATTCCCATTCAAAAGGTCTGTTGAACATGAACTTGACGGACAGGAAGAACCGGTAATATTATCTGATGGAGAATCCCATGAGTAGATTTCCAACCAAACCTGTCAAACTACAATTTGGATCGATTTGGTGGAAATGTGGTTTAGGTTTGACTTTTTCACGATCCCATTCAGCCGCGGCGAGCATCCCACCCTACCCATGACGACCCGTATCGCTTATCAACAATTGAGTGCGTTTTTTGTTCACATTCTCCCTGTTTGAAGTCCGTAAACTATGAAGGATGACTCATTTGAAGCTAATGCTGTATTGAATCCATCCCATTTGAATCTAATGTGTGTCAAAGCATGTGTCCTTTGAAGTCGATACTTGTCCCCCTCTGAGGCCACACTTCTCAGAGACAGTTTGTCTGAAGTCAATGTGTGTCCCATTTGGAAGTCAATGCCTGTTAAAGGATGGATAGTCAAGGAGCATAGAAAGCGTGACTGAATAATAGTCTTTTGGTTGGTTGCTTCCTAAACACTGGTTCCTGACTCCTTTCGCTCTCTTTGAATGGAAATCGTTTTCTCCTCTCGGTATCATGGCCTTTTCTATTGAGCTTCATGGTCGACCTAAGTGGATATTGGTGTGCATGCATGTAGGTAGGTTTGAGTGTTGAACACCTTGAATCTTCTGAGTCCATCAGCTGTTTTTGGTAAAACTGTTTAGCAAGTAAAACATTACAGCTCCAGCTTTACCATACAACCGTTACCTGGTAATAATACAAAACTGCTAATTTGTCATCTAATGATATTGAAGTTGTGGAAAGATCCTTAACTTTAGTGAGTTAAAGGTTCTCAGATGAATGTAATGAGGTATTAAACTTTATTTCAAGGACAGCTGTTTTAAAAAAAAAATTCTAAGAAATTATCCAATTTTGAATGTGAATATCTAATTCTGGCTGTTTTCGTATCTAAAAAAAACCCATAAACTTGTTTAAGTTTTTGGTTTAAGAAATAGTAAGATAGGATGACCTGTTCAGCATTCAGCTTGTCGGCCCGTTCATGAAATATGTAAGAAATCAATGTTGTTTTCTGTTCTGCAGACCTCTATACTGTGTTCAACACTTTTCAGCAGCTTGTTAAGCCATCTCTGCTTTTAAAATATTTCTGTGGCATCACATAGCAGCAGCGGGTTGTGCAGGTGCAAACCCATTTCAAGGTCTGTTTTCCTCCACTGACTTGATGTGTAATTTCAAGCTGTTTGTCAGTTTATGTAGGGTGTTTAGGTCGCAGTTCTTCTTTTGTGTGAATCCGACTGGTGATGGCGTGTAAGGGCATTTGTGTGTAGGTGTCCTTCCATTACTTCCATCAGCCCTGAAACACACTAATTTTAAAAGAGACATAAAATATGTTTTTCTTAATAATCTCCATTTTCCTTTCAAAGAGGTGTACTCCAGCCACTATATGTTGTACCTGCACACATACACTTAAACATACCAGACAACCTTGGAGGATGAACAGGCTGAGAACATTTATAAGCAAAGTGTTTCCCTGACGCTACTTTTGAATGAACTGAGTTATTTGCAAGTTTTTCCACAAGACCTTTACTTAATTTGCACACAGTGGCAACAGTTAGCAGAGCAGGAAGTGGAGTCAACATTAAAAAGTAAAAAAAGACATACAGAAAAATTGAGGTTTTTTTTTTTCTCTCTCCTGTTTCCACTCATCTTTTTTTCACACACACCTAGACAGAGATGCAAACTCTTTTCGCCTTTGATTACACACAATGGGATCTGTGTATCTGTTCTGACATCAGGGCTTTGTCCTGACAAGGTGGTTATCAGATAGCGGATAGAAGGAATGAAAAAAGGAATGAGAGGAACATCCAGGCAGAAAAAGACAGCCATTCAGTGAGCGCCAAGTAAGAAAAAAGAAAATCAGAAATAGCTACTGTGAAAAAACACAGCATCACACGTCTTACATTTCCACACTTTATCTGTAGTAAAGGTGGGAAAAGGTCTCTTTAATTTTCCTGGATGCTTCAGAACAAGGATGAACAAGTGAATTAAAGGAAAACAACCAAGATGGCAGTGGCACTTTTGCTGTAAACAATCATCTGGTTTTGCGCCTCGGTGGAGACGAGCCTCGTGCCTCCCTTGTGCGTGCTGTGACGGAGGCCATTTGAAAACAAACAAATCTATTTTGCTATTTGTGGATTCCCAGGCTCCTCAGAGATGAGCTGGAATTCTGTGCGTCTTTGTCAATTGTTCCCACTGCTCCCACACATCCTCTTTTTTCTGTCTGGGCTTACTACAATGAATGTCTCAATTGGTTGTCTGTCTCGCAACTCTCTGTAGACAATAACATGAATACAAATCTGCTCATCATACAAAGCTGTGGTTCTGTGATTGTTCCTCAATATGTATTCAAGTCCAACCTTGATATTGCTCTGTTGTCACAAATCATTTTCGACAACCCTCACTGTGTCGTTTCTCTTCATTTGAGACCATTCTAATAGTCACGCCTTAGGATAATGCTTCATAGAAATTTCTGAAATCTCTATCTTTCTGCCTGCTGTTCTTTTTTTAAACAATTTAACACACAAATGGTTAAGTAGAATTGAACAATTCCAAAGTTTCAGCCATGTGATTGAAAACATTGGGCTGCTTCCCTGACTTATATCGGATTTTTTCATGCTAAACTTTATTGTCTGCAGAGTCTTGGACAGGTTTGCAGTTCATCTATCATCACCCTGCTCATCTTCACCGCTAGATCCACATTTTCACAGCTTCCTCTTCACTTTCAGTTCTCATCTTTTCTTCCTGCTGTGAGGTAACTGTAGAGAGCAGCATAGATCATCCAAACAGCGTTGAAGCTTCTGAAAGATGAAGTCACGCACTGTTTGTACATTACATACATAATCCAAAAGACAGGGCTGCAGAAACTGAACTATCAAGTTTTATTAAGTCTTTTGGTAACTGATTATATAACCTTTTAAGTAAACTAAAGTGGTTGGTCTGTGCAGTGCTTGGCTAGATTTTGAACAGACAAAACTCCTATTTATGGTTCAGGCAGTGAGGCCTGGGAACATTTTTTTTTTCATGTTTGCATACTGTTATCATTCTGTCAAGTGACCCATCCATTTTCTTTCTTTTGTCTGTGTTTTCTCACTCATCTAGGTCATGGTAATCCTTGGGGCTTTAACAAAAGGCAACTGGGCTTCATTGTTTCAGCTGAGAAGACATTTAACCTTTAAAACTTCCTCAATTCAAACTGACAGATTTCAAGTAAAGGAGATCTCGAGAGTCTTTTTGAGGCCACATGTGTGACTGACCCACTGAGGATTGTTGGTTTAGGCCGCCTGACCTTAATGCGAGTTGTTGAGGTCACACACGCACACGCGCATACACACACACACACACACACAAGATTTGAATTGTGGGGAACCAGGAAGTATTTGAGAGTCAATTTTTCTGACTGGAATGGTTGCTCTTGAAAAGATGGCTGAAATGGGATTCACTTATAGCAACGCTGAGTTTTTGAAAAAGAAACTTGTGTGCAGACTTGGGATGGAAAGTCTCCAGACTCACGAACCATAGTCAACTTCATGGAGTAAGGGGTTAGTGTGGGTAGGGCCTCCATGCTGTTGGCAAACATGCTGGAGGCTAAATGATTGAAGGCTAACTGGGTGGAACGCAGACTGGAGGCTACGACTGGAGGCCGGTTGGCTGGAAGGTGTTTGGCTTGAAGATAGCTGACTAGACACTTGAAGACTGGAGGCTATCAATTTGCATAAGGCAGGCTGGGGATCAGGATGGCAGCTAGCAGACCAGAATACAAACAGGTGACTTGTGCACTGGATTCTAGTTACCTGCTTTGGTAGCTGCCCTAGTGATGAAAATAATGATTCTATCTATCTTTCTATCTTTCTATCTATCTATCTATCTATCTATCTGTCTGTCTGTCTGTCTGTCTGTCTGTCTGTCTGTCTGTCTGTCTGTCTGTCTGTCTGTCTGTCTGTCTGTCTGTCTGTCTGTCTGTCTGTCTGTCTGTCTGTCTGTCTATCTATCTATCTATCTATCTATCTATCTATCTATCTATCTATCTATCTATCTATCTATCTATCTATCTATCTATCTATCTATCTATATTCAGACTTTCAATCATGCTTGTTCCTTTCTTCAGTTCTTACACAATTTCTTTTCCTCTCCTCAGATTTTGAGTTACACAAATACCCTGTCTGTAATTTTGGCATTGTTTGGCAAACAGCTGTTACCTAGCAGAGAGACCAGTAATTATGTGGAAGTGCTTGCTGCTTCTTATCAATAGCTGTAATTATAGGGGAGAGCGTTGAGTCCCATTGTGTGAAAATGACTTCTCCGGATGGCAGCGACACTGATGTGTCTCTCCATTGGCTTTTACTCAGTTGCTAGCATTAAGTAAAGGTTTGATGGCCAGCATCTTTAACTGTCACAGGTTTTCTTAGTTGAAGCCTCTAATCATAAGTGCTTTAGTGCCATTTAAGTTTTAACCTTTGCAGTATTATGATTATGTTCTTAAGAATTTTTCTATAATTTAATCATATGCAAGTTATAACAAACAATTATAATCTGCGCCCAAACAATCTGCCATGAAATCATTGTAAGAAGTCAATGCATTTGTGTGTTCAGCTTTAATCCCTATGTGTTACATTCCAGACAACTGAAGTTGAACATATTACAAAGTGTGAGCAGAGCTGGCCTTTTCTAAATTGTCTTGAAACCGCCATCTCACTCAATCTTCTGATGTCAGTTGATGTTAAAGTACTACTTCAGCTGAATTACCAGCAGCTGATTTTCAAGATACTTCCGTCTGCTGCTCCGTGTTAACTGGAGGGCTGTTATCAGCAAGCCTAAAAGTAAAAGGTTCATGTGGGATGTTAAATCAAGAGCACCCAGCTGTTGGAGGACTTTCAGAAGCACTCAAATGTGCATGTGACTGCATGTGTGTGGGTTAAGGACAGCTTGACTTTAATTTATGGAGTTCTATCGGTGATGGATATGATTTGCTGACAATTATTATGGTGAGGTCTGGAAAGACTGACAAAAAAAACTCCAATGCCACAACAGGCAGAAGCGGTAAGACAATCATTCACATGGCAACAGATGTGAAAAAGGTCAGAAGCAAAATTGTCAAACTGATAATTGATGACTTCTGTAAAAAAGAGAAGAGTTGTACCTCTGGAACAGAACTACATAGACAGTATTAGCATCATAAAGTGCCCTTAATTGCACTTTAGTGCCAGAGTGATAGAAATTCTGAAAGTAATCCATGTAGTGTGTACATTACCACACAATACAATGTGTGACAGCACTAAAATAGTCTGACAAGAGGAAGCAAGAGAACTTTTTTTTCTTTATCCCACACTTTTTCTCTCCGACTTCCTTCACTTTCGCCAGTGCAACTTGAGAAGCTTACAACATATTGAGTATATTGAGTGTGTGCGTGTCCGTGTGTGTTCGGGCTGGTCGACCATTCAGTTGTGTGTAATCCCTATTGTTGCTGAAATGCCACCGCTGTTATTAGGGAAGATTTATGTGCTGTGCCCAGGGATGGAGTCAGTATGCCAGCTTGTATGTGTGGGAATGTGTGTGTGTGTGTGTGGGTGCGTGCGTGTGTGTATGTGTTATTAATACATTGCACTGGGGGATAGACTCACTGTTCCAGAATGCATCCATGTTTATGAGTCAGAGTCAGCTAACATTTTTATACCGGTAATTGCTTTATAAGACTGAAAAACATACAAGTAGTTTATCTTTTTCTCTCCATTTCAAGAAGTCAAAAGAGTTAAATCGGTGCCAAGCATACAATGTGTGTCTGACACGATGATAAGTTGGAACTTATCAAAGGAGGCTTTCTTCCAAATATAAAATGCTCTCACACATAACCATATTGAATGTTGAAACTATGTGGGTGAGTGCCACTTACCCTGAATGCTACCAAATTATTTCCATGCTACTGGTACTACAGGCCTATGAATCAATAAGCATAAAGTTATTCATGATATGAAACATGACAGCCTCTTTTAGCTGGCGTTCTGCCATTATCATGTCAATTTAAAATATAAGGATGCAGCCAAGCAGCTCATGCCACCAAGATATTCAGCCTAGATATTCAACCACCTAGATGGTGGATGAATTCTTCAGCCAATTAAAATGCACTTCACTAGTTTCTTCCAATGTCACTGTAGTCATTTGAGAATTTATAGCTTCCCAGGGCATCGTCCATACTCCAAGCCTTGCGTCCCACTGCAAGCTCATTGGCTTTGTTGACATTGCACTCCACATGGTTATTGGTGAACCAACAAAGCTCTCTATCTGTCTGAACATTGACAGCCATTGATGCAAGCTGTAACTTCACTGATAAATGGTATCCATTCCCCTCTAAAATGGTACAGCCAACATTTACATCACGGGTACAAGGGCACATTCCCCCACATGTTTCCAGGTACAACAGGCTACCTTCAATCACACATGAGTCATGAAACTGCATTTCAATGCCAGCGGGATGAACTCCAAAGAGTAAGTACAGGCATGGGCCACTTTGTCCTTTCTACAAGGTCTTTTGATATTCATAGGACCTCTTCTTCTTCAAATCACTTATGTCACTTGCCATTCATCTTATTTTGTTCCTCTTAGCTCTGGGTGTGTGTATTTTTAGTGCGTACGTCCCTTGTATGTTAATGTGCAGCTGAATCACGTGTACGATATACGTGTGTTGCTTTGTGTGAGTGTTCAAGTGGCTGTCAGGTTGTATACGCAGTTCGCTCATGCATGGCGTCAGTGTATAAGCCATGCCAATGTCATCTTGAAGCCTTCGAAAAGAAGAGGTGATGACAGGATGGCGAGATGAGGAGAAATGAGGTAAAAATGAAATGAGGAAGGTTGACGAGCAAGGAAAGAAGGAAGGGATGTTTAGAGGAGAACGGGCAAGAAAGAGATAGAATGAGACAAAGTAGACAACGGAGTAAGGAGGCAACAATGATTGCTGCAAACTACTGACCAGAAGGAGCGCTCGTTTGCTTGTCAGGGAACATGCTTTTCTGTGCTTCTCTTTCCCCTCCTGGTTTGAATTTAAGTTTGACCTCTTGGAGCAATCTCCCATCACTTTATCTTGTCTCCTATCACATTTTCACTGTCAATTACTCAGGAAGGCCTCCTTCCCCAGCCTGCTGTGTCACATTTGTTATTCTTCCAGTGCTTGAATTCTTCTTCTCATCCTTCTTCTCAGCATTCTCAGCATCCTTGTGCTGTCATAAAATATCTGTACGGTCGTCTCCTGCATCAAGACTTCAGTTGGTTGAGCAGTTTCAGTCAGATCATGGTCTTTATTTCACATTAGGTTCATTCATATGGTGCCAAAAATGCTGTTGTCTGTCGTTTCAGATGAATAACAAATAAAAGAGTGAAAGTTTTTTTTGTGAGTTTTGATAGACAAGTTGATAGAAAAGAATATTTCTGTAGACCAGCGTAAGGTTTTGGTTTCCTTTAGTCACCACCTTCCTTATTTTAAAAATATAATACTTGTTGAACAGATCAGGTCAGCCCTACATGACGCTGCAGGAGGCAAGCAGACATAGAAGATGGAAATTAAACCTCCAGCTGCAGACAACAAGGTTGCTGTCTTTGTTACTTAAGAGAGCAATGTGCCAAATTTTAATTCCTTCTGATTCCAATAAAACCTTTTAGGGCCAGGCAGAATCCCAGCATGCAATGCTGAAACACATCATTCCTAATTTACAGGAGATTACATGTAGTTAAGTAATTGGTTATACATTTGTTAATTGACTTTAATGCATTCAAGTCTGCAGGACCGCTTATCCAGTTGGAGCGCAAAAGGGGTATTTATCATGATTTGTGAACATCTCGGTTCCCATGTGTACACACACACATATTCACTGGGTTGGTTGTACAAATACAAATGGAGAAACAATTAAACGTATTACACATGTCTAATGCTGTGTGTGCTTCACAGTCTGCTAGAGGACATACGTTGTCATTGCTACATTGAGCTACTACATTAACCTGTAAACAGCCATTGTGCATTTATGGAACAAAGGAAGCTTTCATGATTAGACAGATCTAAACTTGGACTTTATTTTATTTCTCTTCATTCCCCTTCCTCTCTTTAATCAAATGCACAGTTCACTACTTTTTCCAGGTAGATAATCGTCTGTATTTGTGCTGTTTTTGTGTGCATTTGTGTGCAGAGTTGGAATTAAAAGTCAGAGCTTATGTCCCACTTGTTCCTCATTGCACTGAAAAAAAATCTGCTTGAGGCTTTGTCCATAAACCAAAATGGCCTGAGTCCTTATAAACAAAACATGATATTAGATTGTGGATCTAAGTGTAGAGTAGCAGCTTGTGTACACACACACACACACACACACACACACACACACACACATACACACACACACACACACACACACACACACACACACACACACACACACACAGACACACCAATATAGAGTTGATTGTGTCATTTTGTTAAAAGCTTATGCAAAAGTAGGAATCAATTATTTCTTTCAATTACCCTCAACTCCTGTTGTGGATTCCAAATAAAATCCTCCACCATTGTTCAAGTAAATAATTATTTTTGTCAGTCGTTTTGTTCTTGATTGTTTTTTTTTTTTGCTATTCCTCCCTTTTCTGTCGCATGTCTTCCTCTTGGTTCTCTAACTCACCTCTCCAAATGACAATCTGCTCTCCCATGACTGCCGTTCTGTCATCCCCTGAGTGTCTACTGCGTGATGTTGTATCTGTATGACTGCCTCCGTGTGTGTGGAATCTAATCCTTATGGGACCTCTCAGCTTCCAGTGTGATTGATAGATTGGGAAAAAATGTTTTATTGGGTTGATTACCTTTCCTGGAAAAGTGTGCATCTCTGTTTATAACTGTGGATCCTTTTAAAGTCATCCTTTAGGCTTTGCTGGTGCATTTGTGCGTATGTGAGTGTATTTAGTTGTAGCTTGTGTTGAATTTCTCCCACATAACATCACTATTATGATGTTATGTGGGAGCCTATTCCTTCTCCCTGCAATTCCTGTCAGGGGAATCCAAAGGTGCACATTTTGTTTTTTTCCCATTGTATGCAACTACAGATCAAATAATGTCATCATGCATAAAAAGTTTGTTGATTTTTTTGCATAAATGTCATTCTGCACATCAAACACTAATGTTAGACATCATTTTATTAACTGCAGATTCTCAGATATGCAAATTACTGGAAATGCAATCATCGGACTAATGTGGAATGAAAGTTGTGTCACTTGTAGCCTGGTGTTGAAAAGGCACTGCTGTCAGGAGAACTAAAAAGGCTTCCTCAGACAGGAACTATTGAGTTCCGGCCTCATATGAAGCCACAGATTCTTCATTGTCTCTCATAACTGGAGGTATATTTACTGTCTACACTTACAGTGAATTATTGCACTGTTAGTTGACACTGTGATCCGGACTCTTGTGTCTGTGTTCTCTCGCACTCCAGTGTATTCAGGGGGAATATTTATCATTTACAATCTGTATATGACTGTACAAAAAATGACAAAGATGGCCAACACATTGACATAGAAGTAAATTTGTGTGTGCACATGTGTGTCACTGTATGCACACCGTACTGGAGTCTCAGGGGTAAAACTGCACTTTATGAGGACATGGCTAACAAGGGAACTTTATAGAGCATACCTCTGGAATAGTAAAACTTACGACCGCTTCACACGGGGTCTGTTGCGCCACTAAATGACCGTTGTGTTTGTGAGTGCATCGTTTTTCTTTTTAATGTTTTTGATCTATAGACGTCTTTTCATTTATATCCTACATTTATCAGATCAAATGGTCAGATGGTGGAAGGGACAGAAAATAAGCCCTGCTTATAAGTTCAGGACAGGATGCGGCATCTGTTATCGACTCCGAGATTCCATCAATATGTGCCATAACCTGTCTGTTTGTGTCTGTTGTCGATGTCATCGCCCTCCTTCTTTCTGTCAACAAGGTAGAAACAAAACGGAGGGACATTAAATCATGTGGCCACAATAATGAGTCATGATGTTTACCACAGGCCATTTCTCTCCTTTCTTTTTCATCCCTTTGCCTCACATGGTTTAGCACAATACATAAAATAACCAATATAAAATATAGACAATTTTATCTCAGTGGTGCCGTGATACTGAGTGGACCCATTGTTTAACTCTCTGCTCTTCTGGTTTACATGAGAGAGAAAAAGAGACAAAGAGAGAAAGAAAGAAAGACAGATGAATAAATATTAGGATGTATTACATCTTAGCCTGGTAGAACACCATCATATGGGCAGCAGTGGCTCAGTGATAGAGCGGGCGGTAGACCGGGTCGTCCAATGTTCCAAGATCCGCCCAAAAAAACATCGAGAGTGTGAGCTGATAGTTGGAGGTGTCAGCTCACCTGCGGAGCACTGCTGAGGCGCCCTTGAGCAAGGCACTGTCTCCCTCACAAGCTGCTCATGTGGGGCACTCCACAAAGGGGCTGCCCACCACTCTACCTCCCATTGCATGCTTACAGGCCCCCTTCTTTGTGGTTGTGTATATTACAGGGGCCTGTACACACTAATATGCATGCGTGCGACTGAATAACATACTAGAGTTCTTAATTTCCCTACAGGGATTATAACAGCATATACACAAAAAACAAAAACGCTGTGAACACACACACACCGAGGTGACTTGTACTGGTCCAGTCTCGCTCACCTAAATGGCAGACAATCAACCCACCATTATAGTGATTGTTACCATTTTAATTCACGTCCAAGCTGATCCATTCAAAAGGGAAATTTTTACTTTTAAGAATGGTGCACTTGATGTTCCTACATTTTACATTGACTCAGAACAGAACCGCTGGCACCGGATTGTGGTTTGATCATCAGTCTGAAGTTGTTGTGAGTCTTCTTAAAAGTGAGGAGTGGCGTGTTCTTGGTTTTCTAGTGGACAATTTTGTTTGGTTTGATGGCTTGAATACTTGGTGGGATACTTTAGAAGTTCACTTTTTTTTATAGTGATGTGTGTACCATTGTGACCATTTGTCTAGCGATAAGGCAGACTGGAGAAGGATGCCCATGCCAGGAGGGAGGTCAAGGCACCAACTCATTCCTCTTCCTAGACACTTCTATTTATCAGGCCTGACTGCATGCATCACACAGCCTCGAGGTAGGTGTGTGTGTTTGTGTAGACGTGGATACGCTAGAGAAATGGTGAAAGATGAGATGAGTGGAATTATGTGCGTGGGAGTAAGAAAGACAGACTCTTTGAAACTCTTCAGGTAGACCTGTTGAAAGTGAGATTTTCTAAAACCCATGTATTTCTGAGAAGATATAAAATGTCTTTGGAACACAATTCATGGGCTGTCCTGAAATACTGCTACCTTGACCTCATTTGCTAGGTTTGAATACAATACTTTTTGCTAAGTTTTCTCAGTGATCGATTTCTGTTTTTTAAAAGCAGAAACATTTTCCACAGAGGCCATTTCGATTACTGGCATAGAGGAATACAGGTATGTGCATGTCAGTATTATCACAGTCACAAACAACTTCTGTCAACAACTCAATAAGCAAAGAGTTCCAAGATGCAAAATATTGGCATGAGACACTTATAGGAGACGTGGGAATTACCTAAACAACCAATCGAGCTACTGAAGGCCGTGTTGATTTATGAGCCCTATCATCAATATGACAAACACTTCAAAGTCCGCTATGTTTATTGCTTGTGATTGTCGGTGAAGGCAAAAGGAGCTTCACACTTGATTTGTCGAAGAGTCTTGATGTATTAAAGTAGAATGGTGCAATATTCTCTTGTAATACATTGAGTTAAATCCTCAAAAAATTACATTATCAAATTTTATTTTGTTTAGCTTAGAAATTTTAGACATTCAAACTTGGAGTGTATTTATACCTTATCACAATCATTGCATAATGACAAGGATCAACCATTAGATGACACAAAAGTCAACCTTGCATCTCCATGAGTCATGAAACCAACGTTAAATTATCTGTAATATGAAGAATTTCATCGGGCTGTGTGAAAGGCTGACAGTGCAGTCTCAACAATGGCTGTTTTTGTAGATGTGTTGGTTGAGGCGGCTGCCCATGAGAGAAATAACCTTAGCTCTGCTCGATAGGACGGCCGCCAAAAGACCATCCATCCAAGTCTATTTGCTTCATCTTGGAATTGCAGTCACAGCGCACAATGACAAATGACTGTATCATGATGTAACATACACCGTCAGAGAGGCGCTCTTATAAATGTTATTATAGTGGTGAGAACCAACCACAGCTAAGGTTTAAAGACAGTCTATTTCCCGCATTAGGAAAACTATTGACATTAAATGGCAGCTTGTGGATCTTACGGTGTGGTTGTTATAGTAAATTGATGAGACTACTATCTTGAATCCACATTTAAAAGCTTTTTTTTTATTACTGAAGGGGAATAAAATGAGGTCAAAGATGTGAGCCCTGCAGTGGCATAATTAAACCGTGTCACATCCTCTGCATATTTAACTAGCATGGAGGTGAATGCACAATTGCGACAACTGCCATAAACATGCACATAGACACATACAGACACACACACACACACACACACACACAGAAACACACACAAATTAGTGAGTTTAATATTTAAGCAATTAAATTACTGACATCTAACGTCTAGAGGTGTCTTTCACACATGCTTGCAGTCCAAAAATTGGCCTCACAATTTTAGTGAATTATGCGGAGGAAGGTAAGACCATACATATAAAGTTCTGCGAGTTCTACCAGTTTTTTGTTTGTTTGGTAATGTTTTTGTTAGTTGTTTCCTTAATATCATGAAGCCCATGCTGCAGGGAGGCAGCCAGGCCTGAAGGTATGACAGCAGCGCATTTGGTTGAGCACCTTGAGCTGCCAAGCTGTCAGCATGATGTCTGAATTACAGCAGACACACA
Source organism: Antennarius maculatus (assembly GCA_013358685.1). Lineage (NCBI taxonomy): Eukaryota > Metazoa > Chordata > Actinopteri > Lophiiformes > Antennariidae > Antennarius > Antennarius maculatus. Next base: position 18,514,727 of record CM023613.1, on the reverse strand, counting down.
CATACACACGTGTGTGTGTGGCAGTCAAACCTGTATTTAATGTCAACTTACTGTACTCTACAGACATAAGCTTTTATGAAATCATCATGGCAACACAGATGAGAAAAACATTTTTCAAGCAATTTAGGATTAGAATGATTGTTACAAATGTGTGTTGGCACCTCAGGATAAATGTTTGCAATATATGTTTTTTTTTGTGAAATATCCCGACAAGTAAGTAATATATGATAGCATATGAAATCCCCTCATCATCTTGGTCTCCTGGTTTTAAACTGACTTAGGATTTAATTAATCTATTTCATTTAATAACATCATTTAGTGCTTCCTTAGTTGAGATGATTCAATTCATTTCATTGGAGATCAGTTTATCCTCATGGTATAGATATTGTGGGTTGGCTGGAAGTGGGAGCTGATCAGAGTTGGTCGTCTTTATCCTAGAAGGTAAGTGTCTAGGAGATAATAAAATAAAAAGCTTCACTATTTGTTTTATCCACATCTGGAGTAAACTTGTGTTTTGTGTTAAAGCTGGATACTGTCTCAAATAAATTTGTCAAAATCTGCTTTTGAATCTGGTTTTAGCTTTAAAAGTTGGAAGCCATCGTCAGCTGTTTACCTCATCTGGCATCTCGACCTTTCAAAACAGGACACCCTCTCTCGAAGAAGGCCCTACGAGTTTGATCAAATCAGTAGTGTGTTCCCAATCGTGCTATTTCAACAGCGGTAAATCAGCATGCACAAAACAATCAAATAACTTCACTGTTTGACATCAACCATTTTAACTCCCACAGATGATATTTCTCAAGGCATTTGTGTGGGCAAGAACTCCTGTCTTTTTCAAAAGGAGTAAATGGGATATACAGCATTTATAAATTACATCACTAATGTGCTTCACTAAATATCCACATGTACTTTTGTGTAGAATTACAGCTTTTTCCAGGAGTAGCTGTGCTATTGGGTTTGCAAATTAAAGAATTGGCTCCCATCACAGTTTCCATTCAAAATTCATAATGTCCAATGACATTCACAAATTATCCTATCAGTCCAGTACGATCTGGGTGAAAAGGGAGGCCGCATACCCAAAGGCCTCTTGTGGTAATTCTGTAGATAGAAAATTCAGGTACATCAGCAAAAATAACCCTGAACAGGATAAATAGTTGAGAGGATAGATGGACTAACACCAAAGTATATGGAAAACAGAAGACGGTAAAATGCAAAAGAAACCCATTGATGGAATCAAATTGTGGATTTAGCAATTTGTGGAAGATCACTGCTTCGGTTTGATGTGATTAAAAGAAGAATAAATTCACCTAATGTTGTCTCCAGGAGTGTAATATATGTAGGCTTTAGTGACGTGTTACTGAGGTTTTGTATTCACTCATGCTCCCTTTAAACATCTAAAAGATAATACCTTGATTGGTTTGTGACCTTATCAGACCGGTACACAATCAGGATTGATGTTCAACCTCTCCCACCTGCCGTTGGGTGCTTTGGGGCGATTTTGTGGATCCCGGACCATGTCGGAGCTCTGCAGGCAGACTCATCCCGGCTATGCTGAGTTTGCAATGTGTCTTTTGTTTTTAATGTGTTAATACATGTGTTACAAATGTGCGTGTTGGAGAATAACGTTGGAACTTCCTGTGGCTGCCAGCACGAATATAGTTGTGATGCAAAATAGTTAAAGTATGAGTAAAAGCCTTTAGTGCGTCATCTTCCATGTCTAGTAGGGAACTGCTTTCACACAGCATGAGTAAAGGAGTAAGATGAACGTAATGATGCTGTAATCCACACACTCACTATTATCAGGTTTCCCAGCTGCAACAAAACACACAAACACATGTACACACATGCACACAAACACACTCACAGTCACAACGCAATCTGCTTGGACTCCCACTGACTCCTCTGGGCTTGATCGGCTGCACTCTCCAACATCCGATAACATTAACACACTCTTAGTATTCATCTCCCTCTCACTATTTTTCCTGCTTTTTTCTTATCCTTTATTCCTTTCTTTGTTTTTTTTCTTTCTGTCTCTTGGTTGTGAGGCGGACAAACATACTGATGGCAGAATTACCATGGAGATGCTCTCAGCCAAGTCAAGAGCCCAACAGAGGTATTAGCCTGATAGGATCTGTTGTAGTCCATCACACACTGACAGATACACACATATTGGCACTTGCATGTCGGTTGCTTGGACAAACGCACGCACACACACTCACAAAAGACACACAAATGTGTTGTTACACATATACAGTGAGTGTTGATTGTTCTCCCCTTATCTGATGTTTCAGCCAATGGTTTATTTCCATTCTCCAGCCAGGGGATTGTCTCCTGAATACTTGCAGGGAGAAAACTCATTCCGATGATCTGGGTCAGATAGAGGCACTTCCTTCGGCCACTTACAATTCTGGCTCAAAAAAGATAGCTGAACTCTAAAAGGGGGGAAGGGACAAGGGAGAGAGAGACTGTTTTGAGACAAGATACATCACGGATGTTAAAACAAGGGATTTGTTATCCACCTAGCGGTCTTTCAGGCTGATAAATACGTTGCTCTCTGTGCATCCCTAGAATGAATATTCACACTCCAAACTCTTTATCTTCTCAGCTCCATCAAACATGTAAAGCTCTGTGCTCATAGAGACCCATTCCTCCTTCTGCCAGGGGCCGGGCTAAAAATTGCTCCGCACCCGTCGTAAATCCATGGAACACCACTTGGAAGAAAATGGTTTCTGTTTTCTCCAGTAGCTCTTTGGTTTTGGGGGGAAATTGGTTTGCAAACAAAGACATACATCAAAAATATCTAGTTATTCCAGCTCTGACGAACTGCTGTTTCTTTCTATTTATTATATCCCCCTGTGTGGGTAAGAAGCATCATCAACTACAATACAAGGAAACACAATTGAAAAGCAAAGCCAAATAATTTTATGAAACCACACGAGCGATGCATCGCAAACAAATAAGCAACTCAATTCATGCTGGACTGAAAAGTCATTTCTCCCTTCTGTCATTTGAAACTCACAATAAATAAATAAATAAACAAATAAAATAAAATGAAATTTTTGGTACTCTGCTGTTTTGATTGTTTTTTTTTTTTTTTTGAAAAGCAGTATTGTCCTTTTCTGAATTTTGCTATATCAATCTGCCAAACAGTTTACATATTTCCATTGTTATGCCAGAGGAAGTAAAGAAGAGCAAATATTTATGGAATCTGCGCTATTTCCTCAGGCAGACAGACTGAGAAAATATTATATGGAAACGCAGGAGATTTCAACTGTTATCTGACTTTGACAAAAGATGACACTCAAATCAAATCAAGGCATCTTAGTTCAAAGCGACTTACTGTTTACCTCAATATCAGTCATGTCACAAGTGGATCTTAAATAAACCAAAGTGTGTTGATGTGACACAAGTATACAACTGGAAGCTCCTTCTCTGTTCTGTACAATCAGGATGTATTCTGCCCGATCTTGCTCCTGCTATCAATCCTTACATGCCATAGCACCACTGTAGATTTAATGCTGTAATATAACGCATATGTGATGCTATCACGGTGGCTCATATCAGCCTACAGAATCAATAGCGGTTAGGACTCAATCTATAAAATCCTCCCATTACCAGACAATCTGTACTGACAATCAACACCCACCATCAGGATATCTCCTCCGGCTGTCAAATGAGCAAATCTGTTGTAAATTGGCCCTGAAATCCTCGAGGGTGTCCTCAGATATACTGATTCCATCTACAGTATCATATCAACTTTAGTAAGATATTGGAAACAGGTAAAGATTGAGATGCGGGGTATAGATGGAGCATAAAAGGTCAAGTCAATAGTAGAATTATTTTTTTAGTGTAGTATTATTAAAAAATTTATCACAACAGTTAAATCACTGAATATATGTCAATAAATTCTACCATCTGTGAAGACATTTTGGATTAACAAAGACCGGGATCAATTATTTGTATCACTTGATCCAATTATAGGAACTGGCTTCTCATTTGAGGCTGGGAGCAAGGAACAGTCTGGGATGTGTCTTGGTAAATTTACAAGGTAAGCAGTGCTAGGAGGTTTTGTTGCTTTTTACAGATGTTTCCCCTTTTTCACTCTGTCCTATTCTGCCTGATATCTACAACTTCATTTTTAGCATTGCACACAGGAGAGATGTTGATCGTCTTGTCTCGTATGTGTTGTCTCATCTCATCTTATCCAGAATGCAATAACTATTATTCTTATAATTCTCAAAAAAACAACAACCTTGTATCTGTTTCTTGGAAATAAAACTGATAAAACTGAATTAAAAATCAACTATTCCAAGTATTGTGTTCCTGCTGTTCGCGACTGTCAGAATTGTTAATTCAAAACGATCTGCTTCTCTGTCTACTTTGGCTCATCCCGCTTGACATTTTCTACTCAGAACTCATTTTGTATTGTTAAATTCACACAGCGGATAAAGGTAGGCTTTTCAACACCGACAAACTCACATTCTACTGACAGGTGACTTCAAAAAAACTTGCTAATTTGTTTGCTGTAATGGAAAAACTCTTAAATGACAAGCATGAAAAGATAGCCAGGCAGAAAGGCTGCAGGAGACTGGAATAAAGATATAGACTGAGAGATAGAGTCAGCACATGTCTGTATTAAATTGATGTACTTTATGATGCTAAATGGACTAAGGAGACTGTCAGTCTCCAGCAGGCCGTTTGATGGAAATGACACTCTGGTTTTATTGAAGTCCTAAAAGAGTTTTGTCTCCTAAATCATTCATCATGGAAGCTGCTTTAAAACTTTGAGGATAGCTGCCTGACTTTTATTATGGATTTATGTCTTTTGAGAGATTAAATGTGTCTTCACGTGAGTGCGTGAACACACACAGATGGAGGTGTGTCCTCCAGGTTTCTGGTGTGAGATTTCCTGACCTGTAGTTTCAAAGAAGAACACATTAAAATTGTTGTTTTATCTGACATGCATATGCATGATTTCCATGTCATTTTCTTTAGCCTGGTTCTCTTTCATATCAACATTTGAATATATTTTTGAAAGTTCTGTCTTGAAATCCAGCATAACTTTGCTTTGAAGTGTGGTGTAAGGGGCTTGAACACCCAAAACTCTGTTGAGAATGAAATGTTTTTCTTTTCAGCAGTTCCCGTTTTGTTTGTAGTATCCACCTTGTTCTTACTGAGCTCCCTCTCTCTCTTTCTTTTTGTATGTGCACCTTCTTCCATCCTAATCTTTCCATTGTCCACTGACAATTGTGCACAACAAACATTTTATAAAGCTTAAAATATGACGGAAAATCGAATAACATTAAAAGCAAAGATGATGATGGGAGGAATCCAGATGGGTAACAGCATCTGAGTAGTAATTTGATTTAAGCAGTAGTACTTATTTTATAATAAGAGGCAGGAGGATGGAAGAAAAGACATATCAATTTCTGTTATTGTCCCTATTGAATATTGGCTTACTCTTGACAATTAAATTGTGCAACATCAATACTTTAATATTACCTGGACTTGCAATAACAGTTTTGCTTCCATCTACGGAGGATATATGGATATATGGTCTTTTCACGTTTTCCTATGTTTTTACTTCCTTTGAAATCCAATGTAATGTCTCACAAGCTCGTGGAACATTTACTAGTGAATACAATAAAAAGGCGCAAACATACCTTACACAGATTGAGAAATAATTTATGGATTACATTTCGGTATTTGTCACCTTGCATGCATTACCAGGACATCTGCTTATTTGTTCTTTCATCATAAAAATCACATGGTCAAACAGCTGAAAATAAGCATTGATATATAAAGTTATTAAATGCATTTCGCCTCCATGAAGAAAGATTGACAGCGGCCTCAAACAGACCAGGTATTCATTCGTGCAAAGACTTGAGATGGTGGTTGTTGGAGAACACGTACGTCTGATCTCATAAACATTGCATCATCTGTCAGATTCAGAATGTCAGTAATATAAAACCCAGTCAAACCCCCTGGAGACAATCTGTGATGTCAGACTAATGGTCGTGTAACAAGTCTTCAGAATGTGCAAATGCATACAATCTGTACCTTCACTACTCCATCACCATAAAAAATATATTGCAGTCATCAAAACAGGTTTGGTTAGCAAAAACAGCACAACTGGAGCATGCAAGGATTGAATGAGTGACACTAGCACACAGCTAGAGTCAAACATTCAAACCATGTTAGCATTTCACATGAAGATCTGTGACATTTTTAATGTGAATCAACATGCGATAGGATCCCTAGATTGCTCAATGGCTGGCATCTGGCACGATAAATTATAACATAACTGGGCCTGTGGAAAACACTTGCAAATTCAATTCAAAAAGCAATTCTGTTCTTATTGGAGTAGGCTTGTGTGTTTGTTCGTCTGGCAAGTGGAAGCCATATGTCAAGCAGTTAAGTTTTAAGGGGACAATATACTCAGTGCCAGATTTTATTTGACATTTTGTTTTCACATATCACATCTGTCATGTTCTGGACAAAACAAATGAATAATACAGATGCAGCCTTAGAAAGCAACCATCCAAAATATTGGAATCAGCAGAAAAATACATGGCAATATGCAAGCATAATTAAAGTTCAATGACAGGTGGTGCTGTTGCAGAGTTCAACAGCATGTTTCAGGGAAATTATCTCAAGTTACAGCTTGTATCATCTATTATCACTTAAATGCATGCTTACACACATCCACACCCAGACATGAATGTTCTAATGAAACGCATACATTACATGGCGGCTAGAAATAGTAAATCTGCATGCATGCTTGTGTTTGTGTGTGAGGAATGGGATCTCATCTGTGGAGGTTTTATGAGGCTTTTGTGCACGTAAAGAAAAACAATCCCTCGAGGGCAGCCAAACTAGTCAGCTTCAAGGCTTGACTCATTTCCAGCAAGCTGGGTTCTGTGACATAGAAAATCCTTTCAGGAGAGAAACGGCAATTCTCATTTAAGTATCATTTCTCTTTATTCACTGAGTGCTGTTTGCACACACATTGCTTTCCCAGACTGTGCCGTGCGGCACATATGTTTGTCCATTTGTCTGTGTATATGTGCGCTCTGGCAAAGCAGCACTGTTAGCACAGCTGTCCAATCCAAAGAGACACACACAGGAGGCGGGACACAGGTGCCACATCCACTGCAAGCCGCATCCATAATTATCAGATTGTGTTTACCTCATTGGCAGTGAGTGTCATGTGTCTATCTGCTTGTCTGCACGCTTTTATCTTTTGGTGTATATGTGTGCTAGTCTGTGTATGATAAAGGGATCAGTGAGCTTAACGTTGGAATCAGAAATGGGGTAAATATTGGAGTAGGGAAAAAGGAGTGATAAGAAATATAATAAAGTGTTGAACATGTACTCGACTCGATGGCTCGAGACATGGATAATGGAGAATGTAATTTAAGTTAACACCATTACCTTAAAATTTGACCAACCTGATGCACTGACAGTTTCGAAAGAGTAGATTCGTGTCCCTTCATTGCTACCAATGCCAGGGACATTTATTACTAGTGCTCTACTGACTTAATCTCCTAAGAGCAGGGAGCTGAGGTTTGTCATAGGACCAATGTCCATGGGGCAGATTGTGTTCCACCTTGTTATCTTTATTATATACCAATATCCTTATGATGGCTATAATCTGTCTCCAGAGACCTTGCAATTAAGGATTGGAATGATAATGTGAAATAATCTGCTATTTTAATCATGTAGCATAAGAAAATGTCACATGTTCTATCAAAACCCAAAACAGAAGCTTACAGTAATTGTTAAATGATCAGACATAACTAACTAGTCCATCCCAAAATCACAAAGGATGATTTTGTTGGGATCCTGTTTTTCTTCTTGCTTGCTTTGTGTTCCCCCTATCTTTTCTGTTTCCTTCCTGCAGCTGTTGTGTGTGTGTCTGACAAGGAGGTATGGTGCATTTCAGACGGGCAATTCATGAGACACACCTATGGTCAGCAAATCATGCATTCTTTTTCCTGTCACTTCTTCCGCTTTTGCGGGTCACGGGGGTCGCTTGAATCTGCCCCAGCTGACTTCAGTAAATCAAATCCTACATAAAGGCTGGTCATTCCTCCACTTCTCCGCCAGATAATTCCGTCATGTTCGGTAGTGTTGATCACTTCTTGTTACTTGATTTCTTGTGTTCTTCGTAGCTAAGGATTTTTGATTTGTTTGACCCTGGTGTGTTTTTGTTTCCTTTGTTGGCAGATTTCCTGGTTGTCTCTCAACTGCCTGAGGTCTACCCAGCACTTCAGAGTTGGTTCATTCCTTGTGTCAGATCCTCACCTTGTTTGAGGTTCTTTAGCCTGCTCAGCTGCAACCTGTTCTTGTGTTTGTTCACTTGTTTTTCCATCTGAGCAAAAAACTGTAGAGTTTTACTTCTATTGTCAGTTTTCTGCTTTTTGGGGTTCAGGTATCTTGCCAGTTACTTGAAACAGATTTAGCTTTACGGATCCCTGGGTCTATTTTACACACTGAACTGTTTCTGCTGTTTAGCTAACTAGTATTCACACTAATGGATGGACAAAGTAATCTAAACACAAGCAAATGAAAAGCAAAAAGCTACAAATTAAAATTTTCAAGAGCAATGTTTTTAATTTATTTCAGAGCTGAATTAGACTGAGTTACAGGTGCTGAAGGTGTGACTAATAAACTGGCTCTGGAGTTTTCATTTCATCACAGAAACCCCCAACTTACTCGACCATGTTGCCATTGTGAGTCACCAAAAGGCTTACCTTGAATCAATTTTTGCACAACCATTAAACTTGGGAGTATCCTTTTTCCTGCCAGTACACTGAGTATGGTGAATTAGCTTTGGCAGGTATTCAGTGACCTCATCATGGCTGCAGAAAGTCACACTTTTCCCTCCACAGCTGCAATTGGCTGCTCATTCAACTGCGCTACTTTCCAATGCTGAATTCGCCTCTTCACACCAAAAGGTATCACAGCAGAATGAACTGTAGGGAATTGAGTCTAGCGATTGCGAGACAGAATTAGAAGAGCTGCATGTGTGTTAAGGGATGGATTGTGTATTTTAATTACACAGTGTAACCTCCTTCCAACCAACTGCCAACCAAACCCTGCTGAGACAAGTGGAAATTTGAACCGAGTCTTTCAGAATTCAAAAAACCAATTCTTCTGCCTTGTTCCCCAATCCTCACCCGCCCCTGTTGTGGTTAACAAGGCAATTGACTGGGTGATATGAGGACCCATTCTGGCATTTCCTAATGTTAAACACCAGAGTAATCAAGAAGCTGCCTGCCTTCCTGTCCGTGTCCCTCACCCCCCTCCCTCGATTCCACACCGCTTTCTTGCTTCCTCTGCTAGTGTTCATTTAACACATTCATATTGGATTTATGAATGCCCAGAGCAAACCAAGTGGGTTCTGCTGCTCGCATTAGCACCACGTTTGTTACAGACAAGCCCAATTTATGTGTGCGCCTGTGCCCCATGCCTGCGTTAAAAAAAGAGAAAGGAAATGTGATCATGAGGGCAGATTGGTGCGTCCATGCTGGAGTGTCCTTGCCGTTGTATTACACGGACAACTTCAATCAAACAAGTGTCAGAGGAATTAAATTGAAATCAGAGTACATTACCTTCAGACACGATAAAAACAAGGACTTTTTATTGTATTATATATGGGATTACCAGAGGCATATAGGTCGAAGAGTCAGGAGGACAGAGGGTGAAAATAACATTAACATAGCATCACATCCATAAGTAAGGTTGAGAGATTTCAGGATGCTGGGAGGAAGAGGAAAATATTCAAATGAAAGTGTGTTTGTGTTTGGTCCACGTAGAATATTTATGATATATATTTGTCCCCCTAAAAAAGTTGGAAAAGTTTCCTTTGTGTCTTTCATAAAGATGACTCCTCACTTCACAGTGATTCATGTTCTGCTGTTTATCAGACAGGAGTTTGTTTATCCACACTAATTACTGACAGTCAGGATTTGGGGGTATTTGTAAAACCAAATTGTGTTTTTTCTTCCCCGACTGCCAAACTGTCAGCCCCCCCTCTGACATTTGACGTCTGCAGAAATGAGGTATCAAGAATCCTCATAAATAAATTTGCTGTGAGCGAGTGAAGTCCTCCATGTAAAATGTTCTCTCTTTTGATGGTTTGCAGATTAGACCACGAGTATGTTAGTAATGAGTGAGATTACACACAGCCGTCACTAAAAGGATTATGGTTTGATACAGCTCAATTTGCCTCAGCTCCACTCCTCTTCCTCTTTCTCCCATCTTTTCCTTTCCTCTCTTCTTTCCTCTTTGGCCTCTGTCTGTTTGCCATGACTGTGCTTTCCAGTGTTAAATATGCATCTGTTTTTTTTTTTAATTATGGATTATCAGCTTCCAGAAAGATACAAACAATACATGCACACATGACCATAACAAACTTACTATAAGCACGCACTTAATCTTCTTCTTCTTCTCCTTTCGGCTTTTCCCTTCAGGAGTCGCCACAGTGAATCAATTGCCTCCATCTAACCCTGTCCTTTGCATCCTCTTCTCTCACACCAACTACCTTCACGTCCTCTTTCACTACATCCATAAACCTCCTATTTGTTCTTCCTCTAGGCCTCCTGCCTGGCAGTTCAAAACTCACAATCCTTCTACCAATTTATTCCCTATCTCTCCTCTGGACATGTCCAAACCATCTCAGTCTGGCCTCTCTGACTTTATCTCCAAAACCTCTAACATGTGCTGTCCCTCTGTTTCACTCATTCCTGATCCTATCTATCCTGGTCACTCCCAAAGACAACCTCAGCATCTTCATCTCTGTTACCTCCAGCTCTGTCTCCTGTCTTTTCCTCAGTGACACTGTCTCTAGATCAAACAACATCGCTGGTTTCGCCACAGTTTTGTACACCTTTTCTTTAATTTTAGCTGAAACTCTTCTATCACACATCACACCTGACACTTTTCTCCACCCTTTCCATCCTGCCTGTACATGCTTCTTCACCTCTTTTCCAGACTCTCCATTGTTCTGGACCGTTGACCCTAAGTACTTCAATCCTCCACTTTCTTGATCTCTTCTCCTTGTAACCTCACTCTTCTACTTGGGTCCCTCTCATTCACACACATGTACTCTGTCTTACTGCGGCTAACCTTCATTCCTCTCATTTCCAGGACAAACCTCCACCTCTGTAGCTTCTCCTCCACCTGTTCCCTGCTATCACTACAGATCACAATGTCATCTGCAAACATCATAGTCCATGGAGATTCCTGTCTAACCCTGTCTGTCAACGTGTCTTGCACCATACCAAATTTGATTTGCATATTTGATATGGCAAAAGTTTTACAGTGGGATGCCCTTCCCGACACAACCTGCTGTATTTATCCGGGCTTGGGACTGGCACAATAAGACACTGGCTTGGGCCCTCTCGCGGCCACAGCATGACCTTAATGATGGACTATAAAAAATATGCTAATGTAAAAGGAAGGGGTAAGGTAAGAACTTTAAAATACCCTATTTAGACAGCTTAATTACTCCGAGCGGGTCATGACTTTGTATTTTACTGATTAACCTTATTAAAAGAAAATAATTAAGAGACATAAGTTAAAAAAGAAAGAAGACAGTTTCATGCCTTTTGTGTAACTGGGAAACAGTAACCAACTTCGACTATTTGGCAAAAAAAAAAAAAAATGTAGAATAGACATGAAAGGTGGGTGAAACAAAGACAGAATGATAGCGACTGTGAAGTTGGAGTAAAAAAAGCTGAGAGACTGGGAATAGAAACTGTATGTGAAGCTTTCTGCTGTTTCAAAAATCGGGGATGCCCATTTTTGCTTCCTTCCCGTCTCTTCTTTTGTCATTGCATACTTTTAGTCCTCTAGCTATATTTGTTTGTAGTGCCAATCTTTCTTTTCTTATTCACATCTTTTCCTGGTGCCCTTCTCTGTGTGTTAGGGATTACTTCATTGGTTAAAGGAATAATTGGCCACACAGCAACTTTAAATTTTATTCAATTTCTTTTTCATTGCATTTTTGAGCACCTTCTCACAAGTATGGCTTCTATCAAAAGCTAGTTAAGTTTAACCCAGTAAGCTTAAACAGTGATGAACTGTTTAAATGAAGTATTCATGCTCAATGAGGCCTTGACCTAGTGTACATGCAAAATAACCAGAAACTAAAAGGTCACTTGAAATGTTACCAATGACTGATTGGACAGCATACAGATAGTATCCTGAAAAGCAGAATCAATCATAAAGCTCAAGGACTTTAGCAGCTGTACCTTTTTTCATTATCTTTTTTGAGTTCCAAGATGTAGATTTTCCTGTCTTAAGCAGCTGCTGACAGGATAGTGGAAGGTAGGCAGTTGTCAATGCTTTAGCAACTTTAAATATCTGTGCTACCCACCAGTCATAAAAGAAGAAGCCCTTTGGGTGAGACATGAAATATTCCAACTCGAAAAAGAAGTCTAGCTGTTTCAGATTCAAACTTCAAACAATGTTGCTGCACAAGCATGACCCTATCATGACACTTTTGATGTAGACAAGGGGTGAGAAGATAAAAAAACAGTGCATATTTAACATTATTTATATGTATATATGTATAGATATGAAGAATTAATGGACATCCTGGCCAAAATGAGGGAGAATACGGATCAATAGTGCCTGGACTGGTTTCCACCGATACCATATTGTTTCTAGAGGATGCCTGGACATTGAACCCTCATCCTTCATCAGTGTGTATGTGAACTGACTTTCAAACCAAGACAGATGGTTAACAGACCAGGCTGCATGGATTTTGCCTCATGCATTGTAAAGACAAGATGTTTGAAAGACGTGTGAAAGAAACACTTCTTTCACACGTCTTTCATACGTTCTAATTGTTTTTGTTTTTTTGTTTTTAATCAATACTGAATGGATGGAGAGTTTTGGAATGGATTATTTGCCATATTTGGATGGGAAATTTAAAAAAAAGAATTGACACAGAGGAAAAGTGAGAAAAAAGAGATTCCTCTGGGCAAGTTAAACGTACAAAGATGCCAGCAGAGGTTAAGGAAGATGAGAAATGAGGAGCTATGTTTGGAAGAGAGGAAGAACAAAGGCACTGAATAGGCAAACACACAGACGAGGGAAAGGAAAGCCAGGTCCCGAAATCCCTCCAGGCCACTGTCTGAAGGCTAAATGTGTACCTCATAAATGGAAGTGTGAAACAGTCCCTCCCTTTCCCCGTCAAGCTTTCTGTTCCTCTTCCTCTTTCTCTACACAGCCGCTGTGTCTGTACTTTTATTCCTCCCTCCCTGAGCAGAGTGTCATGCAGAGACGATGCAGGAGAGACTGTTCTGCATGTGCTATGATAACACGGTGGAAGGATTCCCTCGGGATAGATTTGCACTGTGCGGGAGATTTGGCTGGTCGCTGGATAACATTACCAGATAAGACAAAAAAATATGACAGCAGAGGGAAGGCATGGAGAATAATAAATGGCATAAGAGGACTTAAACAAGGGTAAACTTTAGGAATACAAGCGTGACTAGACAGCAATGGTCAAATAGACACTAAAGTGCATAAGAATGCGTTATCGCAGTAAGAGACAGAGGCTAAGTCATCCAACAAATAAAGAATTTGAACCTGGATCTAAACACATATGTTAACAGGTGTTTCCCTGGCTATGCCTTCTTTTTAAAACAGGAAATCTGTCCAGTAAGGGTGATAACATCACCCTCCTGGCTCTGCAGCACAGACAGCACGCTAATCTTAAAATGGATTTAAGGCCAAGCTTTAAGGGTTGCTGCAGTGCAGAGGTGTTGGTCGTGGTGTGGACAGATGCGTTCCCCCCCATTTTTCCAGATCCTTTTCCCAGTCTTTTAAAATAGTCCTCCCAAGAAAGGAGAGCTGCTGTCACTTACCAGCTGGTCCTCCATCAGGGAATATCAGCACACCCAAGGCTGGAGAAGGTATCTTGCCATCTTTGCATCTTCTGGCATAATCTGGTTTGGGGATAGGATTGAGAAGCACCATAGATTATCTATATTTTCCACTGAGATCTATCAGATGATAAGTTTCATTATTACACTGTCGCCAGAGAAATATGGCTATTTGAGAATGCTACAGGGTGCAATATCATTATTGCAACCAGCCGGGATGTGTTGTTCCTTCAAATGACTGCTGAACATGATAGATGATATCCCATCATCTTTTGTTGTCTTCTATTTGAATGGATATCTCTAGATGGTGTGGGGGACGTAAGTAAAGCACACCTGGGACAATTCCATCATGTATACAGACAACCATTTATTTAAAAGATAGATTACAGCTTGATTTGGAAAGTGTAATTAATACATACTCTTCCCACATACACAGTGGAGAGAAGCGAGGATAAAAAAGTGAATCTGTCCTCATCCTAGCAGCTGGGTGGGGGGTTGGGTTTAATATGAATTGCATGAAAGTTTATCTCAACTGTTTCAAAGTGGAGAGCATAAGAGGGAAAGTTAGAAAGTTATTTTAAGTATAATTAAGAGAATAGGTGTTTCATTTTTTTTTTTACAAAGACAGGACAGAGGGATTTTGCCTCAGGCTCTGACAGACATGTCTTAGAAGAGATGCTGTGAATGAAAATTACAAGGAAGGCATGAATGTATGAAGTTCACAGCGTCGGGGGAGGGGAGGGGGGATCATAAGTAAGCTGGAGAAGTGACTGTAACTCTTCACAGAAGATGACAGGAAATGTTCAAAACGGGCTTTGATGTGTAGTACACACATTTTGAATAACAATGATCATCCGTCACTATGGATGCAGTTATTCCAAGACATATACTTTCATATATTTATTATACTTTGAATATATAGATTTTCTTTCCTTTTATGTGTCTCATTTGGAGACATTGAGTTATCTTGACATAGTTTTGATTTTTTCTGTACAGTTTTTTAACACAGCAACTCCATAATTCAAACTTGAAATAACTTTTTGTCATTTCAAAACTGATTTTCTCCAATGCAATATTTTGTCCTGTCAACTTGAATCACAAATTTAACATACAGATATCTTGCTGCAGATTTGCTTACTCTGTTCTGCTGCTAAAACAACTAAAAGACCTCTTGTGGAATCATTTGTCATTAATCATGCAATATTTCCACCAGAATAGTTCAGTTTATCACTTCTTTCTGAATAGTATGACATGAAAACACACACTCACACACATAATGTGGGTATAAAACAACAACGACCACATTGAGGAGAAAGCAGCCAACAACGCTCGCCAAACTCAATACATAAAGCTGGAAGGAAAGGTCAGTGCAGCTCCCTTCATCCACTTTATAGTACTGATGGGTAAATGTCAACTGCACCATTCAATCATCTCGCCAGAAATCATTTAGTAATCATTCATGTTTAACGCTTGGCAGAGGCGAAAGGAGAGGAGGAGGTAGAGAAACAAAGCAAAAGAGAGCGGGCATGTGAATAAAGTCAGGGACGGATGGAAGGATGAAGAGAGAAGACAGACGGAGAGGGAGGAACAGTCTGCCACTGGTAGCTGAAGCGTGTATGTCTTTGACAGGAAACAATAAACCCAGATGGTAAGTCCTTCTTTGTTAGCTTTGATTGATATTTCAGAGTCAAGGCTGAGCAGATAACTATATCACCCACATTAGATTGTTAGCCATCACTTACCTTCTGGTTCATCCCTGAATGTTTGTTGGGAAAATGCGAGTGACTCTTTTATTGTGCTAAATACTCTCAAATTAAGTTCTCACAAGGCTCTTGAAACTCAAGCAGAGTGATTATGCATGAAGGAGCCATGTCTAAAGCCTTGAAACGATTCCCCGTTTAGTGTGATAAACTCCACATGTAGGCCAGCCAATGTGTTCGTTTGATGGATGGCACATTCTTCACAGCCTTGAGGAGCGAGCAATTTGAATGAGTGCATCAGATGCTTTTATTTACCCAGCCAACACGGACCGTTTCACACCTCCTTGGGTTATGGATGTCGAGTCACAATTCTGCACAGTTATTCTAACCTGTCTGCCTACATTTATTAGCAGGTCAGAGGCATTTTGTCGTTTCAGATACGAAGTGTTCGGTGATGCCAAACTTTGACCAAAAGGATCTTTCAAGTCTGGCATGACAATTTATCTCCTCTCAGAGAAACAGGCCACCATAATGCCACAGCTATATGTAATAATAATCTTTCCAACAGACTTTGAAGTCTAAAAAAACATGTTTTCACTCCCTGTTATAAATAAAAACAGCACAATTCCAATACTTCCACCCTCAACCCCCTTTAACACTCCTGTAGGGAGTCCTAGACACATTGACATCTAGGAGAGGAAAAATCAACACTATCAGTCATAAGGAGTGGAATGAAGATGCAGATTTGATGATAATACTTCAACCATAGCTATTTGATATATAATCATTCAAGTTTTTGATGATTCCAAATAGAAAACAAATAACACAAGAACATATTTTACTTTGAAAAGAACTTCCAAAGCCTGTTTATTTTCATATAAATCTTTTGTCTGCTCATAATGGAGATTAAGTGCTTACGCTGACTGCCCTATCATTCACTATGCTTATTGTAGGCTCATTATGGTGGAATTACCAATTTCAGCTCATTTAGGGAAAATGAGTTGTAATAACTCCGGCAAATCATAGGAGTTAGACTGTTTAAAGCAGAACTGATAAATAAATAATTCAGAAATAGAAGGCAGAAACAGTCAGAAATATACACACACGACTGCAATTCAATCATTGTGAGAGTCGATGGAAGATAAATATTTAATTCTAATTGTTTTTCTGCAGGCATCCAGTATCAGAAGGTCAGACTGAGATTGGCACTGCTGTTCTGGTTGATCTCCCATTTCAATGCTCACCTGTACCGGAAAGTTTCAATTTCTTCCACTATGGAGTAACATAGCAAAACATCAGTGAGCAGACACAAATGTGAGTCCAGTTTACAGTATTATACTGTAAGACATCAATACAGAAGGTTACTGAGTATACAGCATTTTATTGTCAGTGTTCAGCAAACGGTGTAGAGTTGTGCAACAGCGATTACCAAATCCTGCATTTCCTGCCTTTAGTGTCCCTTTATCCTCCTCTCTCAGGCTGACCTATGTGGAGAGAGGAGAGGGTAAATCTAAGGAGTGTTCTCATTACGGTGATTTTGTGGTTTGGTTTGTGATTATTTGTTATGTACGGTTTGTATAAATTTGGTGTCTACAGCAGTGCTGTGCCACCAATGACCAAATTTTCCTAAATATCACACTTTAGTATGAGGTGCCCAGCTTTCCTCTATCACACATACAGCAGTCAGATAGCGCTGAGGCTGGAAACTAAAATCCAGGCTGTCCAGGCTGCCAATGAGTTTAGACAAATTAAAGATCAGAAAGATTACCTAAGAGACCCACGTCTAGGGCAAGCGTGTCTTGGAAAAGATCGAGGATAAAAACATCAAGGAAATTCTGGAATTCTTTCAACAAAAAATGTAAGAGAGGTATGAAGAGTGTTATACCATACATGCTTACTTACTTACAATAGGCTTGCATACCCTGTGTTTTTGGAAAAATGCATCATATTTAAAGAGGTCTGTGTCGGATCTCATTCATCCAGATCATGGTTATCTTAAGATGTTTAATTCAATCCACTGGACTTCAGGAAAGTTCCTTGAACATGTTGTTTCACCGCTCATCCAAAAGGCTTCTTTGTTTCTGGTGCTGGTTGGTCTTGTCTCAGCTTCTAACCTCTATGAGGTGTGAGGTGTGTCAGTGCTATTCATATTTCAATAACCAGTGGAAAAACCCGCCTGGCTCCTCAATGGTGGTCATTGGGAGTGCTTAACATTGTGGGCTATTACATTTTAATTGTCATGGCTTATAACTTTAGAACTATGCAAACATGTAAAAAAAAAAGACAAACAAAAGTTGATCGTTTTTGTGTTTTTGTGTAGCATTTGTTCGTGGACATTGAAGGTCTTTTTTATTGAGGCCTGAGACATTCTGATGCAAGCACATTGAAAAAATGAGTGATTTGCATTTTCAGATCAATAATTCATTCGCAAATGTAAAAATATAATTCTACTTTCACTAAAATAACTTAGCAAATACACAATAAAAATAACCTCAATTTCTTCTAAAGCACATCATCATTAAGCACATCTGGACTGGGTACCAGAGGGTGCTCAACTCAAGGCCTGTGTGGACCAAAAAGCTTGGAGTGTAAACTGGTAGTGGAGAGGTGTCACCTCACCAAATGAGCACTGCCAAGGTGCCCCTGAGCAAGGCACTGTCCCACAAGTCACTCACTGGGCACATCACAAAGGAGCTTCCTGCACCCTACCTCTCATTGTCACAGATATGCATGTGATTAACAACAAAGGGAGTGGAAAAATAATTTCCCCTACGGGGGGGTTAAAATGATGATTCTTCTTGTTCTAAAGACAAATGTTAATAGATCAGCATTGTAGGAGCACTTGTTTTAATAAAAAGGACATAGTAGCTTGTTGTCTGGCTTCATTTGAGTTTTGACAAGACTTTACTAATGAGTTATTGATCCAGGAAGTTTGAATTTGTGAATATGTCCAACAACAAGTCTCTCTCTCTCTCTCTCTCTCTCTCTCTCTCTCTCTCTCTCTCTCTCTCTCTCTCTCTCTCTCTCTCTCTCTCTCTCTCTCCTCCTCTCTCTCTCTCTCTCTCTCTCTCTCTGTGTGTGTGTGTGTGTGTGTGTGTGTGTGTGTGTGTGTGTGTGTGTTTGAGACATTTATTTTTTTCATTTTTGAGGGTGGTGGTGGTAGAGGTCTGCATGTTAGCGTCAAGTTTTTTTATTCGGTGGTGCCTCTGGTATATAATGATTCTAACAAAATAATCCTGCTAATGATCTCCATTTGTAGTAAATGTATCAGTAATTAGTAGTGCTGTCAGGCGATTAAGAAAATTAATCTAATTAATTACAGGATTTTTAATTAATTAATCTAATTAATCACATTTTAATCTCATACCTACTAAAGGCCCCCAAATAAAGAATTTGAATTCTAGGACATTACGAAATTGTAGTGCATGACCAATCAATAGAAAAAACCAAGACGAGAAGATTTGAAATCCACATTTTTGTAGGTTAAGTGTGCTTTATGAATGAAATTCAAAAGAAAAAAGGCCAAGCACATCAGCAAACCAATTAGGACAGGTACATTTCTCAAAATGCACCTGTCCTTTATTTAACTGTCTTTGCAATACAAAGACAGTTAAATAAAATAAATAAAATTCAGAAATAAAATAAGGCTGAGTCTCAAATAGGCACATGAGCAGACTCTCAATCAAAATGAATACTAAAGCTGACTCAATACAGCAATTCAAAATGAATAGTATAACATGCCTCTAAATAAGGCAACTAAATAGCAAGATGACAACAGGCTTTTCCTTTAAAAGGGTAAGCTAAAGTTACAGGAACTGACAACAGACAACTCTGTGTGTCCTTCAGTGATATGAAAATGCTCTTTTACAAAAGGTACAAATCACTGCGTTTTTGTTGATAGTCCCGTCTTTGTTCTTTTTATAAATTATCTTTCCGCCCAAAGGTCCGAGTGGGCTTGCCTCGCTCTCCTGTGTCGCGTCCATCTCTGTTGTCAGTCACCCTGCTTTTGACTAGTGGTGCAGGTACGAAGTGACATTACTGCAGCCTACGGGTCACTCAATGGGCCAAATTTAAAATGCTTACGCATTGACTTGCCACTCACGGTTAATTGCGTTAATGTTTATAGCGTGTTGATTTGCATCGTAATTAATTAATCTAATTAACGCATTAAACTGACAGCCCTAGTAATCATATTACATAGTTTTTCTTGCATTTTTGTCTCCTTTCTATAAAGGATCCTCAAGCCTGTGTATTATGTAGCCGCAAGAGGGCACAAGCCAGTGTCTTATTGTGCCGGTCCCAAGCCCGGATAAATACAGAGGGTTGCGTCAGGAAGGGCATCCGGCGTAAAACTTTTGCCAAATCAAAGATGCGAATCAAACCTATGACTTCCATACCGGATCGGTCGAGGCCCAGGTTAACAACGACCGCCATCGGCGCTGTTGACCTACAGGGCGCCGGTGGAAATTGGATTACTGTTGGTCGAAGAAGGAGAGGAGGAAAGTGCGTTCGCATGAAGAAAGAGAAGAGGAGCGCCAAGAGTATAGGACTAAGAGTAGGGACGTTGAATGTTGGAACTATGACAGGAAAAGGTAGAGAGTTGGTCGACATGATGCAGAGGAGGAAGGTAGACATACTGTGTGTCCAGGAGACCAGGTGGAAAGGTAGCAAGGCTAGAAGTTTAGGAGCAGGGTTCAAGTTGTTCTATCATGGTGTAGATGGGAAGAGAAATGGAGTAGGAGTTATCTTGAAGGAGGAGTTTGTTAGGAATGTCCTGGAGGTAAAAAGAGTGTCAGATAGAGTGATGAGTCTGAAGCTAGAAATAGAAGGTGTGATGTTCAATGTTGTTAGTGGGTATGCCCCACAGGTAGGATGTGAGCTGGAGGAGAAGGAGAAATTCTGGTTGGACTTTGATGAAGTGATGCAGAGCATACCTAGAAGTGAGAGAGTTGTCATTGGTGCAGACTTCAATGGACATGTTGGTGCAGGTAACAGAGGTGATGAGGAAGTGATGGGCAGGTTTGGTATCCAGGAGAGGAACGCAGAAGGACAGATGGTAGTTGACTTTGCAAAAAGGATGGAAATGGCTGTAGTGAATACTTTCTTCCAGAAGAGGCAGGAACATAGGGTGACCTATAAGAGTGGTGGTAGGAGCACACAGGTGGACTACATCTTGTGTAGACGATGTAACCTGAAGGAGATCAGTGACTGTAAAGTGGTGGTAGGCGAGAGTGTAGCCAAACAGCATAGGATGGTGGTGTGTAGGATGACTCTGGTGGTGAGGAAGATGAAGAGGGCAAAGGCAGAGCAGAGGACGAAATGGTGGAAGATAAAAAAGGAAGGGTATTGCATGACCTTTAGGAAGGAGTTAAGACAGGCTCTGGGTGGTCAGGAGGTGCTTCCAGATGACTGGAAAACTACAGCTAATGTGATCAGGGAGACAGGTAGGAGAGTATTTGGTGTGTCATCTGGAAGGAAAGTAGATAAGGAGACTTGGTGGTGGAATGAGGAGGTACAGGAGTGTATACAAAGAAAGAGGTTAGCTAAGAAGAAGTGGGACACTGAGAGGACTGAGGAGAGTAGACAGGAGTACAGGGAGATGCAGCGTAAGGTGAAGGTAGAGGTAGCAAAGGCCAAACAAGAAGCTTATGATGACTTGTATGCTCGGTTGGACAGTAAGGAAGGAGAGACTGATCTATACAGGCTGGCAAGACAGAGAGATAGAGATGGGAAGGACGTGCAGCAGGTTAGGGTGATTAAGGATAGGGATGGAAGTCTATTGACAGGTGCCAGCAGTGTGATGGGAAGATGGAAAGAGTACTTTGAAGAGTTGATGAACGTGGAAAATGAGAGAGAACAAAGACTAGAAGAGGTGACTGTTGTGGACCAGGATGTAGCAAAGATTAGTCAGGATGAAGTGAGGAGAGCACTGAAGAGGATGAAGAGTGGAAAGGCAGTCGGTCCTGATGCTATACCTGTAGAGGTTTGGAAGTGTCTAGGAGAGGTGGCAGTAGAGTTTCTGACTGGGTTGTTCAACGGGATCTTAGATAGTGAGAAGATGCCTGAGGAGTGGAGGAAAAGTGTGCTGGTGCCCATTTTTAAGAACAAGGGAGATGTGCAGAGTTGTGGCAACTAGAGAGGAATAAAGCTGATGAGCCATACAATGAAGTTATGGGAAAGAGTAGTGGAAGCTAGACTAAGGGCAGAAGTGAGCATTTGTGAGCAGCAGTATGGTTTCATGCCAAAAAAGAGTACTACAGATGCAGTATTTACATTGAGGATGTTGATAGAGAAGTACAGAGAAGGCCAGACGGAGCTGCATTGTGTTTTTGTAGATCTGGAGAAAGCTTATGACAGGGTGCCCAGAGAGGAACTGTGGTATTGTATGAGGAAGTCTGGAGTGGCAGAGAAGTATGTTAGAGCGGTACAGGACATGTATGAGGACTGTAGGTGTGCTGTAGGTGTGACAGAGGAGTTCAAGGTGGAGGTGGGACTGCATCAGGGATCAGCTCTGAGCCCCTTCTTGTTCGCTATGGTGATGGACAGGCTGACAGATGAGGTTAGACAGGAATCTCCATGGACTATGATGTTTGCAGATGACATTGTGATCTGCAGTGAGAGTAGGGAAGAGGTGGAGGAGAAGCTAGAGAGGTGGAGGTTTGTCCTGGAAAGGAGAGGGATGAAGGTTAGCCGCAGTAAGACAGAGTACATGTGTGTGAATGAGAGGGACCAAAGTGGAAGAGAGAGGTTACAGGGAGAAGAGATCAAGAAGGTGGAGGATTTTAAGTACTTAGGGTCAACAGTCCAGAGCAATGGAGAGTGGGGAACAGAGGTGAAGAAACGTGTGCAGGCAGGATGGAATGGGTGGAGAAAAGTGTCAGGTGTGATGTGTGATAGAAGAGTTTCAGCTAAAATGAAAGGAAAGGTGTACAAAACTGTGGTGAGACCAGCGATGTTGTTTGGTCTAGAGACAGTGTCACTGAGGAAAAGACAGGAGGCAGAGCTGGAGGTAGCAGAGATGAAGATGCTGAGGTTCTCTCTGGGAGTGACCAGGAAGGATAGGATCAGGAATGAGTACATCAGAGGGACAGCACATGTTAGAGGTTTTGGAGATAAAGTCAGAGAGGCCAGACTGAGATGGTTTGGACATGTCCAGAGGAGAGATAGTGAATATATTGGTAGAAGGATGCTGAGTTTTGAACTGCCAGGCAGGAGGCCTAGAGGAAGACCAAAGAGGAGGTTTATGGATGTAGTGAAAGAGGACATGAAGGTAGTTGGTGTGAGAGAAGAGGATGCAAAGGACAGGGTTAGATGGAGGCAATTGATTCGCTGTGGCGACCCCTGAAGGGAAAAGCCGAAAGGAAAAGAAGAAGAAGAAGAAGATCCTCAAGCCTGTGTATTAAATAATGTTGTCAGGACAATCTTTGCAAATACACATGCACAGGTATGTAATGAAGGAATGTGTTTTCACATAAAACTTACACTCACAGAGATGAATACTTCAGGTTATTTTTCCATGTTTGAACACACACACACACACACACGCACACCTACACACACACACACACACGCACACCTACACACACACACACACACACACACACACACACACACACACACACACACACACACACACACACAAACACACAAACACACACACAAAACAAACACACACAAAACAAAAAAAAAGCTTAAGCATCAGAATCTATTAGGGTGTCAGCATCAATGTTTCCATGGTAACATTCACTGAACACCTAACCTACTAGACCAAGATATTTTCGACAGTGGGGAGACTTGCACTTTGGACCACAGGCTGACCAATCATCTCTGAAGAAAATGTCATTATCATTCAGAGAAGATCTCAGTCTCACACAACAAACCTGAGAAGCGCACTCCTGTGTGGCCGAACCCCCTCCCATCTTCGTTCCTTTCAATTTTTCCCTTGTCTGAGACATTTCATTATACTTCTGTTCCCAATATCATTCTGCAGCTGCGACTGAAGCACCAAGGCCATGTATTTTATATTACTTATATGATATGACAGTACACCTTTATTATATATGTAATTTTTTATTTGCTACCAAGTCTGTTTCACACCACCAGGGTTGCAGCTGAAGGAACAATAAAACTGTAAAACACCATAACAAGATATATTAATGCAATCCAGCCATTATTTAAACCCAGCAGGGTCACAAGGGGGCTGGAGCCAATCCCAGCTGACATTGTGCATTAGATGAGGTGTACCTTGAACAAGTTGCCAGGTCATTCGATATACATTTTTAATCATATTCATATATACTCATGCCCTGGTGATGGGCAGTGATGTGACAAGCCTGTAGTTTTTTGTTTTTTTTTCCCACTACAGCTGTTTTTGGCAGCTGTGCTGCTTAAAGCTGCAAGAATGTCTTTAATTTATTATTGTTTGAATAATATTATAGTACACACATACAGTATTTTGTGCAATTAGCTACCTTGCTGTCAGTAAATGTGTTTGTGTTTGTAATTCTCCCTCCTTGTGTGAATATCTTTTGTAACTGAATTGAGAAACCCTGTCTTGACCTAACAAGTTGATCGCCAATTTTCTTCCCTTGTGATCGGAAGCATTGATTCGAAGCTCACTAATGAGACTGAGCTGTAAATTGTTTTTGAATAAATCACAACTCTAGCAAAGTCTGATGATCCCATATTTATTCTGGGCTTAAACTGAGAATGCCCGGTTAATCCAGTTGAACTGCTACTGATGCAAATAATGGTGCACTTGCTCATCCCAGGAGTGTGTGCTATATTGGATACCTTAGATAACTCTGCTGTGATTTATGTGTTACTATGATAGGACTATTATGTCCAATATAAAGCCATCAACCCTCTGTGTATGATAAAGTGCATTAATCAATCGTCTGATAAACATCAATGAAGAGTATTAGCCTTTACGATTTCATTGTTTACCATACATAAATGGGAATATTTGCTCATTTTGTGCTGATTTTGTTTTTAATATTAAGGTAGCAGATCAAGTGTGACTCTAATTGGTACATATATCATTATTAAACAACAAAATACAAAGAGAAAGTGCATCCTTAATAAACCATTGTCCATTTATTTAGTATATCCATCATTACTTCGTGTTTACAAGCTATTTATTGTCTTAAAGTGGGGTAATCAAACCTTTGGAGTTATATAATTCAATGCCACCAACTACAGCAACGTTATAAATGCCACATTTACCATGTTTTCCATCACTATATTTAACAGATTATTGTTTTTGTTTGATTTACTTTCATTTTCAGTATCAATAGGAGCTAAATGTGAACTAATAGATGTCAAATTAATCCTAAAAAAACAAAGATTGACTCAAGAGAAAGTAACAGAGAGATACTGAATGCATATGTGACCAAATTTACTTCATTCTTTGATATATAAGTGACAGGATTTAACTTTGTTCCCTGTGGCAACCAGTCACGAAAGTCAAGTCCAGAGGAGTGCCGGACAAATGGAGACAAGAGTGATGTTTGCGGTAGAAAGAGGGGATGTTTTACAGCATTGTTTCATTAAGGTCATCTTATTTAAAAGCCAGACTCTGCTGTACATTTAAGTGGCAATAATTAAACATTGATAGGACAAGTTCATGACACGTAAATGTTGGCATAATGGCGTGCTAACCAAGTGTGTAATAAATGCACTGTGGGTATATTTTCTGGCCATTAATTTTCCCTAGAAAATGTAGGAATTGATCAATGGATGGGCCTCAAATGATGGTTGGGTTGTTGAACTAATAAGGGCAAATTGAAAGCATTACAATCAAGGTGAAAACGAAGTTAAGTAAACTTGCATGTGGCTTCTGCTTCTTCTTCATCTATTTCTGTAATATCCAGCAAAGGACTACAGGCCATAATGTCCTGTAAATCACACACAACTTCTAGGATGTTGTTTGTTGTTTGCATTGTGCGTTACCCCTACAACAATGGCTGTCTGTGCTGCCTGACATGGATCTTAAAAGTGTGTGTGTGTTTGAATTCCATTCCTTTCCAGTGAGGAGAGACACATCTATCTTTAATACATTTCTATCCATAATTCACAGACCAAACCACAGTGCCTTACAACGTGAGGGACTCTTTAAGATGGGACATCTCCTGTTTTCCCTCCTATCTACTTTCCTTCTCCCATGCCCTCTGTGTCCCTTTAGTCTTCATATCGCTCATTTAGGTTTGCTTCCTGTTTGCTTTACATGTTCTTTTACATGGTGGCCTGCCTGCAGCCCACCCTTCTTAAGCTACTTTGCAGTTTTTATCAGTAGCTGTGGAGCATGAAGCACAGCCCCATCCACAATCCGACTAGCTTCTTCTGGGAGAGAGTGCTAAGAATTCAGTCTCAGAATCCTTGTCCCTCCCTCCCTAGCACACATACAGCTTGTAACAAGGCCTAAAAGCAAAGTCCACAAATGGGTTGATCTATTGAAAACCACCTCCAATATTGATTTATAAAAAAAAAAACAAAACTAGCTTCTATATTACTTGCATTCTATATTTACTTGCCATCTATGTGTGATTTTAGCACAGCTTGTATAGGATATCTCAGATGAGACAACCTATGCAAATGTCTGACATCTTTTGCTCCTTTTAATTACAATATCCAGAAGGGTTATTGAATGTCACATTCTCTGCTGTGCTAGAATTCTCTATTGTTGTCCATTTCTCACAATTCAATTAACTTTCAGAGTATATGTCAAACTTGATTTTCAATCAATGAAAACAACACCAGATATTTTGCTTTACTGCATATCATAAATGACGCAATGTCGAATGTGTGTAGCAACATGTCACATTGTGTGGTGTCAAAGGTGTCACAAGAGGAAAAAGTGATGACCATGTCATATTAATCTATTAATTTGTGTATAAATTACTAGTTAGACTATCTAGTTAGGTTATCTATTAAGCCTTTCATTAATTTAAGTTATTAAGTTATTCAACCATATCTGATCTTCTATATTGCCTCCTCCAACTTTCCCATCATGGAGTCCATAGTAGATAGAGAGTCAATTTAATCCTTTATAACACCCACCCTCCACCACCACCTATAATCTCTTTCATTAATTTTAAATAATATAGCAAATATCCTATTAAGGATATCTATTTTCAGGTTTCCACCTCCATGCCTTTCTCTTCTCCCCTTTTTGTCTATTCTACTCAGCCCACTCCCTTCCCCTGAGCTTTGATCAGTAATTATAACATATATAGGTTCTGTTCGCACCTCCTCCAGGCTGAAGATGCCTTCACAAGCCGGCCAGCGGGAGACGATGCACCATTACACACCGACGGCTATGATTCATCTCAGTCTCATACAGATTCACATTTTCTGCCTCAATCATTAGAATTAAATGTTCAATACTGTGACTTCACATCATCGAAGTTCAGGGTTTGAATCCAGACATAAAGCCCTATAGTATGGAGTTAATATGTCTCCATGTGGGCTTTCCTTGTGTGCTCCTCTTTTCTCTCGTCCAAAGACCGCAGGCAGGATATTTAATTTTTTTTTCTAATTGCATTTGTCATATAGAAAAGGTGTAGATATTCCCGTCTTTGCTTACCAATGAGAAGCATTAATGGTTACAGCATGGTAGTTTTGCACGAGGTGAAGGTGATCTTAATTGCCTATATGCATAATGTCACATGGTACAGTAAAGGAAAATATAGTCATGCACACCAGTCGGTCCTCTGTATGACTGACTGCATTCCCTCTATGAGTCTATTTATTCATCACCAGAGTATGAAACTCACTCCAACAAATTATGCCCTACTTGGGCATGGTGGGAATAGCATCTCTTTGTGTGCTGCTGCTTCAGATTTACCACATTTGCTTAGAGATCATAAAATACAGTCTTGTCCTGTATTTGTTTATGAAATAAAATGTAAATTAAACATTTGATTGTTCGCAATAATGAGTTTAGGGATCGATAATCCTATATACTCGTCACATTCAGCTGTCTTACTCGCTCATGAACAATCTGGTCACACATCTTAGACAATGTTATGGTGTCCTCTGTCATCAGCATGAGTTACTTCAAATATGTTGGCTCAGAAAGCTCCCTAGTCCGATATTTTAAATAAACCCCTGGTATTGTGAACTCGAGTCCACACAGAGACAATAGGTCAATACAGAAGCAGAGACCAATAACACACACACACACACACACACACACACACACACACACACACACACACACACACACACACACACACTAACACACACACACACACACACTCGTCATAAACACAGTCATGCACCTCAGCAGAAATACGCTGATTGGTCCCAGTGCAGACCTGCTGAGTGGGAGACCACAATTTATTTTTTGGTTTACTCATTTCTCATGATGCAATTTCAAGTTTTCAGATTCATCCCCAGGGTTCACGAAAGATTATAACCCCCCCGTGCACACACACACACACACACACACACACACACACACACACACACACACACACACACACACACACACACACACACACACCTCTGATCCTCTAAAATGAACAACATGTTTTCAGAGCTAGGAATAAAGCGTTGGACAGTAATTTCTAAAGTTATGGATGTGATCCTCCTTAGTTGAATTCCATGTCTCTCTTTTCATGCTGCTTTGCAATCCTGAATGTACCGTTAAAAAATGATGACTTGTATATGAAATGACACAAAATTTTCTCCCTTCATTTGATGTTCTAGCTAATTATCTAAATTAAAAATTTCAGTGACCTTATGACCGTAATTACAGTAGTCAGGGGAAATTATCCTACAAAACAAGAACAATCACAGACATAATAGAATATCAAAAAATGTTTTCCACTGCTGAGTCTTATTAACCCTATCACTGCCCATTAGTCTACCTTGGCATGACTAAATGCGATTTATCTTCTCTCTCTATTTGATATAAGATTGCAGCCATCAAGGTGAATATTATTCAGCACAGGTAGAAGGATATATCGAAGAGCAACTTTGCCAACTTCAAATGCAATTTGCACTTGAAAAGGATCAACAGTATCTGATTATCTTCCTCTACCTGTGCTCATTATTTCATTCTCCACATTGTTTTTTTTTAGGAAGTTATATACTTGTCTGTCTTCTTCAATGGTTTTGATTTCATCAAACTGGCAACTAATGTAGCCATGAAGGACCACTTCCATTATAAAATTAACCTGACATATGGTGTTCCACAGGGTCCTACTTTAGGCCCAGTGCTTTTCAGTGCATGTTGCACAGCTCAGGAAGGTTATTAGAAATGACAGCATTAATTCCTATTACTGTGCAAATTATAGTCAGTAGTATATCATGGTAAGCTGAAACAAACATGCCTGAGATTCCAGGCTTTCTACTAAACTTCAAGACGAACATTTGTTTACCATTCATTTCCTCTTTCTCTTATATTGCCTTATCCCGCTGTTTTAATCTAAGTTTATTTTATCATTTGTGTATTTGTTGTTTACCATAAATGTTACGAGCATCCACCGTCATGTTAAGTACTTTTTGTTGCATTTTTTTGTATAATCATTTGTCTTTATCCTTGTTATTGCTTATGAAGGTGCTGACTTGATTTTAACTTCCCTGTTTTCTCAAAGAATTTACTTCCTATAGAGAGAAAGAGGCAGTGAGAGGTAATGATCAGCAGGAGCTGGAGGGGGTTGTGAACATTTCATAATTAGTTTTCAGGTGATATTTAAATTTCAATAAATGCAAACTCTTTATAAGGATACTACAAATCACATACTTTAAACAGCCAGCAGAAGGTTCCTCTTCCTCACTGGCACTGAGAGCAATTACACCGTGAGGGTGTTTATGACACCAGAGGCTCTTCCATACTTCTGTTAGCTTAAGAAAACAACTCCATTGTTGATGCAAAATGAATGTTACTGGTTTTCAAGTGTGGGAATGCTGCTAACTTCATTACTGTTATAATGCACAATGCAGAGATACTTGTCTGTTAATGAGGTGGTTATGTATTGTTTGATCTTATTTGACAAATATCTTAAATGCAACTGCAGGTTTAAGTAATGACTACAGTAATTAATGTATGCACACCGCACACTGTGATTAGGTGTCACTCTTCCGATTATATTTGACAGTGCAATTAAATTGAGAGTCACAAAATGGTGAAAATAATAATTTATTTTAAGTGATATTTCTTTTTTAGCGATTTATAATTTGCCTATCCTGTGATCTTTATGTCCTCTAATCATAGTCTCTGATTCTGTAGTCCACCAAACATCTTTTATCTCTACATTGTAAAACTAGCATTAAAATATTTATTGTTTAGTGTCGATCTCTATTACTGTTATTTACCTGTTTATTATTCATGGCTTTGTTTGTGACGTGGATTCTATAAAGATCCCTTGAGGAAGAGAATTTTCACTGATGCGCAACAATATGTGATACGTGTCAAAAGCAGGAAATTCAGATTATGTAATAACTACTGTGTATACAATTGAGCTAAAGTGCTTTTTTGAGATCCCATGCTCAGCTGTTGGTTGTTCTCTTTAGTGAAATGGGTTTAGTTTTATGAACACAAGCACACAAACCTTACAAGGATATACAAACAATATTTGCCAAGAAACTCACACACTCCTGCACAATAAACATAATATATGTAAGACACTGTGCCACAAGTGGCAGGAGTATTTACACTGTCAGAAAATATGATCCAGTCTTCAAGCTATTTCTTTCCAGTCTAGACTCACAAACATGAAATATTCACACAAAGGCGCACATACAAAGGTCGCAGGAACCCACAAGTAGACGCAAACAGATTTTAATAACGCAGTTACAAAATGTAGCCATCATATTTCAATATGTAGCCGGGCAGGGCTGTATTTATGTAACATAGATGTTAAGCACGTGTGCTGAAGGTGACTTTGACTCCAGACTGTTAATGTTTAAACATCTCGTGCCCCCATCCTGTCTCTCCTGTCTGCTGCCATTCCCTGTTACCCCCTCTCCTCTGCCTTCTCCTCAATCCTTTTATTGTCATCATTATCCGGAGTAATCTCTGCCACATGCTGTTCTGCCTATTGATCGTCTGCGAATCCTTAGCGGCCAACCGGGTTTTCAAGGGTACATGTGGGTGGCAAAATATACCCGTCCCAGTTCACTATGTATGTCACAGAAACGCTTTAAGGTCCAGGGTGTGGGACTGAGTGACAGTGAGTGGTAGTGATTGTAAATTCCAGCCAGTTGAATACGTCTCACCTTCAACCCCCCCACGGTTGACGCAACAAAGGTGAGCATTTTGAAAGGACCTCTATTGAGTCAGTTTATGATTTGTTCATTCTGGGCTTCTGTAGCAACATGGCAGTACAACTTGACTTATTTGTCTGTGGATAAAGTATCTTCTAAGGTAACAATGATTTTTTGGGTGATTATACACGAATAACATCTTTATTATACTGTAGATACTATATTCCATCTGCCTTTAAATAACATATACTGGACCTTTAATACAAAATGTCAGATTGCATATTGCTTTTTCTGTGATAAATAAGGGTCTTAAACTTTTAGGGAATTTCTAATCAAGGTGTTTGATTATATAATACACATATTGGACCAGAATGACCTTTTTGACCTTGCTGCTCATTGATGAGACACAAACACAAAAAAAACCCTACTCTCCAGGCATGTCTATCTTAATTCATTATTCCAAGGTTCTTCACTGTAATACCCCTGTGAATATATTGTTGTTTTGTTTGTACTTTTCTTCATTGTACAACTTAGAAGCACTTTAAAATGACAACGGAGGCATATGTACCTCTCAAAACCTTACAATAGTAAAGACCAAACATATCCTTTTCACTTCTAACTAGAAACATTTAGCCATCTTAAATGGCAAATGTCCCGGGCAGTTTTATCAGCTATGTCGAGCTACCCAATTAAGAGAACATTTGCTCAATGAGGTAGTTGAACATGATGTCTCCGGCTGACTTTTTACAGTTTCCTTGTGACACGTTTTCAATGTGAACCTTTAAAGGAGCTCTTAAAACTCTATTCAAATCTCCTATTTTACAGTACATTAGAGAAGATGAAGACAATGGTTGAACTGTATTAAAAGACCCCTCCACTGTTGGGTGTGAGAATTCCTTCGGAAATCAGACAAAGGTGTAGCGCTTCCCTTTCTGGCTCACAATAGGAAATTTTAATAACGACTGACAACTTTGATCCCAGAGAGGACTGGTGATGGTCACATGCACGCATTAAAATATATAAAAGATGTTGATGCTAGACTAAAACAAGCATTGATCTCATAAAAAGTTTACCCCCGTTCATGGGGTTAAACTATGATCACACATGCAGGCAAAAAAAAAAAGAAATCAGACAGACATCCTTAGTTACCGGTTTTTAGTTTGATATTGGTGAGATGAATTGGTTTAATAACTACAACATTTGTCAAACAAAAAATAATTTTTAACTCACAATTTTTGAGCACCAGGCACATCATTAATGAGAGTGATGCAAAAATAAGCAATAATAAGTGGTGCTGTTGAAAAAAGCTGTAGAGGCGATTTATGTATGACATCATCTTGACCTGTCCTGATAAACATTTCTTATTATGCAACGGTTTACCATTTGTACTTAGCCTACACGGCGACGCCTAGACAAATAATACAAATACAAATAAATTCCATCCATAGCATTTGGATAAATCCATTTTTCATGAGTGGATCATGAACTACCCACACTTGATTTTAGATTTAGCCTTTTCGACCTAGCAATAAACCACACAGCAGTTAAAGTGTAAGGGAATCATTTTACCAGAACACTGTCACAGACAATTTCATAACAGCATCGAACATAATCCCCCTGTCTGTTTGGTTAACTGTATGAAGCCATTCAGTGCGTAAATGCTCAGCTTGATGTTCCTTCAGGCCGGTCACAGGAAGAGCGATCCACTTTACACAGCCTTGTCATTGCCTATTAATGGGTTTTCACACTAAGTGGATGCTTGAACACTCTCTTCCCCGTTCTTGTTGACTTTCATTTGTTGCTTGGTCCTTTTCTCTTCGTATCCAATGTCAGAACAGACACACAGAACATGGCAAGCATCCCAGAAAAATACAACTGACATTTCAACTCAGGAAGATTAACAAGGCTCGAGTTATGGGTTGCTGAGTGGCAATGAAGACAAATAGGTAAATTAAAATAAATATGATGTTTTAGAGTGAATTAAAAAGAACACTGCTGTTATTTTCTATTATATTTTCTATATATTTTATATTTCCTGAGGGTCACAGCGTTGGGGTAATATTTTCTTTCTTGGCTCGGTTTCTGTTTTCGTTGTGATTTCTCCTTTTCCTTCTCTGTATTTCACTCCATTAGTCACAACTTACTTGCATTTTTCAGATGTCAGTCATGCCACCTGACGCTGTCATCTCGCCACAAATCTGCATTGACATATTATCGTCTAAAAACACTTTAAAAGTGTATAAATCTAGCCTCATGAATGAGCGTGCCACACTCCTCTCTATTTATCTCCTTTTTGACTATGACAGAAATTTGCCATTGACAAAACACCAAATGCATAATCTACATTTACTACTGTAGTTTCCAAAAATACTGAATGATTTTCATCGTTTTATTTTGCACTGAGCTTTGGCTGGCAGCTTAGACTTTATAGTGATGTGCTATAGGTTTACACGTAAATAGGGTGAGAAATACTTTTCATTGAGAATACATACTGTATAAGTATAATTCACTCCTTCTCTGTAGGTCTCACACACAGACTGATGCAAGTATGTAAAAAATGACTTTGATTGTCCATCCATCCATCCATCTTCCACCGCTTATCCGTAGTCGGGCCGCGGGGCCAGCAGCTTCAACAGGGAGCCCCAAACTTCCCTTTCCCTGGCCACATCCACCAGCTCTGACTGGGGGATCCCAAGGCGTTCCCAGGCCAGTGTTGAGATATAATCCCTCCACCTGGTCCTGGGTCTGCCCCAAGGTCTTTGATTGTGGCACAGCAAAATCTTCAGTTAAGTTTTAAACAAAAGCTGCATTCAAACTATAATTACAAACTTGTTGGAATTAACACTGACTTTTATTTTTTAGATTTTTGTATCACTGTGCATGTGTGTGCACGAGTAGTTCCTATCCTAAACACCAACCATTTGATTAATGGGGAGAGAGAGGGTGATGTCGGCCCATCAATCATTGAGACCTTGGTCTATGGCAGGCAAATGAAATAAAATGGTGAAGGTGCATAGGTAGGAGAAATATGGAAGGGACCAGAGTGACAGTGACACAGGCCCTCCAGACGTGAATAACACCTAAAACACACTGTGTGCAGTGCACAAACATATGCACACATCCATGTGTATCTGCAGCAAATATTTGCTGACGCTGCCTGTTAACATTTTTAGCTTTGAGCTGCTTCGTGTCTGTGCTTCCAAGACCCTTCATCTGAAAGTCTTTCTGCTCCTGCACCAAAAGAGGAGAGTGACATCAAACCAATAGTATGCACGGAAAATTATGTAGAAATAATACACAGGGGAAATGCTGATTGTTTTTATGTTGGTCGCTTTAAATCTTGTTTCCAACTCTGCAGATAATCTTCAGTTCAAACCCTTTAAAGGTGGATTTTTTAATGTTTTGAATTGTCAAGTTCATGCATGCGAATATAACTATTTCTATTCCTATTTTATCAGTTTGCATGAACTTGAATAAATAAACTCTACTCAGCTCCCAAAAGACATTATCTTCATTATGTGTATGGTTACTCATACATTTTATTCAGTCCTTATTTTTACACATGCAAAAAAGAGAATCATCTATACAGGATATTCATTTCGGTGGAGGTATCCCAGAGGATACCTCTGTTTTTTTTATTTAGTTTGTTTGTTTGCTTTTGGACAAAAGACAAAATACAAGAAAAATGAATTATTGGAAGAGATGGAAGAACTATTACTACCTGAAACTAAGTTAATACAGTCATGCAATAGGTCAATATAGAAGCAGAGACCAATAACACACACACACACACACACACACACACACACACACACACACACACACACACACACGAGACTGAAAACCTGTAGACAGAACAAATTCATTGAATTGCAGTCAGTATAAATTTTATGGACAGGTGTGTGTATATGTATGTGTGTGTGTGTGTGTTCAGTGTGTCCCGGTCAGATGTATTAAAGCTGACGTGCCGGCCTTGACTCCTCTTCCCGTGGAAATATTTGACATGTAATGATGCACCATACTTGCCACGCCATACAATATTATTTAAAATACTGCTATATAGTGTGCACATCCTGTGCACGTGTTTACAGACAATCATTCAAAAGCATGAACATATTTATGGACCATCCATATATGCAATTCAAACCCTACATGTTTAGCTGTCTTGGTGCATTTGCCAACTCATCCGTTCTTGTAGGAGGTCCAGTTTGACCCCTGTGGCACCTCTACTCAATAACTTCAGAACAATAAATTCTAGCCCCCAGAAACTCCATCCTGAAAAGCAAAGAGACCTGTAAAATCTCTGCAACCATTTTTTTTGCAGGCTGGAATATTACATCGGTCTAGTACAGGTTTGTGCGAGGAAAAAAAAATCCTGCTGACATTTTCTCTTCGTCTGTAATAAGCATCATTTTTTTTTCTCAATAATTCACACACACTCCCACATACCCACACCTACACACAACTATCCCATTCATTTTCTTTAATTCTACTTCATTTCAGTCATTTTTTTCCCACCCGGTTCAAGCCCCAGAATGTGTCGTTCTTGTTTTTGAAACTGTTCATCAAGGAAATGTGGAACAGATCTTTACCTGCAGCTCTTTTAGAAAGAAAGGATACCTGGCTCCATTACAAATTCATTTAGAAAAACAAGATGTTACAAATGAAACTTCATGGGGAAGTTTAGCTGCCTCAGCAGAAGTTTGGGTTCTCTGAGTGCTGTTACTTCATTCCATGGATGAAACCCATGTGCAAAGGCATACCGTAATTTTGCTACAGTCCTTGAATTTCTTAAGGAATCAAACTTTCACTTGTTGAAAATACTTTCTCATAAAAGTCAAGCATGAAGAAAATGCATGTGCACATTAAGTCTACAAAAAACCACTATGGTTAGTCTATTGATCATCATAGAGTTGACTTATGGAAGAGAAATGACATTGCAGATCATGACAAAACTACAGTTTAGCCGCAAATCATCAACTTCTTGCAACTTTTTGTTCTCTTGTCATCTGCTAAGACGAGAACCCTACAGCGCTGGGGAAACCTGAGCACAGAGCTGTGATCTGACTTTTTTTAATGTCTGTCGTTATCAGGATGAACAAAGTTGAATCAAAATCTTCAACTAAGCAACAAATGTGCATGTTTAGGTGAGCAGTTTGGCACAAAGGTGTGCCCACTTGCTCTGCTAGCAAGGTAATTAGTGCCAGAATGTCCAAATACTTTGACTTTACACTTTTAAAAGTGAATATTTTGATTATCTTTGGCAGTCCTTTATTTAAAGCCAGTAATAAAATGTTTGCTTTGCGTCAAGATAAAAAGCTTGGCCGTTAAATGGTTTGTGGGTTGTTTATTGTCAGGGCTTTGATGTTGTTGTGAAGATTTTGACAAACTATTCTATTTAATTTCACTTCTTATTTACCTATAATTTATTAATCATGCTTTGCCTTTATGAGAATGAAACATTCAATTTGGCCACAAATGACAAGGCCTTTGCAGTTTTTGTCTGTCTCAGAAATCTATTATTTTTGGCTGAGTTTTATTCTTCTCTCTCTCTCTCCCTCTCTCTTTCTCCCTCTGCCTCTCCATTTCTTCTTGGAGACACTTGTAGTCAAGTGAATTATGTATGATCTGGGCCCTGCTGTAGTCTTTGGGGAGACCAGTAAAACATGCATCCACATCCTCATTCATGGGCTTTGACCCAGATTATGGTAATAAGTCCACCCTGCAAACACAACAAAATACATCCAGTAGAACCCCAAAGCTTACAAAACCAATACCATGACTTAAGTGAGGAGGCATGAGGTTTAGACCGCATGTGTTTATGTTTGTCTCTCCTCACATATAATATGCTGCATCTCTTTTTGTTTTGACACTCTCTCTCTCTCTCACACACACACACACACACACACACACACACACACCGGCACACACCCACCCAGCATTGGGCATATTTGTGTGGGTTCATGACATCCAGTAACTCATCCTAGTGTGATTGGCCTGAGCAGAGGGGCATTGTGGTCAGCAGAATAAAAACTGCTTATTCTGTACTTTCTGGGGTTCTTTTTGTTTGTTGCAGAAATGAATGACAGAAAGGTTAGCAAACAAGCTCCTGGGTCACGGAGCCAGAAACTGTGAAATCATATTGTCTTTACAGTGTGTGTCTGTGAGTGCAGACAGAGAGAGGAAAAAAAAAGTGATGAGTAGGCAAAGATAGAGATTAAAAAGTGATGGAAGAATCAGTTTTCTTAGCATCAACACTGACTGAAAAAAATGATATAACATTAATTATCTATTTTGAGCCACCTGTTGCTTTTTCATTATTAATTAACATTAATTGAACTTCTTTTGCTTTCATTGTTGTGAACCTTTGTGAGGGAATTTGAAGAATGAGCGGGATACCTGATCAAATTCACAATAACTTCTTCTTCTTTTCCTTTTTGGCTTTTCCCTTCAGGGGTCGCCACAGCGAATCAACCGCCTCCATCTAACCCTGTCCTTTGCATCCTCTTCTCTCACACCAACTACCTTCATGTCCTCTTTCACTACATCCATAAACCTCCTCTTTGGTCTTCCTCTAGGCCTCCTGCCTGGCAGTTCAAAACTCAGCATCCTTCTACCAATATATTCACTATCTCTCCTCTGGACATGTCCAAACCATCTCAGTCTGGCCTCTCTGACTTTATCTCCAAAACCTCTAACATGTGCTGTCCCTCTGATGTACTCATTCCTGATCCTATCCTTCCTGGTCACTCCCAGAGAGAACCTCCGCATCTTCATCTCTGCTACCTCCAGCTCTGCCTCCTGTCTTTTCCTCAGTGACACTGTCTCTAGACCAAACAACATCGCTGGTCTCACCACAGTTTTGTACACCTTTCCTTTCATTTTAGCTGAAACTCTTCGATCACACATCACACCTGACACTTTTCTCCACCCATTCCATCCTGCCTGGACACGCTTCTTCACCTCTTTTCCCCACTCTCCATTGCTCTGGACTGTTGACCCCAAGTACTTAAAATCCTCCACCTTCTTGATCTCTTCTCCCTGTAACCTCACTCTTCCACTTGGGTCCCTCTCATTCACACACATGTACTCTGTCTTACTGCGGCTAACCTTCATCCCTCTCCTTTCCAGGGCAAACCTCCACCTCTCTAGCTTCTCCTCCACCTTGTCCCTACTCTCACTGCAGATCACAATGTCATCTGCAAACATCATAGTCCATGGAGATTCCTGTCTAACCTCGTCTGTCAGCCTGTCCATCACCATAGCGAACAAGAAGGGGCTCAGAGCTGATCCCTGATGCAGTCCCACCTCCACCTTGAACTCCTCTGTCACACCTACAGCACACCTCACCACTGTCTTACAGTCCTCATACATGTCCTGCACCGCTCTAACATACTTCTCTGCCACTCCAGACTTCCTCATACAATACCACAGTTCCTCTCTGGGCACCCTGTCATAAGCTTTCTCCAGATCTACAAAAACACAATGCAGCTCCCTCTGGCCTTCTCTGTACTTCTCTATCAACATCCTCAAAGCAAATACTGCATCTGTAGTACTCTTTTTTGGCATGAAACCATACTGCTGCTCACAAATGCTCACTTCTGCCCTTAGTCTAGCTTCCACTACTCTTTCCCATAACTTCATTGTATGGCTCATCAGCTTTATTCCTCTGTAGTTGCCACAACTCTGCACATCTCCCTTGTTCTTAAAAATGGGCACCAGCACACTTCTCCTCCACTCCTCAGGCATCTTCTCACTATCTAAGATCCCGTTGAACAACCCAGTCAGAAACTCTACTGCCACCTCTCCTAGACACTTCCAAACCTCTACAGGTATATCATCAGGACCGACTGCCTTTCCACTCTTCATCCTCTTCAGTGCTCTCCTCACTTCATCCTGGCTAATCTTTGCTACATCCTGGTCCACAACAGTCACCTCTTCTAGTCTTTGTTCTCTCTCATTTTCCACGTTCATCAACTCTTCAAAGTACTCTTTCCATCTTCCCATCACACTGCTGGCACCTGTCAATAGACTTCCATCCCTATCCTTAATCACCCTAACCTGCTGCACGTCCTTCCCATCTCTATCTCTCTGTCTTGCCAGCCTGTATAGATCAGTCTCTCCCTCCTTACTGTCCAACCTAGCATACAAGTCATCATAAGCTTCTTGTTTGGCCTTTGCTACCTCTACCTTCACCTTACGCTGCATCTCCCTGTACTCCTGTCTACTCTCCTCAGTCCTCTCAGTGTCCCACTTCTTCTTAGCTAACCTCTTTCTTTGTATACACTCCTGTACCTCCTCATTCCACCACCAAGTCTCCTTGTCTACTTTCCTTCCAGATGACACACCAAATACTCTCTTACCTGTCTCCCTGATCACATTAGCTGTAGTTGTCCAGTCATCTGGAAGCACCTCCTGACCACCCAGAGCCTGTCTTAACTCCTTCCTAAAGGTCATGCAACACTCTTCCTTTTTTAGCTTCCACCATTTCGTCTTCTGCTCTGTCTTTGTCCTCTTCATCTTCCTCACCACCAGAGTCATCCTACACACCACCATCCTATGCTGTTTGGCTACACTCTCGCCTACCACTACTTTGCAGTCACTGATCTCCTTCAGGTTACATCGTCTACACAAGATGTAGTCTACCTGTGTGCTCCTACCACCACTCTTATAGGTCACCCTATGTTCCTGCCTCTTCTGGAAGAAAGTATTCACTACAACCATTTCCATCCTTTTTGCAAAGTCAACTACCATCTGTCCTTCTGCATTCCTCTCCTGGATACCAAACCTGCCCATCACTTCCTCATCACCTCTGTTACCTGCACCAACATGTCCATTGAAGTCTGCACCGATGACAACTCTCTCACTTCTAGGTATGCTCTGCATCACTTCATCAAAGTCCAACCAGAATTTCTCCTTCTCATCCAGCTCACATCCTACCTGTGGAGCATACCCACTAACAACATTGAACATCACACCTTCTATTTCTAGCTTCAGACTCATCACTCTATCCGACACTCTTTTTACCTCCAGGACATTCCTAACAAACTCCTCCTTCAAGATAACTCCTACTCCATTTCTCTTTCTATCTACACCATGATAGAACAACTTGAACCCTGCTCCTAAACTTCTAGCCTTGCTACCTTTCCACCTGGTCTCCTGGACACACAGTATGTCTACCTTCCTCCTCTGCATCATGTCGACCAACTCTCTACCTTTTCCTGTCATAGTTCCAACATTCAACGTCCCTACTCTTAGTCCTATACTCTTGGCGCTCCTCTTCTCTTTCTTCGTGCGAACGCACTTTCCTCCTCTCCTTCTTCGACCAACAGTAATCCAATTTCCACCGGCGCCCTGTAGGTCAACAGCGCCGATGGCGGTCGTTGTTAACCCGGGCCTCGACCGATCCGGTATGGAAGTCATATGTTTGATTCGCATCTTTGATTTGGCAAAAGTTTTACGCCGGATGCCCTTCCTGACGCAACCCTCTGTATTTATCCGGGCTTGGGACCGGCACAAT
Organism: Antennarius maculatus; assembly: GCA_013358685.1. NCBI lineage: Eukaryota > Metazoa > Chordata > Actinopteri > Lophiiformes > Antennariidae > Antennarius > Antennarius maculatus. The sequence continues at coordinate 18,474,393 of CM023613.1, read as the reverse complement.
AAGACACTGGCTTGTGCCCTCTTGCGGCTACATTAAATTCACAATAACTATAACACCCCAAATTATTATCTGTTCCATTAATGATCTTGCCAAAACATTGAACTCTTCATACCACTTCCGATCTACAGCGCTGGTTGAGACTGAATGTTTGTATACATATAATAGGATTTATTGACATACAACAGGATTATACAACGTCCTTGATCAATATTTACTTGCGATTGGTTGAAGGATGGACTGAAAGAAGCTGCCCTCTTGTCTAGCCAAAATATTGAGAAGAAAAAAATAGGAGGCAAAACCAACAAAATAAAGAAAAAAAAAGGACCACCCCTTTTTATCACTTCAGTCAAAAACACAGAAGAGTGAAGATAGATATATAATTGTAACTAGAGTCATGGATTTCAGAGAAAATGTCAAATTAATTATATGGAGGGATGCCTAGTGTATATCAGAAACATTAACAGATACGTCACTCGCTCATCAAGTTTTTCATATCTCCTGCATATTTTAGCACAGCAGAAGTATGCCTCGTCTCATTTAGGGCCATGTAATTGCCTCAAAAGTTGAAATATTCATCAAACTCATAAAAACATTACCATTCTACTCAAGGGGGAGGATGAGCAATGGTAGAATCTTCTGCTTTGCCTTTCTGAAAATTCTACATCTTTAGTACAGGATAACCCTCTGCCAAACATTGTTTTTTTTTATATATTTTTGTCCAAGAGGTCCAAGCGTTATAGCAATGGTGAAGTTAGTATTTGAGAACTCTCACTTTAAATTAAATTTGAAGCTAGAGCACACATTGTGTATACCATAAAGAATATTGGTTTATTCGTATTATAGCTAATAACAGCTGATTAATTGGTACCGAATGTAGCTTTAGCAGCTGCTAACAATGGTTGGATAATCAATCAAACACAAATGTTAAGGGTACTTCAAGTCTGGACCCCAAGGAGCAGAGACTGACACACAAGTAAAAATCAACAGCTTTATTGCTCAGGCTAAACAAAAACGCAAGTGAGCTTGATAACAAAAAGCAGCTGAGCAAAAACGACAAAACTCCAAAAACATAGAAAAGAACTGGCAACTGAGAGAAACACTAGACACTCGCATCACTATAACAGGACGGCATAATCCGGTACCCTCTTAGGGAAAAGCCAGGCCTTTTAAGACGAGGCTGATGGGAACTAGTGTGCCTGGTCAGCTGCTAGGAGCCAGCTACACCCTCTGCCACAGCTTGACCTGTCAGGACAAAATGAGCTTTCACAATAACAGACCTGCCGAGCATACCAACAGACCAGAACCATGACAACAAAAATGAAAAAGAACACTATTTTTTTCTTACTGTGCTTAATTCATGGCATTGTCCGGAGTTGGGACACAGTTGCAGATGAAGATTAAAGCCACGTGAGGTATGATCAAATCAATCCATGCAATTACCTGAGAGCAATAGCTGTGCGATTCACCCCTCACTCTCATTGGTGGAGGCAGTAATGTAGCTTTTTAACGACAGCAGCGATGAAGAAATGTCATTGACATTTACTTTGAAAATGAATAGTTGCTACAATGAGGGTGATGAAGACGCTGATAATTGTGAGGGTGCCAGACAGGTGGAATGACTGCAATTATTTGACAAGACAAGGCAATTTGTGACAACAATGATGATTGTGACCATAATGACAATAAAACATAAACATCAGCAATGTGATTATATTTCTGGGAATCATGATTGTCGCCACAACGATGGCAACTGTAATGGTGACGAGGACTATGAGGGCACAAGGCATTCACAATAAGTTGAACTGAAGCATTGCTCATTTTAAAATCTAATGAGCAATGTTTGGTTCTAATTTCAACATTTAATCTCAATATGAGACAAGGGAAGCAGCGAAAACTTGCAGACCAGAACAAAAATATGCAGTAATATCATATAATTACTGGTTTACCAGCACATTTATATACAAGACGATGGAAATATTAATGATGCATGTAGTGTAGTTCGGATACAAGGGTGCAAATGCATGTATGCCCCAAAAGAATGCACAACACATTAGATTGTGGGCCATGCACCTTGCTCTCTATGTGTTGAATTTTTATGCTTTCTTATGTACATCCACATGCATTAAATATTTCAAACTAATCTATTTTCAGTTGGGGCATGAAAGGTTAAAAGAAGCACAGCAGATGGGAAAACCATAGTGGTTCCCATCAGGGACTAATTCTATCTTTACCCTTTCCTCCCCTGCCCCGCCTTGACCCATCTTTAATTCTATCCCATCTACTTATCTATCCAGTCATTACTGCATCCATTCCTCATTAGCAAAGTCTCCATCAATCCATTTGTCCCTCCACCAGTGTCTTTCTTTCCCTCTTTTCTCAGCTTGGTCATCCATCCCACCAGTCAGTTCTGGCTAATCGAAGAAAGGGCATTGAGTAAAGATTAAATAAGATGATACAAGGATGTATGAATCTTTCAACAGCCAATTGGGAATAAATACATAGGTTTGCATATGAATATTTTACTATTCAGATGGAGCTAAAGACAGGTACTCCATTATAATATAGAAATGCTGCCTTCTGGAATGACAGAAAAATGCTTTTATATGAAGGGAAGACTTGTGAAGCTACATAATTCAAAACCAAGCAGATTTGAAGTTAGAGATGTGTTTCTACAAGATTTCAACTTGGAATGATGGATAGGAACCTACAAATACTAATATGACAAGTTAAAACCATTAGAACCCGGAGAGAACTCACACAGACATGGGGAGAGCATCCAAACTTGAACCCAGGACCTTCTTGCTGTGAGGCAACAGAGCTACCCGCTGTGCCACCATGCTGCCTCAGACTGCTAATGTACCGTAAAGTACCTTAAGAGTCATTTAGTTTGGTCAAGTTAAAAATAAAAATTTTTGTTTTATTAGGGCTTGTGATTGTATGTATATTCTTCAAAGTTATTCCACTTTTGTGTTTGAGTGCGTTTAAATTTGGCAATTATTTGCATTTGTGCGTGTGCGTGTGTGTGTGTGTGTGTGTGTGTGTGCAGTTATATTAAAATGTCCAGCAGTTAACATGGAGTAGCAACTTTTAATGAAGTTCAGATCCGTCTCCTGACAGCTTAAAATGAAACTTGAAGCGGCTGAAACATGTGGAGCCCATGTCTGGAGCTGTTGCCAGACCATTTGTGCCATCGGCCTCCTGAGGGTTTGATCTGTGGGAATGTGCATGACTTCTCCCTGCATCTGGGCCTGTAGTCGGGACCCCCGAGAGAACCTGACCTCTCTGTCTTTAAATTAACTGGCTTATTACTTGGATATAAAATCTGACAACCACCCATATGCACAAATTTAAGCAAATAATGACTAATGAATCCAGGCAGAGACATCATTAATCCACATAAACATATTCCCTGTACTCACACTATGTTTTACGGATTTTCATTCATCATTAGATTCGAAACTTAAGTTAAAAGTTTAAAACTGCAGTTTTAGAACATAGTGCATGGGAATCCGGGAGTTATTGTAGATCCTATTACCGGGCAACACTCAACAGACATACGGTTCAGCTGCACACGTAAAATTTCATCATGAAGATAAAACTTCTGATCCCATTGGATGCTTTGGTTGGCCACAGTTATGTGGGCTCAGAGTTTTGGGAATTGATCCTTATACCAACCTACACACATCTCCTTTAACAAACTGGGAAATACTCTGGATGACTTTGGGACATTCAAATATTCAAACCATACGTGAGTACTTGTTTGCATGACTTCAAAGAATCATTCAATTACTTCATCCCATTTGTTCCTCTTAAAATGTGAAAGCTACTCAATTAAGGGAAGAGTTGGACTTTTTTCCCTGAGCACAGATTAAAAGATAAACAGTTATCTGCAGCACAGGATTAACCATTGTGGTTCAGCAGAACTCCCAGAACTCATATGTATCGTCTCTGTGGAGGTCGGACTCTTCATTCAACAGAGAATGGAGATGGGTTTGTTTATAACTCCTGGTTAAGATGCTGGAAGGCTGTTGTGTGTTCACGTCCTCCTTGTTCCTGACTTTAACCGGATGCATTTCAATTTTCCGCCGTCGCTCTGCACATAGTGTAATGAATGACTTGTTTGGGAAGTTGTTTGAAGACCTGACCTCAGGTCTGTTTGTTGGTAATACATTTAAAAAGGAACCAACTCAATTTTCTATTAACAGAATGAGAAAATGTTAAATTATGTATGCTGCAAGATGTAAAAATGTCAACAGAGAACACATCAGTAAAATATTAACTGATAATGATGCTTCTCTAAACTCTATCAAAGTTGTGGCATAAGTAGAACCAAAGAAGAAGTAGATTTGCGAATTGACTTAAGTGCAGTGGTATTTCATTCACTCAAATAATCCAAGCAGTGATTCATTGTTCCTTCTTAACTTATCCGATGCTGCAAATTAGTTGAAAATAAATGTGTTTCCAAGGACGCAAGCTGTGTGTGTTGATGGGGGAGTGTAGAGGACACAACTGGACAATCTTGAGCAGATGGAATGTTTGATCCAGAACATGGTCGAAGGTGTCACTGCTCTTCAAACACACACACACACAGGGACCTCCGCACAAAGACGCAACGATTCAAAACAGTCATACATGCATGCGTTCATATGGACACATGAAAGAAATTTATTACCACAAATTAGATATTAGATAAAGACTTCTCATGGAAGTCTTTTTTAGATCTGAAGAAAATACATCCATGTATGTGATGTGAATCCCTGATCCTATATTCTGGTGAAGCTGTGTATATTTCCTTAACTCTGTGACATATCATATGTACTGTTTTCATTTGACAAGAACATTATTAAGTCAAATATATGACAGTTTTTTAAAGTGAATCATCCCACCTTGCCCCCATATGTCAGCTTGGCTAATTTGTCTGAGAGCAGCAAAAGAATATAGAGGAGCTTCTGGCAGCGGCCTTCTAACTGAGTAGCTTTGCTGATTTCAACAACAGATTCATGACAGAAAATAGTTATATTTCAGCCTCTTTACTAAGCTCACCTCATCCACACATCCCCGAGAACAAAGCTGCTTTAAGTGAACTCCTAACCTCAGGCTGAATTCTTCATCAATCAGAACCTCTCTTTGCTGAGGAGATAGATTCTCGGTAGGAAGTGGCTACCGTAGCTGTCTCTCAACAACCACAAACCCCACCCTTGGGTTTTTCCCTTTTGCCAACGTCGCCCCCTGAGAAGCAGAGCTATGACAGGAACAGTGACGTCTTAGATATGAAACTCTCCTTGGAGACATGGTGAGAAGCAGTTGACCAGTCTTTTTGCCATGTTTAAAACCATAACTCACATCCTGTTCAGTGGGTGATTGATTATATCCATCTTCAACTGTTGTTCCAGCAACATCCGGCAGTCTGAATGGATGAATCAGGATGTAAGAGCAGTGTTTCTTTTGGTTATAGTCCAGATTTCCCATTTTTGGTTCTTGTTCCATGGACTGAGTATGCTAACCAGTGTAGACATCCATTTGGATGTTGTTTGTGTTACTTACTTCTTCTATTACCAGCCAAGGATGATGTAGTCGCTTTCCTCCTATATTCAGTCTCATCTTCACCACTGCTGTAAAGTCTGGAGGGATTCCCACACGGCCCTGCACCGTACGGTTGACAACATCTGATGCTTCGCCAGCTGCTGCTGGACCCCTGTGCTACAGACAAGGTCAGGAAGTTTGAATTCATGCAAAGGACATCCCACTAAAACTATTTTAAAAATGAACAGAAACAACTATCCTCTTGTTGTTTGGTGTCTTTTGAATTTTAGGTCAATAATTGTTCTGTTTTAACTTGATTTGTGGAAAAATGGAGCTCACTCTATTATCCACATGCTTCACCCCCCAATTACAACTTCCATGCCACACCCCCTCATTACACCTTCCATCCCACCTCCTGGCACCCATTCGGATCATTGAGGACAATTTTGTAATAAACATCTGTCAGCTGTTGGGTGTGTCCCACTGGGACCATGGCTTCTACTAGTAGAACATGGTGTGTGTCTTTCTGTGTTTGTGTTGTGTGTGTGAATGTGTGTATTCTCTCCTGAATACTAAATGTACAGCAAGACTGAACATATTTCATTCACCTGTGCTCCCCAACACACACACACACACACACACACACACACACGCACGCACGCACGCGCACGCACGCACGCACACACACACACACACACACACTCCTTCAGAGGTTGAAGATTGCTTGTTGAGGAATCCTCTTGATCCTCAAATGGAGAATTTGCTGGTAAATACTGTATATTTACATCGGTCTTTATGTGTGTGTGTGTGTGTGTGTGTGTGTGTTAGTTAATGCGATAAATTTTTGTGTCAAAAAGGAAATATCACTCTTTTTTAAATAAATTCTTAGCTATTAGCACGTTTTTGCTAATTTTATTAAACAAAATGAGAAACATGATAATAAATAGATGTATTGCTGACTCAACAGAACGTTTGGGTCTATACCCTCCTCCACACTTTTCACACACATGCATTCACAAACACACACACACACACGCACACACACACAAGCAGACACACACACATGCAGGTGCATACAAAACGCAGAGGTACAGATAAATAAATAAAATGTGTCCGTGTACATCAGATTGGCAGATATAGGGGAATGAATAACATGTGTTTGGTCCTGATAAGAGTCCAGTTATCAGTTTCTCAGCGTGTCCTGCGTTTAAACACTCATCTTTCATAAACACATTTTTATTTCTATGGAGTAGCTTAGAGACAGGACATCAACATCTCTTTCATCTGAATAGACTCACACAAGACCAACCAGATTCTGGAGAGCCAGTGGTAGAATTTACCTCATTTTACAAAGAGAACCGTATTTAGGTCGGGTGGGTGTATTTTATTCATGTTTTGTGTTTTTGTTTGTGTTGGTGGTCATATATCATGTGTATTTAGGAATTAATAACTGTTCTCTGAGATCAGACTTCTCTTTTGGCAGTCAGTTTTACTCATGACATGACTTACATTAAAAATATCTTGGGTACATTACTTAAAACTACAAAAAACTGGACATTAAACACAAAACAAATGTATATTTACTTTCAATACATTTCAAATTGCTATGCTCTTGCTTTCAGTCTCATTCTTCCCTTTGTTTCTCTTACTTTCATTCTGTCTCTTCCATTCTGTGTTAAAACAACAAAAGACAATAATTATATTAAGCAATACTAATTAGTTATTGAAATGAAAATCTTTTATGATATTCATCTATTCAGTCATCTGTGCTGGTATTGTAATATTAAGAGGAAATAAATTAGTTATACCCTGCATACTGTCTTCCTGTCTCCACCTCCTTATTGGATGTCTCATCTCCTCTCTACTCTCTCATTGTGCCAAATCTTCTCATTCTCCCCTTTTACAATCTCATCCTGTCACTTTTTCATTCATTAGATATCATTAAAGCCACTCCCTCCTGACTTTCCCAGAAGAGTGTTTCAGCCCCTTTCCCCCTTTTTTCCATCCCTGCGTACAGCAGACTCATTAGTAATGCCGACACATTTTGTAATCCTTCTTTAAACCAAGGCTGAAGTTCAAACTCTTGACAAATGACTTTGCATATTGCTGATTAAGCCTATCACCTCCACTTATAGTGGACAGTTAGGCATTTTGCAGGAGGAAACCTAAGCCTACCTCAGTATTTCTGTGGACTCTGGTAATTTTTCCTGCAGTGCAAACTAGTCCTGAAAAACTTAACATCAACAAGCATGAATTATTTTCAGTAGTGAAAAGGAGGAGCAGAGGATGTCACAGCAGTTCTTGAAGCAGAGGATGTCACATCAGATACCCGAATGGTCTAGTCTATGGTGTCTTAAGCATACTGACAATGTAAAGACTCTCTTTGCCAAAAGGGGGCAACAGAGGTTCCATAATACAGGTTTAATTATTATTTTAAGGGCTACATTTGTGTAATTGCAGGCCCATGAAGGCACTGTCGATCTTCTCTGACTTCTATTAACACACATTTCCATTTCTCACAGTGGAGGAAATGGAAATGGTGAGGGATGAGTTGTCATTAAAAAGAAAACAATACAAAAAAAAAAAAAAACTCCAATATGCTTGTGAAATGTATCATCATTCTTACATAACAAAATACCTTCTGTTTTATTTTAAGGGCCTGAAATCCTTGACGAAAGATAATAATGCACTGTGCACATTCAGTAAATAAAAAAAATAAATAAATACAGAAAGATTAGTAACATCCAAAATAATTTTACCTTTAACCTTAGCCTTGAAATTAAGATAGTGAGAGGATTGGTAATGAAAAAAAAAATGCTTGAATTTATGTGGTGGTGGCGGCAGACAAATAAATAAGTGTGTCTAAATGAAAATGAAAAATTTTGAGATAAGTCTGGAAAATTGACATCAGTAAAGTCTGTAATTATTTCAGTGTATTTTATACAGACTATTATTACACTGTCTCAGTTAATTAAACTACTTTGCTGTCTATGAGAAAAAAAAATCCGCAAGTTGGCATCACTCATGAAGCAGCAAAGACCTCTCTCACAACTGTGTGTATCATCCTTCACTATCAGGAATCTCACTTACCTATTTAAAAAGCCCATACTAAGGTTGATTAAGGTTCCATAATTAATCAATAGCATATCAGACAGTATGATCTATCTATAGTAGATCATAGCCACGAAGGCAAAATGAAATTACCTTTTTTCCCCTCAAGGTCACTGTTTGATACTAGGCTGCAGTCCAATGTGTCTTATAATTTACATCAGCAAACTTGCTAACATGATAGACCAGAGTCTCTGGGCTCAACCTACAGCAAGGGCGACATCAAATTACATTATTGCTGTTTGCAGATAATTTTGTTTTGCCATCTTCCCCTGAATGACGATGGAGGCTTTGAAATGGAGGTTAAAAAAGTACATCATAAAACTAATGGCAAAAGAAATTGTAATGGTTGTGCTCACACTGAAGCAAAATAAAATGGAGAATGGGTGTATTTCCTGTTGAACTGCCCCTTGGAGGGAAAATGTAAATCACTTTGTGATACATTCAACAATTACAAGCATAGTGCACTACCCAAGAAAGTGTGCAGACACCAAAAACAATGTCTGTCGATGTATTCACCACCTGCACCAATGAGTTGAAAGACTTGGCTGCAGTGCAATCCATGCATGACCATTCAAAAATCTGAAAAAAAAAAAAAGTCACACAAGAAAATTGCTTTATTTTACCTTGCACAAAAACATCCTGTGAGCAGAAAGGGTAGGAAAGGTAATGCAACACCAAAAAGCCACCCATCACTTTCTGGAACAAAACAGAAGCTGGACGGGATGATGACCGAAAGCCAAAGGCTTCAAAGACATGATGACACCATGGCTACTGGGGGAGGATCATAAAACATGCATACAAAATAGCTGGTGTATTCAACTGTGATGTCTTTTCCTGACAACATCAAGGAGTGACCATTCATGTAAGCCACACTGAGGATGGGTTCGTTTATATTGATATATGGGGTGTTTGCTCATTTGATGCAGTTTGTTTAGGAGGGGGCGACCTCTGTCCATCAAACTATGGTGCAGATCGATTAAACAAAAGAGAATCTGACAGAGCCGGAATTGTTTTGCTTCACAGAAAACTGGTGCATTTGGTTGTGGTCAGAAAGGAAAAAGGCCCACTGTTGTAATTTAACATAATCTGTTCGATGTGGTGAATTAAAGGCTTAACTACTGTAAATCTAACTGCTGTGATTTGAGTTCTTACAGGGATTTGTGCCACTTAAAGTTAAACAAATAATTTGCTCACAATTGTTCGCATGTCCTGACTCAACAGATGAGTGCAAGGATTCCTCTGATTAGTTTTACAATCGAAACTGATTCAAATTGTGTTGTCAGCTTTTGCATTTGACTCTGTGAACTTGGGTAATTCATTATGTCTGTGAAAAGTGAGTAACATGCTTTTCAACTCGGTCTGCAACAAAATCAAACACACAAAAATACCACATAATGGATTGCCATGTTGCGTGGCAAAGAATGAAAGGCCATTTGGTTCGCAACAAGCTAAAATCACATTACAATAAATTTCTGTCTGGTAATGAACTTTACTCCACAGAACATCAAAAGAGGAGAGTTCCGTCAACATCCATTTAATAGACCATAAAACAACATTGCACTCTCTGGAGAGAATCTCTCTCTGTGTTGGTTCAGCTGTTTGCTGCCAGCTGAGGTCGATGTGGAGCCAATTGACAGCTAGTGTCCCGTCAACTTCACTGTGGGCTGCCAGAGACCCAGCTGGTGCAGTCAGAGACACCTGAGTGCTGTGGAAGGACGCCAAAGGACTGCACCGTTAACCCTTTGATGCACAAGACATTTGGACTTTTGTCAGTCATTATTCTTTTGAACCAGCACGATTATATTAAAATTGTCACTTTGGGAATCCATTCTGAATTGTAAATCAGACTAATTCTTTTTTTTTGTGTTTTTTTTATTTTGCAAGACTCATTCTATACTGCTATTTAAGTAGATACCCATCCAGTATTTAACAATGTAGAGTGGTTCATCTTTTATTTAGTCCTCCATCCTGCATTTGCTAGCGTTCACTGACTCCTTTGGTAGCAACACCACAGGGACTCAGATCTGTAATCTATACTTCAGCGCTGGAGGAGACCTCATCTCATGTTGTGTTATGTTCCCTTTCCCAGAAAAGATTAAAGCCAGCAACTGTGTATTATGTCAGGCCAGTGGAGCGACCCATAAAAGTCACGCAAGTATAGTGGTGTCATGGTGGTTAACAGTCATGTTGGGGCTCACAAGATATACAAAGCAGAGATTACACTCTTCTCCTGGAGACAACACAAAACTCATTTACTCTATAGAGACTGAACAACACAGAACTATTTTATCCTCTTACAGACATCACTGTACATTTATGTATTTATATCTGTTAATGCCATCTCATCAGATAATACCTTTTACTGAAGAAAAGTTGCCATTTTGATGAAATCTTGAACATGGCTGTGATTTCTCAATACAGTATATTATGATAGGATGGTGGCGCGTGCACACACAGCGGCTCCTGTCTCTCCCGCTAGAGTGGTTCTTTTGTGTTTTTGTGTCTTGTCACTCCGTGTACTTGTCCATCTTCGTCACGTCCATCTTCATCATGTGTACTTGCCCAAAGGCGCTCTTACTCCTGTGAGTTTCTGCTCAACATGCACAGGACAACTTTCTTGGACGTAAACCCAGTAGACGCGGAAGTGCTATGGGAGTGCGGCCTGCTCCGGAGGCCTGCTCAACCACCGACCCCCACTGCTCAGCCGACCCCCAGCCTGCAATGGAAGCGCCACCGGCGGAACATGCAGAAGCATATGAGCGGCAAGTGTGGAGGCATACAGGCTAGGCTAGCGGCTAGCTCTCATCGGCCGGCTATCCCGACCATCACACTCACCAATGTACGCTTGCTGGATAATAAATTGGATTACATCCAGCTGCTCCGGTCATCTTCTCCTGCTGCAAGACTCTGCAGCGCATCGTGAGAGCAGCTGAGAAGATCACTGGTGTCTCTCTCCCTTCTCTCACAGCCATTTATAACACTCACCCGCAAAGACATCAGGATTGCAGGTGATCCCACCCACCCCTCTCACAGCCTTTTCAGCCTGCTGCCATCAGGGACAAGACTGCAGAGTCTGCGGGCCAGAACCAGCAGGCTCAAGGACAGTTTTTTTCACCAGGCGGTCAGGAGGCTCAACTCCCTCCCTGCCTTGCCACAGCCTTGAACTCTACCCTCACCCTGCCCTACACCCCCCCCCCACCCCCCGACTATCTCTCTCTCCCCCGTCAACTCAGGGACTGCGCACTCATCACTTTTTTACTGCCTTTGTTGTACTGCCTATGTTGTGCTGCCTGTGTGGTACTAACTGGCAGTACAACACAGGATACTGCCTGTTGTACTGCCTGTGTTGTACTGCCTATTGACAGTGGGTCTGAGAGGACTGCAATTTCATCTGTGCTGTGTGTCATACATATTTGGTACATTTGACAATAAAGCTGACTTTGATATACATGTTTTATTATAAAAATTACAGTTAGTCCATGATGTCAAAGCTCAACGTTTATTTTCTGTTAGAATTTTCTAACTTTTAGAGGTGTTGTAAAATAAAACCCCAGAAGATACTGGCCACTAAAAGAGGTTATTATGACCTTGAGTCTTTATTAGCATTTCTTTGATCTCAAAGCTGCTTCAGTAGGTAAAAGACTGATCAATACAGCGGCAGGCAAATTGTTTTCCTGAACAGGACAGAGAGGATTGACATGTACTTTGACCCCAAAATGTAAAGAGAATAAATGGTAAAATATTGTAGAAAAAACATCTAACATCATAACATCATACTTCAATTGCTCGAATCATCCAACAAAAAGGAAATTCTATGATTGTGTCTATCTACGAACACTAAAGGTTTATTCCCCTCAAGTAATCTTCACAAATATGTCTGAATTTGTGTTGACGAGTATTTGCCCTTGATGGAGATGATCCATCCGCCTGTCTGGTGTAGCATATCAAGACTCTGATTGAACAACATGATTATTGCACAGGTGTGCTTTGGCATCGTCACAATAAAAGACCACTAAACTCTGCAATCTTATCACACAACACAACGCCACAGATGTTACAAATTGCAAACAGGATATGTCCCCTCCACTCTTCAACACAGAGTGACGCCCTTGATCCACTTGACAGGTGTGGCTCATCAGACTGCTGATTAAACAGCATCATTATGGCACCGGTGTGCCTTGGGCTGCTCACATTATAACACCGTTCAACAATGTGTACTTTGAAAAAAGGACATTTTAGTAGGGCTGCAAGACTAAAATGTCTTTGTTCAGTCAACTTCAGTCAGGTGGATGGATTATCAACACTGAGGTCAAGTGGTCTCACAGATTTAAATTAATTTATGAATATGTGCAATTTTCTTTTTGCGCATAGACAAAGTTTTCAATAATTGATTTCAACAAGTTTTTCACTTTGTGGACTATATTATAGATAATGAAATAGAAAGGTGATAATTTCTTTCAATTTACTTTGTTTTTTCAGACTTATTTCAATTAAAACTTGAACTAAGCCAAAGATTACAAATCAGGGCAGTAATTACTGCCAAAATAAATTTTTCAGAGTGTAAGCTAAATTAAATCTTACCACTCTTTTTGAAGAATTTATAGTGTAGAACAAATTGCAATTGGTAAAATTATATCAGGTAGACATGTATTCGATTGCAATCCTTATACTTAGAAAAAACGTACAAAAAGAGTAGAGTGTCTGTTTACGGCCATCTTGATTTCCTGGTTGAGCAAAATCAGCATCAGTATACTTTGAGAATACTGGTGTCAAATGTGTGTGAGTTCACGGCGGAATTGTTTTGGCAGACATGGAAAAAATAAACACCTGTCAAGAAATTCTGGCTGGCTTGTATGAATAATTTATGAAAAGCCTTTGCGTTATGGCAACAACCTATAACAGTTAGTTTTGTAGTTGTAACATGTGAAGACAAGACATTTAATTCTATGAATACAGGTATACCTCAGCTTACATCTTTTCAAGTTACATCGTTCTTGGTTACACGTTGTCATTTTACTCAACTTTAAATCCGTCCACCACAAATATTGAAATCAAAAAATTGCTAGTCAGCCCCAAAAATGTGAAAGACGCGGTTGAAGACAAGACAGCGACATATGAGATGGCAACGTTTTTCTGTACTATACTGACAAACAAAATTAATTGTAAGCCTAAAATATATGTTCATAAAATGCATTCATAATTAAAGTACAGTATAGAACTGGGAATGATAATTTTTAATTTAGCCTGAAGGCATGTTCGTTCAATTTACGTCATTTTTGGACTTTCACTGGAAGTTTGTCAAATTGTTTGTCAAAATTCACCGTTAATGTTTTATTTTTATTTCTTTTTACAGATGACAAATAAAGCGAATTCAGTAAATAATCCTTTACCCCATAATAACAGCCGCAATGTAACATGTACATATAATAAATGACTATTAAGAAATAATTCTATTCAACTGTAAGTTGATCATTAGAGAGACCTCTCCTCATACCCCACTAGAAGAATGTCAATTGTCTGTTTGATCCAAATTTAAGGTGTGAAAGCAGGAAGACCAGGTGCCAGAATTTGGATGACTGAGATGTGATTATTGTGCGATATCAAATTACCATCTGCTAATTTCAGATTACCCTCTGACAAGATCTGGAAGCAATCTGCAGGAAAGGTGTGTAGAACCGTGATTTGGTGACAACAGCAATACCCATGCGGCATCAGCATTTGACTTTGTAATTAATAGTACAAAAACATTTAAATCATGTCCTTGTCTGCCTATTAGTCTTTATTCACGCAGTCCATTTGCAATTCAATGATACTGTCAATGCTTGAAAAACTTCATGTTTCCCCTGGATATGTGTATTTGCCACAAGATTTATCTTTGTGCAACAATTAGATTTGATTTGCTATATTAAAGAGAGAGATAGAGAGAGAGAGAGAGAGAGAGAGAAAGAGAAAAAGAGAGAAAAAGAGAAGGAGACAGAGACCTAAAAAGTATTGGACATCCATGTCATAGTATTTAAAACATGCAGTATATTTACTAAATGTGAATAAAATCAAATATGAATATAAAATATGTAACTTGAGGTGAGGTGTATTTGTGTGTGTGTGTGTGTGTGTGTGTGTGTGTGTGTGTGTGTGTGTGTGTGTGTGTGTGTGTGTGTGTGTGTGTGGGTGTGTGTGTGTGTGTTGGTCTGTTGAGGTGTAAAATGTCAGCTTGTCAGAGCAGACGCATCAGTGAGGGCAGGTGTGTTGTGATCGACAGGTTTGACATTTAACTTCAGTTTTTGTACCAGAAACTCCATCCATCTCTCTCTCTCTCTCTCTCTCTCTCTCTCTCTCTCTCTCTCTCTCTCTTTCTCTCTCTCTCTTTCTCTCTCTCTCTCTTTCTCTCTCTCTCTCTCTCTAGCATACACACACTAACACAACACACACATCTATACCCAGAGATTTCTAAGATATCTACACATCCATGCATGGACACACCAGACTTTGTTATATTATGCTTTGCACAGGGTAAAAGAAGCAGTGTACTTTAAATCTTAAGCATGCATGCATATAACATCACCCTGTGAAAGTATTATCTAAGGTATGTAAGAAATCCATTTTTCTAAAAAAAAAAAAAATGAAGCCTTGGGGACATCTTTTCAACACATTTGAAATGTGTTGAAATTCATTTTTTAAAATTTCACAGAAAGCACTTAACTGATTAACAAGAAAATGTGAAAGGATGGGGGCTACATGGTACAAAATCATCACATTTTTGAATCACACTGTATCCACTCTGTTTCACTGTGATATCCAACATGGGCTTCCATTTTACTTAAAATATTCATCAAACCTTTAGCAATGCTAGCCAATAGGGACAGGGATATGTAATTACATTTTGGAAAGCCTTTATCCAGGAGGACAGGAAATGCTGACTCTTCTGGAGCAGCTGTTTCCTGTGTATATTTCTATGTTGAAAAAATCCAAATTCAAGTGTGAAAAAAGCGGGATGCGACTCGTGGGGAGAAACTCTTCCTTGGCAGAGAAACATGAGAAATAAGAAACACTGCATCCAAAACAGTGAGTTTCTTCCTTCCACTCCTTTCACTAGTGCTGAGTGCAGACCCGGAGGTGGACCACATTTCCAAAAAGATCAGCCTGAGTCATATCCCAACACTCCCAGACCACCCGGCTCTGCACTCTGAGGGGGATAAGGCCAAAGGATAAGACAAGTTACTGACAGCACACTCGTATTTCTACACATTGAGTTCCAGACTTCAGAAAAAGACTGGTTTGAGGTTCTGAACATCTGCCTTTCACTGCAGTCATGCTACTCAGCAGCACAGATAAGAGGAAGAATGATTTCAAGAATATTCCCTCACAGACTAAACTTCCCATTATACTGAAATGCAAAGCATAATCTGCATCCAGTGAAGGTGTAAACTAGAGCAATAATACATGGAGCTGGGGCAAGATCTGGCCCTGAGGGTAGTGTTGGTTAATTAATATGAATAATGATGAATCCTAAATATGCCACAGACAGACGTGGTGGTCATACAAGGACAGAAAAGTGCAAGGAAAGAGCAAATCCTAAGACAACATAATTGTTGTCCACACAGCAATGTGTGTAGCTATTTCAATCATCACATTATCAGATGGTGACTTCAGTTCTCTAGGGAAATATGGACATTTAAAATTTCTATTATCGAAGCACTTTAAGAACATGAGGGGTTTTTGTTCATTTTTTAGGCTGAATATTTGTCTTTGTGTTTACAAATGGAATAGATTGACAATAACCTCAACACATTAACTGCTGTGCAATATTTGTTTTTTCATCTAAGATGGTTGGAGACTGTACATTTTGCAAAGAAGAGACCTGTTAAGAGAGCATTGGGAAATTCCAAACGGCAAAGCATTTTTACAGACGTGTCACAAAGTTCCACCCTGTTTTTTTGTTTTGTTGTTGTAGAATGTGCCACTGAGATCTAAAGGAGTACACCTTTGAATACGGTTTTAAACTTTAAACACAGTTGTCACACTAGTGTTGGATTGTGGGCGGTGGTACCAATGGTGTACAAGCCAAAGGCTCAGTTTTGGAACAGGACTGCCCTCAGAGAGGAACAGTAAAGCTGGTTTGGAAGGCTGCCGGTAAGACCGCTAAGCCACTCAGATGCTTCAGCACCAAACCTGACACCACCATAATGGGAATTATAGAGGGATACCACACAAATCTGGGCTCTGGGGACGAGGAAGGAGGCTAAGAAGGATGAAGGGTGTAACATGACGGTATCTCTGTGTCGGGCAAACACAAAACATGTCCACAGATGACATTCATTCTGTTTTAAAAAGGGAGAAAAGTATGTTTCTCTGATGTGTGATATGTCAGAGTTGTCTCTTGTAATCCCAGGTCTGTGCTGCTGAACCTCAGGTTTTCTGAGGGAATCTAATGTGTGTATGTGTGGAGCAAAGTGTTAATGAAGTGTGTGTGCTTGTGCTGTGTGTCTGTTGAAGAGACAGTGGCTCATATCTTTAATTGACCTAAAACTTTGATGTATATCAGCACATTTATTCAGCTCATAAATCTAATATCTTAGAAATGAAGGGCTGAAAAGGAGGCTTTGGAACATATACAGCTCCATTTATAAAAGATACCTTTAAAATGTAATTAACTTCATCTTCCTGCAGCTCTGCATTCATGAACATCATCAAATAATAAAGGTGATCCCACTCCTGTCGATGGCGTATGGATTGCAAAATATTGAGAGCATCGCTGGAGCTGGGTAGTTGGAAAACTACAAGGTCAGATCTTAGAATAAATCCTATATTGCCAACCCATTTTTCCTTTGTGTAATGTTGTGTGTAGGGGCATCCTAGTAAGCATTCAGTCCTTTATGTCTAGTGGTGCATTATTTCAATGTTGCAGTGAATTTAATAGTGCTGCTGCTGAGTGGTTACCTTTCTGCCCTCACTCCACTTTACTTAATGTTTCTAGAAGGACAATAAACCATGACATGACGCACAAACACTCTCAAGATGTTGCCTGGCTGCAGGGGGTATGTACGTATTATAGTCAGATGTATCCGTCTTCTACCGAATACTCAGCATGCTGGTGAAGTACATGGGTAATGACAGAATATGCTTCAATGGGCAATGTCAAAAATAGATTATGAAGCAGCATGCAGCCATGTACTGTATGGTACAATGATTCTAATTGGTCTGAACTGGAAAGGTCATTGAAATTAAAATCTGGAGGTTAGTTAAAGAATGGAAAAAGGAATTTTATGTTGACTGCGTTGTTGTTTGTTTACTTCCTCATCTAGAGTAACATGTTGTATTACTGCAAGGACTGCTGCATATATGTTTTTGTTGTAAAGATAATGCTCAGTGTGAGACAGCAGCTTGTGTGTGCAAAATAATGTCTTCTAGCAGAACAAGCTGAAAATCTCAAAAAACTTGTAACACGTCAGATCTAATTCAAGTCGTTTCCGGCTGAATACACCCCTGCGTATGCATGCACATTATTTATTGAACCTCCTCCCCACCGGAAAGGGAGGAAGGCAGAACATTTAACCCAGGGTAGGTTTCACAACACGAATGAAGTCTTTCCAAATCATGATCAAGCATTTACACTCAAGATGAAGTCAGCAGATTAGTGCAACCGATCCGTGCCTCCAGGGAGTTGCTTTGACAAGCTTTACATTGTTCAGTAAATTAACTGGATACTTAGGATAATCACTGTAAATAGTTGTAAGTGACTGTGTTGGAATAGAAGTCCTGTATTAAGTGGTTTCTAAATCAGGATGGAACAAAAGGATGAAAAATATGTTGGCCTCATTTAATGCATATTGTTGGAGAAGTTCAGAGGAAAGCATGTTCCCCTGGAAAACTAAAATATAGCAAAATAAAATATGTAGAAAATTCAAAACGTCTAAACACTGGAAATTTGAAATACAGATGACACTTGAAAACACTAATGACTGTATCTCCATGAAGTTTTGTCTGTGTGAGATTACACCTTTCAAATCTGTCAAGATGGGAAATGTTCTTTTTGTTTTAAAATAGTTTTTAAATAATTTGTATTACTAATTATTGCCTGGTGTACAACGTATTGGCATTGTTACAAATTTCAATGTTTTGTTTTTTTATTTTCTACTTTTGCATGGCTTCAGCAGAGAATAAAAGTGATAAAATGTCACCGTAATGTTATTTGTTCACATGAATAATAATAAAAATAGTAAATTTATACTTCCCATGTCATGTAGCCACTGATCGAAATATTGTGTGCGCCAATAATTTCATCAATGAATATGTTTTTCCTTTCCAACAGTATCAAACGTAATCTCATGCTTATTACTTTAAATTGCTGATGGAGCTCAGCGTGAATCTCATAATAGGCGGATAATTCAAGTTGGGCTTCTGCATACAACACGATATGATAAAGTAGATCGTGTCGTTCCAGTCATCAGGGAATGGAGAGGCTTGAAAGCTTCATTTTCATGCAGGATTTAATTTTATGTATTCATTTTAAATCAAATGCGTTCGGATGATTCAGATGAATATAATAAATAGAAGTGAAAATTCAAAAACATGAGAGTATGTGATTGTATTCAAGCTTCAGAGCCAACGGTGCATTACACAAAGACACAATTTTGAGTCTCTATCTGACCTTCAGATTGTTTCACAGCAGAATCAAGAATCAATGAGAGGCCTGATTGTACCAGATCAACGTATCCAAAAAATTTGTGACTGGCTTGGTCTCATGTCAAAGCGACTCAAAAATTCTTTTAATGCAGGTATGAAAATTGAGGAATGAAGAATCACCTTTTCATCATAGGTCGGTTTTTGCCCAATTCTAGTAAAAAAAAAAAAAAAAGAAGACAACCATTTCATTTCTTGATATTTCATCTTGTTGCTGTTGAAAAGATACAGTATGTCCAATGTTTCAATGGGGAAGAATCAGAATTTCATCTAACTTAAATACTAACTGAACAAGGTGATTCCTTCCAAGTGCTAATAATTTTCATTTAGACACTATATGATGTCACTCTTCTTCTTCTTCTTCCCCTTTCGGCTTTTCCCTTGAGGGGTCGCCACAGCTAATCAGTTGCCTCCATCTAACCCTGTCTTCTGCTTCCTCTTCTGTCACACCAACTACCTTCATGTCCTCTATCACTACATCCATAAACCTCCTTTTTGGTCTCCATCTAGGCCTCCTGCCTGGCAGTTCAAAACTCAGCATCCTTCTACCAATATATTCACTATCTCTCCTTTGGACATGTCCAAACCATCTCAGTCTGCTATGCTGTTATTAAATGTCAGTTTTTGGTTTCTTAGAGTGATTTCATGGTCAAAACCTGCTGATATTGACATTCATGTATGGAGTGGAGATGGAGAAGACAGAACAATACGGTGTTATGCAGAGAACAGAGTGGAAGCAAAGAGGGAGGTGGGGGGATGACCAGTGAATTCTAATTGGACTTCTATAATTATTTCACACCATTAGATCTGCCGTCTATAATTAACTACCTATTTGGATAAGGTAGTACAATGTCACTGGGAGAGGAGGGGGGAAGAGAGACAGAAAAGGAAAGAGAGTGATTACGGATAAGAAAAAAACAAGTGTGCCCAGATGTAGGAGAGACAGAAGACAGGATGAGCAATAAATTAAATGAAAGTGAGACGAAGGTCAGCTTTTAATTTCAACAGATGCAAAAAATTAGAAGCAACTAGCCAGAGACGTCACCGACATTTATGCCCATGCTGTCAGCG
This sequence comes from Antennarius maculatus, assembly GCA_013358685.1. Lineage (NCBI taxonomy): Eukaryota > Metazoa > Chordata > Actinopteri > Lophiiformes > Antennariidae > Antennarius > Antennarius maculatus. The sequence continues at coordinate 18,454,008 of CM023613.1, read as the reverse complement.
TGAAGCGGAGAGTCTAGGAAGATAATAAAGAGTTATAACTTATTTGTTTATTTGCTGTAATACAATTTGGCACCGACTCAGGTATTGGACTGATGCTGTTAGCAAATTTATGGAGGTGAGATGCTAGATGAGAAAATAGGCGTTGAACCTGGTGATGGTGCTTGTAGTAACAGTGAAGCATAATGAATCTGGTTCTCCAAGGAGCAACAGGAGATGTTGCTTGTATGCACAAGGGAATCCTGGACCGCCACCACCATCACAGAATTTGAGAACAGCTATTACTGGTTGCATCTGCTTGAGAAGACTGAAACCAAGACATCATTCATTTCAATCCTTAAGTAATTTAGTTTTCTGTTTTTAGACAGAGACGAAAAGACACATTTATAGGCAGTTTAAGTCAAGACTTGCTGTAACGGATTTGGATGCATCAGGGAAAAGAGAGTACATGAACATGGCTTGAATAAAGAGCACAAAAAAGTGACAGTGAACGTTAATCAGATACATTGAAGCACCTCACGAAGCCACAAAAAAGAATGTCATGTTAATGAGATGATGAACATTAAATTGTGAGGTAGAGGCATAACACACCTTTAGTATCACTTAAGCGCTGGAAAAGACAGAAATGGTTAAGTGAATATTAGTTATTTTGTAAGCTTTTTGTGTGTGTGTGTGTGTGTGTGTGTGTGTGTGTGTGTGTGTGTGTGTGTGTGTGTGTTTGTGGAGAGCGAGAGAGAGAGAGCAGGATGGTCCAACAAGCAGACAAGAAGATAGACAGGGAGCAAGTTGCAGAGAAAGAGACAGAAGAAATTAGTGTGTGTGTTGAGGTGTGACTGCCCTGCTCTACTTGACTAATGAGCTGGTGTTAACTCAGAGGAAGTCAGAGCTCATTGTGGCTATGCTTGACCCTGGTGCTAACGCTAACGCTGTGTGACAGCTACATATTCACCGACTGCCACCATCAACCTCAACTCTATTCATTAACTCCCTTGTCCTCAGTGTGGGGATGAAATTGCGTTTGTATGTTTGTGTGTATGCACCTCGCAAAAAAAATAACATATCATACCGCGTCATTTAAAGATGTCATTTCATCAGCAGTCCTAAAGACACAGTCACAAATCTAGTCTAAATGACACCTGCTCAGAACTAAACAACTTCCACTGGTGCTTGAGATTAATGTGTGCTACTTTAAGCCTTGCATAGATTTAGTAGTCTGTATACACAATTATTATAAGTCATAGAAATCTGTAAATGTCTTTTGCAAGAAGACAAAACCTACCATTTGTCTCATTCTATGCAAATTTCTGGACATATTCTTATTTCACTCATCATGGCATTCGGGCTCCAAGGATTCGGGATACAGGTGGATTCTGGGGTGGCAAAGGAGAGAGGGAGAGATGGCAAATTGCTACACTCTAAATAGACGCCAACTGAGAGGGTGTGTTGATGGTACTTAATGGAAATGAGGCATGTCTTGTCCGTATGTGCATATGTGTATCTGCAGCAGTATGCTTGAATTGCCTGCATGAATTGGCTCCATTCGCTGTAATGAGAAATTCCACTATGAAAAATAATCTTTTTGAACCAAACAAAGGTGTATAAACAATTATTAAATTTGAATGAAATACTGGAGTAGAACTCAAGTAATATGGTGTAGGAGCTATTTAGCCATAGGGCACTATTCCAGACTGCATGCATGGATGTACCCATTATTAGTTTTTGATTCAATGACTAGCACACAATACTCTTATTTTCTCATAATAAGTATGTATGTGTTTGTGGCTTTCATGGTGAGTGGATCATTTAATAACTGCTGGGTTAACAAATGACCCTCAGACAATCTTTCCACCCCTGTGGGGTACAGCTTACACGGAAATACAGACAAAAGCAATGTCTCCAAAGTAGCACAGAAGGGCTAAATGGAGAAGGAAGGAGAAGAAAAAGCTAAATAACTAATCAAACTGAATAACTAATGGTAAAAGGAGAAGCAGCAGGGAAATGGAAATGCAAATGCTAAGGGAAATTGGCCTTTTAAATACCCAATTAGAATCTGTATTCCTAATGCATTTTGTGAACCACAGTTATTTATTTCTCTTTTCAAACTGCATTTTCAAATAGATTTTAAATGCTATTACTACCTCCGTTGAGAGGTTATGTTATCAGTCAGGTTTGTTTGTCTTTTTGTATGTGCGCTTTTCAACAGCAACCCTTCCGGGTGCTGGATTTTTACTGGATTTTGTGTGAATTCAGATGTTAAATACACCCACTCTCACAGCTCTACATACATCTGCAATGGAGAAAGACTGAGATAGCAAAATTACCTGGTCACTACTTTTTTAGCCTATAGTCTGACCTTGCATGACAGCTATTATTTTACCACCCAAAGCTGAGGTGAAGCAATGCAAGATGATAATAACTATAAGAAACTATACACAATTTCTAGTGGTGAGGATAGAGAGGACCTATATTTCAACTTTGAAGAAATTATTAAACTTTGAAAATAGATTTGTAAATCATATGACATGATTGATGGTCAAATGCATGTGTTGTCAGACTCCCTTTGTATTCACAATTTACGCCATACACCTCAGAACCTCTTAACAAATTGTTTTCCATGAGGCGCGACTGTCATGTCCCGTGACGTACAGCAGTAGGGAAATAGTGATATCAAGCCCTGATATATATTAACATAATTTAAAAGTGCTGACTTGTGGCAGGCGGTGACAAATCAAAGATGTAATCAACAAGGTTCCTCCTGTGCCATCATCGTTATTCGCTGACTTGTGTCTTCACAAACTTCAGATAAAAAAACAAACATGTGCAGTGAATTATAGCATGGTGCAGATTTAGAACATGGTCGCATGCAGTGCAAATTGAAAAGTAATTCATTATAGGGCCCGATGGTAAGATGAAGAAACAGTCAACAGTACTTTTAAAAAAAAACAAACTTTAGAATTATCTGAGAGTATAAATCAGGAGAGGAAAAGTTGGCAGTGTTCAAAGGTCATTAATTTTGGACGATAATAACAACCCAAGGCCTTTTTATTCATTAATTAGAAGCCCCGAGGTATATGTGCTAAAACAATGTGCAAGTGAAACACTGATATTTTGTTGTAAATTTGCAGTCACGGCACCCAAGGTGTTGCATTAGGTGGTTGCTGACAAAAGATTTCTGTCTGAGTTGTGACCTGATGAGCTTCTTGTCACGATCTATCCTCCAGCTCCTTGTTTCCTTTGTGGTCCAGAACCCTCCTGTTTGAGTATGCATTGGAGTTGAATGCCATACATATGTACTTTACTTACAATGGAAAAGATGTCAAAGATGTAGGAAAGATAAAAAGAGCAATAGAATAAAAAAATATGCTCTGGATATATGGAGAAGCAATAACAGAGCCAGCCAGCTGTTTGATGAAGACTTCTGTCATAAGTTTTCCCATATGGCTGGTCTTGTCTCTTTCATCTGTACCATCGGACAGCTGTATGGGAGCTGGGGATACGTAACTATCAGGCTATACATATGGGAGCTGTCTGTTCTGGATACCCCTTGGCAGATCAAAGCTATGGAATCCACTGAATCATGTTTCCACTGCTAAGTCGGAAGAGAAGGAAAATACTTCTTTGAGGATCCTCATGAGCTCTGGAGTTATTGGTGTACAATGTGGATTAAAGAAATGTGGTGATGCTGCATATAGACAAGATTTTTACTGCACATGAACATGTATTTAGTTTTCACAGTCTTGCAGGAGGAAGCTACATTCAGAAAATGTATAACAACATAATGGTTTTTTTAAAAGTTGGTCTGGGAATTTCCAATGCTGAGACTTGCAGAGGAAATTATATGTACAGTATGCTGGCCAGTGACTTTAACATAACCACAATTGAGATGCTGATTAAGTTAGGCTCATTGGGGTGCACACTCATTCTTCCTAGGACAACCGTGCTGAGATCCTGTCCAGACCAAGACTCCAACAGAGCTGCTCTGCATGTTCTTGTAGTAGTCTGGAGTTGATATCTTCTGGACTTGGGATCGTCCTGGATTCCTTCCTTACCTGATCAGCTTTTATGATACAGGGGAACTCCCAATGATTTATAAGGTTCACCATTCATGACTTTTGACTTTTTTTCCACCTTTCATTGTACCACTTGTGTTGTTCTCCTGTCGACTCTGAAGAGATTAAAGCCATCAGGGGTCACCGGTCAGACTAAAGTGACCTCATTTAGCCAGTTCACGATGAAACACATGTTACTTCAATGCCGATGCCCTCCTTGTAGAGAGCTCAGTGCTGTTAGCTGCTCCATCATCATACTTCAGCTCTATATCCTCTTTCTTTTTTGTTATATTCTTTTCTTCTTATGATCTCCGGTCTCTCAGCAGGTGTAGTATAGGTGGAAGGCACCACATCAGCAAATGTTCTCCAGTTTGAAAAATAGAACCATTGCCAAATGTCATTTCTGATGAAGATTCAGACAGTCCAAAAATTTACGAAAGTCTAGCAGAAGGATCATTTGGATAACTATAGTTACAGGTACACTTCTAATAAAGGATGTGGACGTAGACAGACAACACAAATCTGAATGTTCCAGGCTATCCACTGGCATCCCTCAGGCTTCTGTTTTCAATCACCTCTCTCTACACCAACTACCTTGTTTTTTATGGTTAGAGTTAGGATTAGGGTCCCCATGGATATAAGTATCTGCCAAATAAATGCGGTGGAATGTAATTTCAATGATGTTAACACATGTGCCCAGTACATGCTAAACAAGCAACATCAATACCTTCCCTTTTTCTTTGTTTCTGTCCCCCCTTCATTTAGGCACATACGTATTCAATTCTCAGTCTCCCCTGCCCAACAGTCCCAACACACAAATTTTATGCATATTTATTAACTGCTGTGTCAATCAAAGAGCACTATTAAGTTCAACAAGAGTGAAAAACCTGCTCACATCCAAACAAATCCAAAGTACATTTACATAAAGCCATCAACTAGCATCTATGCATGACTCATTAATGACGCCACACCCAATTTTGGAAATGACATTAATTTCACGTGGGACATCAAAGCCTCCCACAAGAGTTAGTGAACATAATTTAAATCCATTTAAGATAACTATGCTTTAGTTGTGCAGCCAGTGTGAGAATGTATTGAGTGATTAAAAATATGGACCCCTATGATAACACAATGAGAGATTACATAATGAAACTTCTCAGGAAAATGAAATTAAATGTACTGTTGATACAGAGCTTTCACATTTCTTTTTCAATATAGAATGAACTGACTGACTGCGCTAATTCCCTGGATCACATAATGCAGTCAAGAGGAAAATAAAGTTAAAATACATGTCCACAATTTAGCCTTACAGTCTTACTCTCTCTGCCAAACCCATCCATTTGATTGATGTTTTCATTTACTCACAGCTCACGGACTGTAGTATCTCCGTTTTTTGTATTTGTGTTTGTGAGTGAATGAATATTATCCAAAAATCTACTTTTCCCCCCATCATTAAAACAATTCTGCTCTACTTTGCTTACCGGTCAGAGAACACTTCCTAATTGAGCTTTATAAACTAACTTCTTTTGATCTCATGACACTCTCGCCTTGGAGATATATAATGTTAGCATATGTTATCCTGTTGCACTACTAATTTAATCTCACTGTGCTGCTCCTTGGCTACAAAGGAATCCCATATCCCAGAAGTCCATGAAAGTAACATAGTCGTCTGACACCACAGCACATTTGCAAACACAAATAATGTCCCAAAAATCCATTGCAGTAATTCAATGCACCAGAATTGACCAAGTAAATCCTAAATGAGAGCAGTGCGTGCAACTGCACTCTGATGGCTACATGGAGGTCATTCGCATTAATGCGCAACTTTAAAGCAGATACAGATGATAGTCACACATCAATATCATTGCACTGCAGATTCAACAGTTTAAGTTTGCGTAGATTTAGCTTTTCCTTTATTTATATAGGCATGTAAACATTCATACAATAGCTTTGTGTTGCAGTATGTTTAGATTTTGTTTGCCTTTGGTGACAGCTTTACATGCAAAGCAGCCCATGAGTCTGTCATGTTCAGTCACCATCAGGATTCCTACTTTCTCTCCTCTCATTATGTACATTGCTGTCAGGCTCTAAGGGTAGTTTGCAGCTTTATTTTGTTCCTCACTGACATTGGACAGGGCGCAAAATCTTGGCTTGTTGTTGACATTGTGTATTTTGTCACAGCAGGTGATGCAGCAATTGAACTGGGCTCATTAAGTCTATAAAACTCATTAGAAAGTCCCATAAATCGAACTGTAATTCCATCAATAAATGTCTATCCAGCTAACCTCTATCTAAAACTAGTTAGCCATCCAGAGATATATGGCGTTGGTCTACCTGCTCTGCCAAATCAGAAACAATCTGTGCAAATATATGGTCTATTATATTGCACACATTAATGATTGCAGATGTCTTGTGGTAACATTTTCCATTCTTTTTCTACGTTCAACTCTTCCCATCTCATTCTTTGGTTTCCCTGTAAATTTTCACACACATGCATGTCCACACATTCTTATCAGACTCTCAAAGTAACTCAGCACCTCTTTCATCTCTATTTCTCATTTGCTCCTCTGTCTTCACCCCGTCCTCTAATCCCTCCCATTGCCCCCGTGCCTGCTGTTCATCCACGTGTGATTGATGGAGGGATGCATTCATCCTTCCCTTCTCCATTCAGCGCTGCTCTGTCCCTAAAGCCCCCCTGCCCATCCTTCTCTCTTACCTGTCACCAGATGGCTCACCACCTGCCGACAACAGTCAACAAAAGCTGCAATTACCCTTCATGTCCAACAAAGGGAAACTCGCACAGTGCACACACACACACACACACACACATGCAAGAGGAGTGGGATATGAGGAAAGTAAACTGCGACCATCATGCCATCACTCACCTAAACATATGGTCTATATGACATCATTATCATTCTAATCACAGCAGTGTCTTCTAGTCTTTGTAAACATTCAAACCATCACAAATTTGTTCTCCACTCCACTGGATTCATGATCAGAGGGCATATTAACAAGACTTGAGCTCTAAGTTATCTACCCAGTCATTATGATTTGCATCATTTTTAACATCAGTTGAAAACCGAGCAGAAGTCGGCACATAACTCATGGCGTATAGAAGCAAATGAAAACGTCGCTGCTTGTTCCCAAAAGCCTCCACATCAATGTAGTCTGTCATCACACATTGTTAGAAGTTGTATTCAGCGTCATGTACACTCAGACGAGTACCCTGACATCCACGTTTACACGGAGCCCTACACAGTTGAGTTAATGATGGGTAAAGGGAGCCAGATTGGTTAGAACTGCAAGCCTGTGTCTTTATACCTTAATGACGGTTATTATTCTGTCATACTGTGACTCCCACTATGCAGGAACGTTACTGACTGTAAGATATTTTCCTCCACACACCATAATTACATGTGATTGATTATGCATGTGTGTGTCGTGGTGTCTGTCGGCAGTTCCCTATTGCCGCTGATAATTACAAAGATGACTGACAGCTGTGATGAACGGAGTTACTGCTTCACTGTCATCCGGTTGCCATGCAAAAATGAGGTCTGAAAACAGAATCATGAAACATTTTATTATTGAATTAGAAATGAAGACTGATTGTTCAATATGATATGTGTGAAATATATCCTCCTTTATACAAACCTTCGTCACAGTGTGATGCTTCAGTTAGAGTCTTCCATATTTTCTGGAGGCACTCCTCCATTCCAGACGAGCAAAGAGAGAGAGAGATGTCAGGAGGTGGTTGGGGCAAACACGAGAGTATTCCCCAACAGGGCCATGGTTGGATTCATGTTGCTATACAAAGGCAAGGTATATTATACTAAATTCCATCCTTATTCGTCTTCGGTTCTGCAGTTTGTTAAAATGTGGTCATTCTACTTACACGTTCAAACTGGAACACATTCTGTAAAAGTGCTCTGTGAAAATAACACAGCGTTTTGATTTGGGTCAACACGTGTCAAACGCTGCATTTCCCTTTGTTTCAGGGAGCACGAGGCAGCTAGTTACTGTTATGTAGGTTACTGTACAATACACGTGTTGACCTGAATTATCAGAAGTCATGCCCCACCTCTCGCCCATAACTGACTGGGATAGGCTCCAGCGTGACCCGTGACCTACTAGGTGGAAAATGAATCTTGAAAGAATGAATATGTTAAAATATAAATAAAATATCTCCTGTCCACAAATAAGAATGTTAAAAAAATATCAATTTAGTTAACTGAGGTCACTCTGGGGCACCAAAAGGAAATTCAACTCCAAGTGTGATAACTGGTTAAGCCTCGTTCATTTCAGGAAATCTCTACTAAAGCTCAACAACCTCCAAGGAAACAGGTTTAAATAAGCCTGAGCTGCGTTTACACTGCACTCTGCCTTTCTAAATTAAAGTGGCTCAGGATGACTCTCCAGAGGAGCTTCAAGTCTGGCCCAAATAAAAAATAGGGCTGTCACTGCCATCACAGCATTTTTCATTATGGTTCATGACCAAGCAGAGCAAAAATTGGAGAGTGACTTTAACCTGCAATCTCTTTCTTGACCAGCAGGGTGCAATTCCACTAGTTGCAGATATGTGTCATCTTTTATGCAAACCTATGGACAAAAAATTAATGGTCTACATATATTTCAAGAGACAGGGCTCTCCTGTGATTGCTTAGATTTTTGTTCCATTTATAGTAAAACAGACAGTAAATCAAAATTATTTAGAGCATGGTTAAATTATGAAGGACAGGTTTCTGCAAAAGTCTCCCCATGTTCTCAGTCGGATTCAGTCCAGACATCCATAATTGGCTGAACTGGTTAGCAAATCTTTTGTAAGGCTAATATAAATTATTTGGTTGTGTGATTGGATTAATCTGCATAGCAATACATTTAAATCTTAAGAAAGAAGTCTATAACTTCCAAATATCCTCACATTTTGACCAATTTGCTGTTTCACTGGCCCATTTTAAGTTGTATTATTTGTAGGAACTTTGCTGTACGCACCGATGCCTTTCAATAAACTCACTTTTGCGATTTCATACTCAAGTGAACATTGATTTGGTTTTATTGAAAAGTGGATCCATTACTTGAGGCCAAGCAAGACGATGGCTTTAGCTGTCAGTGAAATGTCCATAAAGAAGTAGAGCATTGAGACTTACAGCTCAGAAATGAAAAAAAGTCCTCATCCATGCATGAATCACTTTGCCTTACTTCTTCCTTAATTAGTCCATTCCAGGTTATGATGGATATATCAAATATGATTTATTTCCATCTCATATTTCACATGGGTTCTGAATATTTATTACTGTGTGGTGTTATTGGTTATTGCTGCTTTCAAATGTGAATGTGCTGTCATGCATACATGTACACACATTTACAGACTCACATAGACACACACACACACACACACACACACACACACACACACACACACACACACACACACGCACACACAGACAAAGCTACGGGATGTTTCTCACACAGGGAGGCCAATCAAACTTTGCTCTCTCCTCGTGGAGCAATCAGCAATAATAACCAGACCAATTACATCAGTCAATCATGTAATATCAATTATTCCACTCCTTAGGTAACACACTAAAATCCTTTTACATATGCAGACACACTTTTACACATAACATCTACGCATACATGTGCTAAGTTATGTGTGGAATTTAAATGCGAGTCAACTATCTTTAGATTTTAATGAAAGCAGAATGTAGTTTTCAAGCTGTTCCACTTGACAAATTAGTTCACATTTATTGTGCGATAGTTTTCACATCACCTCTGTGTCTTGTCATAAAGATGCTGTTACAATATGTTGACATCTTGCATGCACTGACATGCTGTTATCTTCACAAGCCCACAGCACATTTAAGCCATATTTACATTTCCAGTGAACCTCTGTTCAGAAGGTTCTGTCTAGTCTTGTCAGAAGCTCTTACCAGGGATACATGAAAAGCAAACTTAGAAGAGAAATTTAATACCCTCACAAAGGTGGGAAAGATTCACAGTTAGGAGCCCCAACATATAATAGTACAGTCATTAAAGGCTGTCACGAGAGTTCGTAAGCTGTTTTCAACGGTTGCATGAAGCCCCAGACAAGCAGGCTGCGTTCTAAGAATTTTCTTTTTCTAGGCAAGTGTGCATCCATGTCTATGATGTTCTATATATACTTCACTCATTTTATTTTGACCATGGGTCCCAAGTCATTTACTTTTTCACCCAAATTGTTTACTCCAACCCTTTTACAACATGTGCTGGCAACATAAGGATATTTCTCAAAAAACGCCTGTTTTCTGTAAGAAACCAGAATAAATGTAAGCACAAGTACCTTCCAGTTTCCCTTGGACTCCATAGATGTTTCCTCCACAGATGTAAGCATCTTGTTCCTTCACATTGTTTTGGTGATGTAGAAATGATATAGAAATAACCTAGCAGGTGACTTCAGGTGTTGCATGAATTCCATTAGCTCCATATTCAGCCTTGGACAAATAATAGATCTTGTCACCGGTAATGCATGTCAACTTTTCAACACTTGCCATCTCGCTCCACTTTACATCACACATGTTAATCTAAATTCTGGTCACTAACATGCGAGCAATTCATCTGGGCACTTTGACCTTGCGTTTTGCTCCTGCCCCTTAACCACACCTGAAAAATTTGACTCGCAATAGTGAAAATTCTGAGGTCTTTGCCAGTTTATTACAATGGAATAAGAATACATTTAACTTTGCCAGTCAGGAAAACGAAAGCGTCTTTCCAGAAAATATTCAGTGAATTAATTTGGATTAAAAGGCTTCGTGGGCGGCACAAGCGCTGTCGCCGCACAGCAAAGTGGTTCCGGGTTTGTGTCCCGCTCTGTGAGCAGTTTGCATGTTCTCCCCATGTCTGCGTGGTTTTTCTCCGGGTTCTCAGGCTTCCTCCCACCTCCAAAAACGTGCGCTTCAGGTTATTTGGCCATTCATAATTGCATGTATAAGTGAGTGTGTGCGTGCGTGCTTGTCTGTGTCTCTGTGTGGCTTCACAGTGCACTGGTGTTGCGCCTGGAGTTTCCCCTGCCTCACTCCCTCAGTCAGCTGGGATAAGCTCCAGCCCCCCGCGACTTTCCACAGCGGATGAAGTGGTTGACGATGAATGAATAAATTAATAAAAGGCTTCTTTCAGTCCACCTCCATCAAAAGAACACATGATCCTACAGAGGTGTCACATCCTGCAAGCAAAATCCAAGGTTCATCTGTTGTAAAGCGCTATTTTACTATTTCAGTCGTCTGTCCAAAGTGGCATCACTGTGTTGATTAATTATATTCCTGTAGTGGCTTGGAACATTTGGTATGAGCCGAGAGCCCCACTTCCAACATGAATTTATTTACAAGATTCATTATCGGAAGCACGTCCAGCTCAAAATCTGTGAATTATTAACTTTAAAATATTCTCTTCTCCTGGTTGTCTGTTGAGTGGACAGGCTGTTATACCAAAGTGTATTGTAGAAGTTGGTGCTTTATGCTCAGGCCATGTTTTTTTACTGCAGAAACTTTAGTCACGCTGTCATTAAAACTCTTTCTTCTTGTCAACATGCTCAATCTGCAGCCTCTTTATTTGCTCATTGACATAATGAACTACCCTGAGTGTTTGCTAAAGACCTACATTATTTATTGATGAGGTTTCCGAGTTGACAATCCTCAACTCAGCCTCAAACACTGATCTTCAGTCAGAAAAGCTATGTATTGACCTGTGCAGGACTGCATAGACAGCTACTGATGATCAATGCATGACTCCAAATGAAAGCTGCTTTAAGGTGGTATTTATTTAAATGTAATCATGGTGATATCACCATAGTGTAAATCATGATATGAAAAGGAATGATTTCCTTGTGAAAAAGGGATGACACTTTGTGCACACTTGCAAGTGATTATCGCAAGATGTAGCTACAGACTACTTTCCCTTTTCCCAGGTTCTAGTGTCAGAAACATTATTTATCGTCTTACCAGAGTTTTTGTTATACCAGTTGGAAAGAATAAGGTGTGTCCCGAAGTGTTACGGCAGATTTGCATTTTCCCCTCAAGTTTACCAGACAGTCGTGCAGTGTGTACTGAGGACTATGCCACAAAACCCCACTCTCTCCTCTGACAACTCTATTACAAGACAATAAAGGGGGGTACAGGATTGGAAGGAATCCCACCAAGCTGAGATGGCAAACAGTAATTCCGTAGAGCAAATTGAACTTAGAATCCAATTCCATGGACAGATTTGATGTGATGTGAAGAAATTAACTTGTTGCTGACAGACGAACTGCAAATGAAGAAATAGACGACATTGTAAGACTTAGATTAGTATCACGGTAAAATATTGTCAAAGCTCCTTGTGTGTTAGATGTTTCCAGCTCTCAGTTGTTGTGTGTGATGCATCCAGGTTGTGTTTAGGCATTTTGTGCCTACATGGTATGTAATAGTAATGCTTAATGTGGCTCAAGTCAAATTTAGTTGAAAATACCCATCCATCCATTATAGTTCCAGGAGGGTGGATTTTAACCATGTCACCTGTATTAATAACCCGACTACAGGTTAAATACCTCCAAACCCCCACTAATCAGTCAGGACTGAAGAATCCTCTTGGATGAGAGGTAAAACCTCTTCCACCATTAAATACAGAAGTCCCGCTCTGTGCAGAGTTTGCATGTTCTCCCTGTGTCTGCATGGGTTCCGGGATATCCGGCTTCCTCCCACCTCCAAAAGCATGCGCTTCAGGGGAATTACTCGGTTTCAAAATCGCTCGTAGGTGTGAGTGTGTGCATGAGTGGTTGTCTGTTTACATGTGGCTCCTCAGTGCACTGGCGTCACACCCAGAGTGTACCCTGTCTCACGCCCCGAGTCAGCTGGGATAGGCTCCAGCACCTCGCAACCTGCAACGATGGAAGAAGTGAGTCTAGAAAGTGGATGGATGAAATAGAAATATGAGCTGAATACAGACCACAAAGACGGAAAAGGAAGAGCCATTGTTTGTTTGTATCTATTTATACCATCCACTGTTTGCTGACCACACTGTTTTGATTGGATTAGTAAGACTTTGTTTCAGCTCTCTGGTGACTTGTTCACTGTGAAAATAGCTGTATTTTTATTTACTGTATCTTATTATGTCATCAATGTTTTTTGTTTTAATTATTGTTGTAGCAGCATTTCCTGCAGAGAATTAAACCAGTGGAGCTGAAATGCCTTTGTAGTGTTTAGGAGTAGTGTTCTCTTCAATAGTGAGTACGTTGTGTTTCATTGTTATGTTATTTATTTTCTGGGCTTTCAAACAAAACTTAGCACCCACTAATTTGTACATACAAGACTCTCAATGCATGTTGGTCAAATCAACAAAGTAAATCCAGGCACATGTCACCTGTAATATCCGGCACAGATGGCCACCAGCGTCTCATACCAGGTGTGCTGAGGTTTCCTCCGCTTGCTGATGGCTCCTGACAAGTTAATATTACAGAAATTATTAAATGTTCTATATCATCAAAGAACAGTCCCTCTTCTGCTGTTGATGCAGCTTACTGCTGCATATTGCAGCCACTTGTATCTGTGCTTTGGTGAGTCTGTGAATGCACCAATAGCTTTGTGGATATATTATTGTCTTTTACATATTTGCATCATTTGGACCTCAAAATCAATTAACAGCCCATTGTTTTTCTTGCTATGAATAATCTGAAGTCAATTAAATGTTAAATCTGTTCTGAGGTTCAGTAATTGTTTGAAGCTGCCTCCAGTAATTTATCATGTAAAACAACAAAATAGTCACTGTCACCTGAAGATACTGGTAACTGTGTGAGAGTGTGTGTGTGTGAGTGGGATCAAAACCTGTGCGCAGAAGAATAGTTGCTTGCAGATGAGCTTTTCTGCATGGAATACAGTGCACCCTCATTCTTTGCAGTTAATGCATTCCAGGAACCGCACTCGATTAATGAATTCCACGATAGCGCGACAAACTATTTATCTTTACGGTAATTTAAACATTTATGACCCACCCCATACTGATATTAAACCACCTTCTATCTACAGTATGTAACCTTTCCCCACACTCTTATCAACTGTTAAAACACTTTTGTGTCTCACGTAAATCCGAGACTCACAAAACCGAGCGCACTCCCGGATGCCGTCAGCCAATAGAATGCACATATGGTATCACGTGACTGCCTCCCAAAAATTCGCAATGGGGTGAAGTTGCGAGTGTTGATGCGCAAATGCGCGAGGGTGCTCTATATATAGATTTATATATCATTAATCAGAGAAAGCTCACTTTGTGTGTGTGTGTGTATATTTGTCAGTATGTGTGTGCTTGTCCTGTACATGATTTGAGATGATTGTATGTATGTTTTTCTAAGGTCTCCCTCGTGTTGAGTTGTGTGTCGAGTGCCAAGAAGGACAGACGACATGGGAAACCAGGGCTCAGTGCAGGAGACAGCAATGTTTAATAAATCACCAGTCTGAGGTGCATATCCTTTTCACACATGCAGGTTCTTGTGTGTTTTAGAGTGTGTGCATGTACACATTCATTAGTTTTGGCTTAGTGGAAGAGTAGCTTTACTCTGCCTCCTGGTGTGAGTACACATATTTTGCCCTTGGGAGGGTGACAGAGAATTATGGCTTAAAATGGCTTGATTGAATCAGGGAGAGTTTACTTGGAAAAGTGCTGCGATGCCATATGGAGCTGAAGCTACACTTTGACTCAGTGTTTTGGAGCAACAGCCTGTGAGCCCATTTCAAACTTGTCCAAGACTTCCGGGCTGAGAGAGATGATGAAATGTAACTTTAAAAGGATCTGCTGTTCTCTTATTTTCTCCTCTGTAATGTTGGTGTGAATTTTGAGCTGCTTGAAAAAATCTGGCTCTGATATTGAGAGGAGAGTGCAGTTGGAAGCGATGTTGCCCTGCGGTGAGAAGGTCCTGGGTTCTAATCCAATGGAGAAACTGGATTAAGTCTTCTTTGGCTTCCTTCCACCAACCAAAATATGCAATATAGGTAACTCAATTACTCTAATTTTGCCCATGAGTGCAGCTGGTTGCTTGTCTTTCTATGTAGCCCTGGGATAGACTCCAACATATTAAAGTCATACTATGACCGTGGAGTCACTATTTTGCCTTAAGGGTCAAAACATTACAGTAAACATTATTTTGCAAGTTAGTCAGTGTACATGAACTCCTTTCTTGATATCTGGAAATACTTGAGTAGTATTGAAATTACCGATTTAAGTTTGTAGTCTTGAAGTTGTGAGCATCCCAAGGTCTGCTCGATGCCATCTGGTCTGCTGAGAACATGCATATGACATTGCGCTCAGCTAGCGTGCCATGTGTAATGGTGCATTGCACAACTTCATATGCTTGTCTGTTGCACAGCACAGACAAATATTCTACATCCTCAGCAAAAGCATGAAGACTGGGAACAGACGTGAAAAAGTGTCTAAGATTCCATTCTGAAGCCAGCAGAGCAAAGGTGTTCTCTCTTCCTCTCCGAAGAGAAAGACTAGACAACTGAATCACACCATATCAATCACTCTAACATAACCCGATGGGAGTTATATGAAGAGAGTTTGAGATCAAAAGTAAATGAAAGGGAATGGAGAGTACTGAGGATCAATCCAGGTCACTTACCAATAAGGTGATGAGAATTTAGCACCAAAGATGCGGTATCCTCTGCTGCAATACTGCAGATGTTGTATTTGGAGGTTCTTTTGGTCGGGTTGGGTGTGAATTTATTATAGGTGAAGGTTATGACAAATGTCTCAGTTGTGCTCATTATGGTTTTACTGCAGCTCCTAGTCATCTGTGGCTGTATGCTGATAGACACCTAATTATAACAAGGATGAAAATCACATTCAGCTTGAGGTCGTCACAGATTTACCAATGTGGCAAAAATAAAAAATGAATTTTCATGAGTGCTATTTTTCTCATCCATGTCAGCCTTTTGAGGCTAAGTCTCGAGTTATGTATGAATTTCACAAAATGAAATGAATTAATGTCACGGAGGGCATCACAGGGGCATTTTGTTCTTTTTGTTTTTTTTGCCACTGTCATATTGCGGTGCAATGCAGATCTAAAGTGAGAGGAAATTCCCCCCTAATAGAATTCACACACTGAATGTTAAGACAATGAGGCATAAACATTCAAACGGGAGCTGGGGAGAATTCCCGGCATCGAATCAGCGATGGGTGTTTTTTGGTTTCTCTAATGAATGGACTGTCTTGACTGGATGCGGCAAAAGCTAGTGCAGATACTAAAAAACAGCCCTCTCCCAGCGGCCGGGACCTTTATGATCTCAGCCAGCCACAAGACTTCCACGGAAAACAATAATAATTAGGGATGAGCAGCAGATTGATACCGGGTCTCTGTGTGTCTACATGAGTTTGTGTATGTGTGTGTGTGTGTGTGTGTGTGTGTGTGTGTGTGTGTGTGTGTGTGTGTGTGTGTGTGTGTATGTGTGTGTGTGTATATATGTGTATTTGTGAGTTGCGCTTGCTTTTGTTGAAGTATTTGCCTCTGGGGATATAAATCAATGTGTCACGTAATTGCTTGAGTGACCTTTGCTGATAAGAGACGGTAGCCTTTTGAAATCTCTATCTGTCTCTGTCACTTTGGCCATCTTCACCTCTCAACCACTGCTTTCTCTTTGTCACATGATTATACACAAACACACACACACACGCACGTACGCACGCACGCACACACACACACACACAGAATATGCTGCTTGCGAGGACTTTGTATTGATTTGCTTATTGTTAACCTATGCACAGTGTCATTCTAATTCTGACCGTTAATTCCATCACCCATCACCTGAATCTCACCGGTTTAATTCAATAACAGAGCAATAAGAGATTATACCCAGTGAAATGATCACCCTGACCTTTAATGATCTAATACACTGTATCATCAATCAAACAGACCTCAAGTGCCATTCATTTTCATTAGTGTAGAATTATAGGTAGGAAATGCATCCAGCATTGAACCACTTTTTGTGACAATGACCCTTTAAAGTCCACTAGATGCTGGCCCGCCTTGCCTTACTGCTCCAGAACTTTTCCCACATGCCCCATCCAGCACTCCTTTCCCCTCACATGCATGATTGTAACTATTGACCTGCACCTACCTGTTCTTACATACCTCGGGTTAACCATAGAAATCATCCTGGCTCTCATTGTGACATCTGGTTAATAAAAGTTTGGAGGCAGCACAATTCCTCACCATCACTTTTTTATGTAATTGAAAATGCCACTCCTTTACCCTTTATTTAGAAACAGAAGCTTCTCTGATTCTTTCTTTTTCGAGAAGGCTCCTTACATGCTTCCTATTAGCTGCCGCATATAATCAAACGGAATATTTAAACCCAGTTTAAGACATAATAATGTCCTTTTCAATAATCCTTTCTTCCTAGCTCGTATGGTACATCCCTTTTGTCTTTTCTCGGTCTGTGCTAATTCATGCCAGCTTTTTTAAAAGCTATGCTCATTCTTCTCACATTGGGGATAATGATACCCACTGCATACAGGCCTGCATATATCTTTCTGGATGTGTTAACTCTCTCTAGTATATATTTGTCTCTCTCTCTGTGTCATCTAAATCCCCTCTATACTTCCCATTTTTCCATCTTCCATTCTTCCATTTATTTTTTCATCTCATGTGCCTGACAGTTTTGTCATTTACAGCAGCATGTCATGTTAAATCTCTCCCATGCTGTCGTGGTAACTTGTGGAAAACAAAGAAGAAAAAAAAGAGGGAGGAGAAATGAATAGAAGAGTGATTTGTCGTTCCAGGTAGTTGCTCCTTGGGGAACTGTAATGGCTGGTGGCTCTTCGAGTTCTTCCCATACGTCATAAATGTCCGCCGCTGACCAACGCATCCTACACTTGCCTGACTATATGGTGCCGCTATGTGTGAATATTATGGCAGATCATTGTGTTTGTACATGTTGCACAATGCATACAGTAGACAATGGTGTAAGTAAAAGTAGTGTTACTTTATAGAAGTTGTAATAAAGTTGATTAGAATTTAAAGTTTTGAACTTCTGCTCTGTCTGGATGGATGCTCTGGATTCACCATTGGAGTCTTCTATCCTTGGTAGATTCAAATTCTAATTTGCCAATAAGTTGACTTTGAAGTCTTGAGCTGACTTCACATGCCTCGCTGGTCATGATGTCATATATTACCCAATAGTTAAGGTTTGAACAACACCTAGGTCAGTACATCAGTTCACCCTCCTCAATCCTAATGGTGACATTGTATCTGATTTTTTTTATTGCAAAAGGAATGTTTTAATCTTTACTATTATGCAGACACACAAAAGTAATATTATTTATTACATATATGACTTAAACCTATGTTGTCCGTTTTCATAAGGTGATTTTTTTGTGACAAATGTGAGTGTTATTATTGTCTGCATGCATGTGCTATATTGAAACAAACAGGAAGCTTTCCATAATAAACTCTAAAGAAGGACAGGCTTAATAATGTTGTCATCCTGCTGTACAGTTGAGCTCAGGTTGCACCCCCTAATGATGTCTGTCAAACACTCCTGTTCTATGTCCCTACTCCTTCCCCTTTAACTTTGTCACTTTTCCTCACTCAGTCTAGCACTTGCCTTTCTCGTTTCCCTCCATCTCCGTCTGCGTCTCCACCTGACTTCCCTCTTCGCAATCGTCCTAAATGTGTTTCTGCCCATGGCCTAGTTTTCATTGCAGTTTAAAAAGACATCAATGCTGTAGTTGTTGAATAATCTGTATCATTTTGCCAGAAGGAGAATATAAAACTCCCTTTTTTTTTTGGAAAAAAGAGAGAGGGAACAAAAATCTGGAATTACTGGAAGGAGCTAAAAATGGCTAAAAAGACTTATTTTTTTTTAATCTAACCACAGAATGAGATCTGAGGAAAATCAGGTCATTGACTGTCTGTTTCTGCCTGAGTTTTATACTGGAACATTTTTCCATTTATTGGACTCTGTGACTTTTTTTATATCATCGTACTTATGTTCGTCACAACTTATGTTGTATTTTATAAAACCATTTATTGCATATTTATGTGATACAGGCTCCTGCTTTCTGGCCACCAACCACTAGGTAGTTGTTTCCCATAATTTTTTTAACATGACGTTTCATCATTTTGAATAAAGGATTTTTACGGTTTGACACTGCTCAGAATGATCTGAAATAAAGGTGAAATGTAAGATTTATTTTGACAGCAGCCTCCTAATGGTCGATAATCCAACCCAGGGGCACTGGGGGTGGATTCCTGCTGGTGAATTTGATAGACCTGTCTCCAAAACAATAGGCTTAAATCCTAACGAAGATATTCCACAGCTTGAAAAACACTTAGAGCCTTTCTGTCTCATTATTACTTGTAAAGGTTTATGTCATTCCTGCTTTGTTTATTAAAAAAATATAAATTACTCTATTATTTATGGCATGAAAAAGCAGATTCGGTGCTCCTACACTTTTACATGTAAAGTAACAAGTCGCAGTGCTCAGAGGTGTGTGCAGGTCTGTGGTAAAAAGTTGATGAGGCTTTCCTGTAATTGGTGTAAATATTTCATGGATGGAAAGATGCTGAAAAACAAGGACTGGCAGGCAGGAAAGTGACCTGCTTTCTGCACCTTCTACGGTTGTGGAAGCACACGCACACACACACACACACACACACACACACACACACACGCAAACACACACACACACACACACACACACACACACACACACACACACACACACAATACAGTAATGACGTTCATTGCTGCATATACAGTAGTATACACTACATGTTTACCCAGAGGATGTGCTCTAAATTGTAGTCCATTAAGTGACTTTTTGGAACAGTATTGTTTCATGTCGGTAATCTGTCATGGGATTTTGTGCACTGCAGCCATAAGTAGGGTTACATAGATGTGGATTAAGAATAATGAGATTTTTATTTGTCATTCATGCAACTCAAGATTATATTTATTCGCGCGTGTGTGTGTATATGTGTTTTTTTGTGTGTGTGTGTGAGTGAGCCAGATGTTTTCGGGTCTCTGGAGCACATTTAACCCCTTTGGATTCTTAAATACTGTGAGAGACTCAGACATTTATGACATGAAGGTCTCAGAAAATAATCGAAATCTTCAGAATGCATCCAAGATGGCAAAGTGCCTCGACAGGTAACTTTCTTTTGTTATTCTTTCATCCTGGGTGTTCGGTGCTAGATTTCCATCGATTTTTTCCTAGTGAGTTTCAAATGTCAATCAATGGAGTGTTTTCCTTCTTTTGTTGAAGTGTTTAGGCTTCTGTTTGCTCTGAGTGAAAAAAAAAAAAATGCATCGAAGACACTGACCAGGATGGTGTGTGTTTGTGTGTGTGTCTGTACTGATGTGTCTGCCTACCTGCAGTATTCGGTCGTGCATCAACCGCAACCAACCATCATTCCTTGGCTTCCCGAATTTCCAAACATCTTCTCTAGGGATTACGTCCTCACTTGCATTGATGCTTTGCATACCATGAGCATAAACCACGCCTCTAATTTAGTGCAGTTTATTATGTGTTGTCCACTGGATGGGCACCGTGGAGAAACATCTCCCATGGTTCGTCCACTGGAAAGGAACCCTAGAGGGCACTTCATATAAATATCTACACTTGAACTGAGTCTCAGAGGACATTTGATTTTATTTTATCCACTACAAAGGGCTTGGAAATGTTTTTATTGTATTCTTATAGAAACCTGGCATGAAGACACAACATCAGTCTGACACAACCTACAGATGGGTTGTTGTATGGTCACTGAATCGAGTGCACATGCTAAAATATAACTGGTCTTAGCTTGAGGTCAAGTTTCAAAGTACATCAATTCCTGGAAGAAGTGATAGCCGTCAGTCATAAAATCGTTCTGTCCTTATTGGGGTTAAGTCTCTGGTGTTCCTTCCCCAGTCACGCATTATTGATCCATGGCTAATGGAAGCATTTGCATTCATTTCAGATCTTACTGTCTGGTTTCAAATCTTTTCTTTTCTGGCTCTGTTGGGTTTTTGTATGACAATACATTTCTTTTAGCAACATGAAAAGCATTCAGGGATGTATTTCATACACAGGAAGATATGAAAATGTGACTCACCATACGCCAAAGGAGCACCTTCTGCATATCAGCACCTTTGCAAATTTTAACAAACTACTTAAAGTGAAGGAACAGGGACCAGAGCTTTGGGAGTTTTCCTCAGAATTAATGTTCGACATGCTCTTGAAGAAAACTCTAAGGTATTGCACGTCTCAGTTTTGTTCTAAAATTAAGATTGGAGCAAATGAGGATAGGACTTAACAGAAAGGGAGTGAAACCAAAAAACACACACTGGAATGAAGCCACCTACCTGCCACTATATCTTTGAAACATAAAGCAACATCACACTTGCTACAACTGCACACATAACCATGCACACAATTTGATAAATATAGACAAAGATTTTTTTTTTTAATTCTTTGCAATGAATTTTAGCTCTTTGCACATGAAAGACAACTGCACTATTTCAATTAGCAGGACACCATTCCTGTCTTGCTAATCCAAAATGTCCCTTGTGTCGGTGTGGATTCACACATACACACACACACACACACACACACACACAGAGAGAGAGACAGACACACACCACCTGCTATGTGTTTTGGGAACCATTTAGGCAAGTTGAGCAACGATCTGTTTCATTCATCTCCAGCACAAACAAGAGTGTGGTTCTCTGGAGACCATGTGTGTGTGCTATCAGGTGTTTTTTCTGCATTGGTATGTGTATGTGTATGTGTGTGTGTGTGTGTGTGTGTGTGTGTATACAGGACTTATGTAATGTTGGATCGAAACTGGAGGAAATGCTAGGAGAAGGCGAGAAGGCAACCGGGGAAGAGAATTTGTATCCTCCTGGCACCTGAGACACACTCTAGAATCTTAGCATACACCTGAACCACAGGAGGACACCCCGAGTGTGGAATATCAAGGTGTCTCATCCGGGTGTGAAATGATTTGGAAACAATTTTTATAGACACTTTTTAAAACACCTGCAAATCAATGGGAAAAATGCATACAGAAATCTGACTTTTGAGTGTTTCCTCACCTTCTCTTCCTCTTCCTCTCCCTCTCAAAAGTTGAAACACACACTCACACACACACACACACACACACACACACACACACACACACACACACACACACACACACACACACACACACACACACACACACACACATGCACATACACACCTGTCTTAAACCCCAATGGGGATGGTACAGGAAGCCGTGGAGCTGCAGCCAAGCGTATACAATCAATATGGTGCAAAGTTTTCCAAACTGAAACTGTCTGCCTAAATTAGCTAATAAAAAAATGTCCTATCGTTTTACAGATCGTCTAAGACGTGTCATCGTTGAGAGCATTCACATTGCTATTATCTGATTTGCTTGACAACAGAGATCCTGGGTGAATGTAAATCTACAACTGGATGAATAGGATGCAACAACCCAATAAATTCCCCTCTGGCAGAAATAAAGTTTCTTCAGCTTTTTTTTGTTTTAACAACTTGAATCTTTTATCATAAACCTTATCCGGTCCATACATACTGTTAGGTCCACATACAAAGTGAGAATAGAGGGTAGAGGTAAGAAGAGGTTATACAGCAGACAAAAATCGGTCACAGAAACAAGAGGAGACATAGCCTGAAGACAAATGAATGGACTTGCAGAAATATCATTTTTATTGATCAGTATGCCTCAGGTGACTGAAGTCAGTGACAGTGTCTCTCATTAATTCATACAGAGTCTGCACATACTCCTCCTGTCTCCTCTCTGCATTCATTTTTTTGAAATCTACTGCCTTGTTTCCCTCCAAACCACTTCTCTCTACAGCCTTACACTTCCTGTTTAGCCCCACTTCCACTCGAGTGCCATTAGATTGATGTTTCATCAGTAGCCCAGGATGAAGGTGAGATGCTGAGGGGATAAAAGGGGAGATATATACGAATTTTGACTTGGATTTGCTTTAAAGTATGCTGACCTTTCACAATAATGTGGCTCCTTTTCAAAATAAAAATTTGTTTGCAGAGGAGAAGGAAACAAACTGGACAGTTGAAAGCCTGAAAAACGTAGACATGCTGCACGCAACTTAACACTTGTAACTCAAAGCAGCAATAATAATGCTCAAGATTGTAGCACTAATGCACTACGTGCATGCAAACTCATGTTTCCAGGATTGTTAGCACTAAAGCATACACTTACATTGTCATCTGTTCACGTAACATGAATCAGCAGTTCTGCTGGATTAGTTCATGAACTCAAATTTATTTAGAAAAAAAAAAAAAAATTATGTCAAGGCACACACATCTGTACACTAACAGTCCACAGCAGCAAGTGACCAAATTCCTTAAACACACACATGAGCACACATGTACAGTGAACCCCATTGACCACAACAGGATTGACAATACACGCAAAGTCCATTTTTTTACAAGCCACACACCAGTAGTTTTGTTCTGAGCCGCTGCTTTCATGTTTAATGTATTTTGGATGCTGTTGGGTTCCAATTTTTGGTTCTCAAATTGCCTCAGACTCTACAGTTGCCACACAGCAGAGGTCAGTCCAATAACTTACCTCCCCTGGGCTGAAACGCACAAACCACATCAGGCCAATTCCACACACTGACACCCGGTAACACATAGGTAAGTCACACACTCACACACACACTCACCTACACAGACACACACATATACACATACACACACACACACACACACAATCACACACTCACACACACGTATGGACACACAAAGAGTAGCACCTCTGTGCACTCATCCAGAAATAACACATACACACACACACACACACACACACACACACACACAAACAAACACATACAGCTTCGTGTCTCATGCATGCATTTCTCAGTTCACAGTTCACATCAATTAGTGATGCTTTGTAAGTGCCGGCTCTGACCTTTTATAGTGAAATTGAACTTTTAAGAATAAAAGTCATGTGATCTTTCTAAGCGGAACATAATTTGTAAATGTTAAGCTGTGCATCTCAGCTTCAACAAAATCAACAGGTTTCCTTGCCCTTCCCAAAGAATCTAATTAAATACATCTAAATAAATCACTCCATCAGACTGCTGTGTCGTCACGGTGTCACCATGTTCATGCATACATAACAAGTTATTATACATTTGTTATGCATGGGAAAAAAAGGTAGATTTTAGTCACAGACGGACACACACACACACAGAGTCAAACAACTGTCTTCCAGTTGATTGACTCATATACTGAAGTACAAGAGTCAAACCACTGAAAGACAGAACAAGATGATTATAAATGTAAAACACAGTGTCTTGGTAATTATGGTAAACATTAAAACTTGATTATAAGTTGTTGGTTGTCAGGTATTGAAGGATCTTAATAGACTCACCTAGAGTTAAGAACACAGACACCATTACAACACGGTTATCATTTTCATCACATGTCTAAAGTCTAGTCCTGTGGATATCTATGCAAATGTTTGACAGCTTTAACATTAGCATCTGATATCAATACTGAAGCATCATAATGACGTAATGTCAGACAGCGGCTAATGCTAATCATTAACGTTATCACTCAGTTGCTCCACATGTGTTAAAAGTGAAAAACTCTTTCTTCCACAACTTACATTATTTTCCATATGAATAAACCCCAAACAAGGAATTTTCATCTGTTTGATGTGAGTGTGTCTACCGTCTCCCTCACACTCCTTGCATCTCCTTTCCATATTAACAGATTCTCTTTTTCAGCCTACCAATCTGTGGAATGAGCGATTCCCAAGGGAATGCACGGCGCTCCGACACCTTGTGCTTTCCGAGTTAAAAACAGTGTTCTTCAGCAAACAAAAAGGTTATCCAATTAAAAGTAATTGCCTGAGAAGAGGAATTGATGCACTATTCTTCCACTGTGTTATATAAATAAATAATGACAACAAGTAGCCCGTGGCATTTGTTATTGCATTGTTCAACGTAATGTCCCCTCAACCCCCCCCCCTCCCCCCATGGTCCTTCTGTTCAAAAATGGTGTTATGAAATGAAACAAGATGGGGGGCAGAGGATGGAGACCTAGAACATGGAAAATTCTGAATATAGAGCAAGACAAAAAAGAAAGAAAGACAGAAAGACAGCTGAAGGTAGCATCAAAATTAAACACCTATTCTAGATTGGTGCAACAATTCAATTACAAGGGTCACTTGTACAATATATGTTTGTGTCAGTAGTCAGCATCATTGCTCAAGTCATCATTTGGTGTTCTGTCAGCATGTTTTTTTGTTTTCTTCTGCCACACCGGACTGCAAGTGTCCCACAGTCCAGCTGTAATCTGTTTATAATCCTTCAGTGAGTAAGCATAGCATTAGAAGACAATGTTCTCTGAAATGTGCATTCATTCAACTTCATTTAGTGTTCAATTTACCTCCCTTTTTCTGCCGTGTGGACAAGATATCTAGCTTTCCAGTCCAACTGTCTAATTATCAGGCTGACTTTATTTTTCTCTTCCTTTTTTTTTTCAAAAGTATTCTTTACCTTAACATTCTATTAAATAGCCTCAGGTCATTTGAGGTAGATCCTCACCTGAGCTACAAAAATTAATGAAGAAAAACACCACAACTTTGATGTGCACAAGATTGATGTCTGTAGATTGATAAGACTGGTAAATTGTTTTAATCCACATGCCAGCATCATTGTACCTGTTACTCTGTATTTGATTTTTTTATCTTAAAAAACTAATATTTGTACAACTCTTTATACTTTTATTATCCCACAGTGCTCTAACTCTTCAACTCATGCTTATTTGCCAGCACTGCCAGTAGACTGGAATTCACTGAGTTGGTTGAAATCCAAATACATGTTTATAGGGTTTCAAAGAAACAATGTTCCCCCATCGTGCCAGTACAAAACATATCAAAGACAATATTTTACACCATTATCTCTTCTTTCATTTAGCATGAACGAGCTCTGCCATCACAAACTCTGTGAAAATAAATCACAAACACTTTGCTATTTTGACCTCTACCCAATGTTGTTTGCTTTGTTTTATTGCTATGACATCTGAGCAATGATAAAATGCACACAGAAGTAAAGAATCTTTTTATTTTTTTATTTTCTGCCACACAGAGTTAATCAAAACAGCACTTAACCAGTCTGTAGAGCTACTTAAAAGAGGGCCATCATTTCTGCTGCCAAACAAAAACAGTGCAGCGGAGGAAATTGGAATGCAGTACAGCTGGATGAAGACGAAGAAGAGGACACGGAGGAAAGTGAGTCAGCGAGCGCCAACGACACCTCACTAGATGAGGGATGCAAAAAGAGGGTATAGTGTACTGAAATAGGTGTGATTGAAAAGCCACAACCAATTGAGGAACCACAAATAGCAGAAAGCATCAAGAATGACAACAATGCTATGACTAAAGAAGAACAGAACATGGCAGGGAAACAGAAAAGGAATGTCAATGTCGTCCTCTGTTTGTTCTTCGCACTGCAGTCTTGTAGCCATAAGTGGAATGGAGTCCTCCACATCTTTGTTCCCTTTTACCACTTCCACTTTTAGTCTTGCTTTCTCCCTCCTGCCCTATTCCTTTTATTTATCTGCCTCCTTTATACACCATTTTCCGCTGTGTGATCCAGCCTTTCCTCTGTCTGTCATGTACCCCCCCCCCACTTTCCCTCTTATCTCTATTTCCATCCTCCTTTATTTCCCTGCCTCTCTGTTCTTCCTTGTCTCTCCCACTCTAACCCTGTTTTCAACTCACTCATTTGGCTTCCACCCCCCCCCCCCACACACACACACACATACACACACTGTCAGTCATCTATCTCTATGTCTCCGTATTTTCTCAGTTCCTACTAGCTGGATGTATTGCTTGGAGTTTCCTTTTCCTTCTTCTCACTTCCCCAGCTTGGGATTTCTATAAAGGGAGACATAGGGAAGTGAACGGATGTTCTGCTATTTATTCTGATGTCTTGTCAAAAATCTGACTGACGACTATTCAGAATGATGGAGCGAGGGTGATGGGATTAGGAAGGACAGATGAATGCAGAGACAAGGCGGGTCAGTGGGTCGGATGCTCGCCTCGATGAGATGCCCATCTTAAAGCTTGCATGTCTTTTGAGCAGGCAGATTACTCTGCCATCAAGGCTTTGGAAGAAAGAAAGTCTGCATAAGTTTTATATAGGGCATATGTTATTATTTTTGTGCCATCATCAAGCGGTTTTGAGAAAAGATTGGAAAAGTTTTGTCTCCTGGGAGTGTTTGGAATCGTAAATGTTGAAAAGGGACAGTTCTGACCTGAAACCACTGCCCAATTGCTATGGCACATACCTTTTACTAAAGCTGCAAGTACACACACACACACACACACACACACACACACACACACGCGCGCGCGCAAAGACAGACGCCTTGCCACTTCAGCACCAGGGCCAGTGGCAGCCCTAGTGATACATCCAATGCCAAGAGAGGGGCTTAACTCTCAGCACCTTGGACGACACCCACTCCAAAGCTTATATGGTGTCTGTGTGTGTGTGTGTGTGTGTGTGGGGGGGGGGGGGGGGTGAGCCAGAGAGAGAGAGAGAAATCCTTTTTTTTTGCATTGCCATTGGTGACAGGCGTGCATGAGGCTGCTGCCTGCTGTGAGGTTACATAAGATCTGTCCCCATACCAGACTACAGCATTCACATTCTATTTATTAATCTGAAATAAATACAGTACCGCTGGAATACGAGGCCTTCATTGCATATATAGTATGTTATAGTAAAAAGCTCTCCTGTGAAACATGAAATCAGATCATGTTGGGATTACAATTTACTGAATTCTTTATAACGACAGTAGTTGTTAATGCCTGTTGCGTTGTCTTTCTGTTGTGTTTGCCTTGGCTTTAGACTGCACTAACTGTTCAGTAAAGGGAATCACCTCCTCCTCCTCCTGTTGGAACATGAAAGGTCTTGTACGATGTCTTTTCTTCATGAGGAGCAAGTATTTAAAATTGCTGTATAAAGTACGATACCATGCATTCACCCCAAACATGCATATGCAAACACTAATCCATTTACACACAAACAGATCATTTGCATATCTTATTTCTGTGTAATGCAAACTGGAATTTCCCTTTCCGTAGCTTCACTCCCACGTAATTGCGATCATGTATCGGCTTTTCTCATAACAGTTACACGCATAGCAAAATTTTCAAATATGTCTTGTGTTGCATAAATTTGCTATACTTAATGCACATGATCAATTTTCCCACCGTTGCCAATGAGTGTTCCCCATAATATGCCATTTAGTTCAGTTCAATTAGGCTAGTAAACACATCCACACACACAAACACAAGCCTGGTTGTCTCAGTTTGATTCTCATATGTTACTGTACAGTATTGAGTCAATACTGTACAGTAACATATGTTCATATTTCTTGTCACATCAGCCATCATGTACAACCTCCCGCCATCGATCTTTCACCCTGCAGCTAATTAACACACCACATAGCAGCAACACAACATCCACTCTGTTTAAAACATATGACTCTTACACTCGTTTTGCACCGACAAACATCAAGGATTCTGGACAGATGGTGAAAACACCATGAGCAATATTAACACCAGACTTGTCAACAAAGTAAAATAAGCTTAGATGTTGACAATGTCACAGATTTATTAAGTGGTGCATTTAAAAACACACAAAATGCTGATTGTATTCCATTTTGTCACCGTGTCGTGCTGTTTCACAAAGATAAAGGAATGTGAAACAACAAAGGTTTCTCCTTGCCTTTATGTTTAACCCATCTAATTCATATAAACTAATAGCTTGTGAATGGGAGGACATTATGCTGACATCAGCATCTTCTTTTTTCTTTGGAATCAGTGTTGACCAGCCAATCACTGAGTGGCAGAAAGTACAAAAATTGTACTGAAAAACACTTTGTCATTTGAGTACATCTTGTTTAGAACAGATTATCACAGGCACCCTTGGAAACAAAGTGTATTAATTAGTCCATAAAATACATGAGGAGCTCAATGAGAGCAAGTAAAAACCTACCATGTCATTTTCTTCTTAAGGTAATTAAGAGAGAATTATAGGCTGAAGCTTTATTGTTTGGACAAGTACTCTGAAGGAGGCTCATACCATTATCACCCAATTTACTTTGCTTTATTTCTACAATAGGGTGTATAATCATGTACCCATATGGATAAGATTATCTCAGTACATCTTGTGGAATTTTAAATCGAAGTCTTTATTTCGCTCATTTCATTGTTCTTTTTTCTTTCTTTTCTCAATCTCTGTCTCTCGCTCTAATTTTATGCCTCTGTTTCTCTTGTCTTCTTTTGAATCTTTCCTCGATCCCTGGCCGTCTCCAGCATTATGCTAACGCATTTAAAAAGCAAGCTCCCGCTGTGCTGGGTAATCCTTTGATAAAGCTATATTATATTAATGCATCTGCAGGGTCTGAGATTGACCTCAAACTGATCTGTCTCTGGGGTGACACCCCCATCCCAAGGTTAAACCAAGGTCAAAATAAATGACAGACTTTAACTGTGAACTCAGTGACTCAACTATGACACACGCATATACGCTACCACATTTATAGAAACATTGCCATGTGCAACTTGCATTACAAACCATGCATGAAATCACATTAATGGCCAACCATAAACATATAGGAATGTCCTTTATCATAAAGTCAAAGCCACATTAAAGAATAAACCCCGAGCAACACTTTAGCCACGACATCGACATTAACCAGCATCTTGCTGTAGGTAGTTACATTTTTTAATTTTACACTTTTAAATACAATTCAAATACATAATTTCCATTCCATGTATAGTCAAGGATACCAACTGCATAACCTCATGCCCACCTCAGTTATTACAGGTATTAGCGTCATCAGGACCGGAGGTGGACGGTTGTTCCATGTTGAGGATGTTGGAGGGAGTGAGGTTGAGGGGTCAGCCGATCGAGGAAGCCTGCAAATCTAATAATAGCCCAGAAAGCAAAGTTCTGGTAAGCAACGTATGTGAACAGGTCATTAAGAGCAAAAGCTGAAATGCCACAAGTATCTAGCTAGCACTGATGATTGCTCAGATATGAAGCATCTATTGTTGACATTCTGCTGTTGGCAAGGGCAGCAGAGATACATGCTTCCTCCATGATTCAAGGCACATCCTCATCCACTAGGGAATCAATGAGCTTTGGAGGGACAGTATGATGCAGAAGGTTCTCCTTTTATCTTTTTCCCCATGTAGCTCTGAGTAGGTTCCAACTGACTACCATAATGACAAGGATGACAACACTTGATGGCTTCCAATTTGTGAGCACGGCCAATTGGAATCCTGTGTTTCTGCAATGGTGAATGAAAACGTATTATGCACACTTTTCCTTGACACATTTTCATCCAATGGATTACTAAACTGCAGTTGCTACCAACATGACTGTTGGTCAGATTTTAATATTTATGTATATTTATGTGAGACTTGTTTCCGAACCTACTGTAGATGAAAGGTGGTGCCAATCACATTCACATTGAATAAATCTTTTAAATTTAAACTGTCGTTAAGGATTTCTTTTTTGACAATATAATATGTAAAATTACTAAGTGTTCTTTGATGACACAAAAGAACTTACTCAAAGCTGTAGTGTTGTGTTCCTGGTTTCTCTAGAACAGGACGTCCTTAGTCTCACTGGCTGAATCACATCCGAATGAATGCAAACACAGTCCTTTTGTTCTTTTGTCACACGCAATCTTGTGCGTGATTGTGTTTGGAATAGTTTCTGTTGCCTTTCATGTTCGCATGCGTGTGATGGATATGTGTGTGTGTGTGTGTGTGTGTGTGTGTGTGTGTGTGTGTGTAACATGTCAGCACTCTTTTTTACTGTTTGTGCATGTCTGTTGTTAAATCTCTGTGTGCCGTAAGAATCATTACTAAATGGATCTACAACCATTTAAAAGGTTGTAGATCTTCTAATCAGATTAGAAGACCTGATTCTGTCTTCTAATCTGTTTCCCTTTTGTCTCTGTATATGCTGGCTTTTAATGATGATTTCATTTGAATGCAATAATATTAAAATGATGATGTGTGTTTGTTTTTTAATTAACAGATACTGTGAGCTGTAACATGCAAAGATGGATGACTTAATATCTCATGGCTCTAATTTTGAGTTTAAAATTGCTTTTTGTTGTCACCCTGTTTTCCTTGAATCACACATAACTTTGAACAACTGCAACACTTTGATGAGCATCTCCTTTTTCTTGCAAATTCCAAACCAAAACATTAAGGCACAAATCAGCTTAGTGAGTGGGTGAATGCTGCACTTGTAAAATCAATATTTTTTCATTTTGCCTTTGTCGATTCTCCGTGTGAGGCTATAATGTCATTGTGTCGTGTCATCAGCTGAAAGACAATGATATATATTTCTCATTATCTGACTGGTAATTATTGCCGGTGTTTACCAAATAGCTTCAATACCTTAGCAACATTTCTACAGCAGATGTCATGAAGGGGGATGACCCAAAGAAGATGGAAAAAATAGGATTTTATATGATTTACATGTATATTAAGTCACTACATGGCATGAAAACTCAAAATTAGCCCCACTGAACTCTAAGTCATGAAGGGTTTTTTTGCACATCACAGACAAAAATATGAATTTTCCACCAACTTCCTGTGCTGTCCCTACCTGCTACATGCTCCACTTTATGCGTCAGCCACACAATGAGAGTGTGTGTCTGTTGTGTGATGCTGGGCTGGTATTGTGGCGCTCAATGGGCTGGAAACAAGGTTGATGAGAGTGATGAAAGTGAGCCAAACCATCACAGTTGTGGCAGTAAAAAAACAAACAATGAGCTGAAAGATACCATAACAGCTCATAACCTATTCATAACTCTATCTGTATTTGACTGTAGATTTCATAGAGTGCAAAATTTATTTCATCCAAAGTTGTCTTATTTTAGGAGAGTATGCTTTACTATAATAATAGAATATACTGGAACCTACATTTTGATTCATTTTCTGGCACATGCAGGTTATCATTAATCAGAATAGCAGTGTAGATATAATCAGCACAGAAAAGGAAGTAGGAGACAGTAAGTTATCATGTTTCTCTCTGAATTCCTCTTTATTGTGTTCCTTTTTTCATTTCTTTTCATTCTCTTAATCTTCCTCCTTTTGTGGATACAAGCTATAAATCTTTCTCTTCTCCGATTTATTTATTGCTGACTTTCTGTATGTTGTTTTCATTCAGCCGTCATTAATAAAGTTAAGCCTGTAGTCAGCTGTTTAAAAAAAAACCTCCATATCTCCTCAAGTTCTTTTTCTGCACACCGTTGCCCTCCATGCATTGGTCCATCACTCTAATGCAGAATATTTCATCCAGCTTCCAGATTTTTTGACAGCAGCTCTCCCCTTCCCTGTTCGCTTATTCAACACATCCCGTTTACATTTTATCATGTATCTCTCTCTTTGTAAATTTTCTTTGTTTTTTTTTCCAATCTCCCTCCCTCTTTCTCTCTCTCTATCTCTGTCCGTGCGCTTTCTCTCCTTTCTCCCTGATGAGGCCAGCCCTTCATGGTGATGAGGCTGACAGAGGGTGATTAAAGTGGAGTCTCATCTGGTGGGAAAACTGACCTCAATCAGAACTATTCTACCAAGAGTATGTTCCCC
The DNA here is from genome assembly GCA_013358685.1 of Antennarius maculatus. Classification (NCBI taxonomy): domain Eukaryota; kingdom Metazoa; phylum Chordata; class Actinopteri; order Lophiiformes; family Antennariidae; genus Antennarius; species Antennarius maculatus. The sequence goes on along the minus strand of CM023613.1, from coordinate 18,421,290 downwards.
TCCTCTCTGTCCCTCTCCATCCATCCCTCTCTCCATCAGTATATTTCAGACTCTCTTGCTCCATCCTCTATTTGACCTGACCTACTCCCTCATCACGTCAATGCTCTTCATCTCTCATCCACCATCTCCTGCTTCTACTCTCATTTCTCATCTTCTCCCATTCACTCTCAGTTTGTCATCATGGGCCTTATTGTTCTGTGATGCTAATCCGTCCCTCTGTAGAACCCTCTAGATAGATAGATAGATATACTTTATTCATACCACACTGAGAAATTTAGAAACACTCTATTTATAATTCAAAAGTTTAATGTTTATAGATGACTAAATAAAGTTTGAATAATATAAATAATGCTGCTTATGTAATTAAATTTCTAATTCTGTTAAATGTGATGTTTAATTGTCCTCTTCCTCTAGATTCTTCTTTGCTCAGTATTTTCTTTTTTGCTGCCACCTACCTTGAACTGATGTGTTATTGAGTACCCTGATGCTTTGCTAGTTGGCTCATTGACTCACAAAGCCTCCAATTTAAACTTCAACTTTCAAAAGAATTGTGAAAAATATAAATCCAAGTCCGTTTTTTTTAATTTACACCAAAAAAAAAAAAGATTATTTCCCTTCGGGTCATCCTTTGCTGCAGGACAGTCAAGTTCCTCCCAGAAAGACAGAGGCGATGATACCATAGATCCCTGGACAATGCATCTCATCAGGCCTAGTTAAAGATATTTTATGAATATCCATCTCTCGACAAGCGCTTTGGGCTTGCAGAGAAGGAGTTCTTGATTTTGAAAGGTGAACTTGAAGTGCACAGCCTAGCTAAATTGCTAATAGAACCAACAAGGCAGTCTGAGCAGAAAATTAGAGAGTGGAAACTGCAGGGCATGCCACAAGGCAAAAAGGCCATGCATGGAGTTTCACATATATCCCCATGTCTGATTTTGGGCCTCAGGAGTTATGGAGAGTTGCACAAAGACACCCTGTTGGTGTATATAACCAAGCTCCCTTTGGACAAATGTGATGCAGCATTATTCCTGAAACCCAGCACTAAAGCAGGGCATCAGCTCTGCTTCCTTTGGGTGTCAGAATGGTTTCCAAGAGGAGGGTAACTTGTCTGAAATGTGACAGGTCTGGTGTGCATGTGGTGACACTGTTGTATAGTGTGGTTGTGTGTTAGGTGAGACACAGAGGTGAGTGTGTCACACATGCACTTGACAGTTTTTTAAAAAAAATATGTATCTGGCCCCGAAGAATAAAAATAAAATTCTGTAAAATAAATACATTTTTGTGTGGCAGGGTGGCGCACTGGGTAGCACTATCGCCGCACAGCAAGGCGGGTTCGGGTTTGAGTCCCGCTATGTGCTGAGTTTGCATGTTCTCCCCGTGTCTCTGTGGGTTCTATCCGGGTTCTCCAGCTTCCTCCCACATCCAAAAACATGCGCTTCAGGTGAATTGGCCGTTCCAAATTGACCATAGGAATGAGTGTGTGTGTGTGTGTGTGTGTGCGTGTTTGTGTGTCTGTGTGTGGCTCCACGGTGCACTAGTGTCACGCCCGGAGTTTCCCTGCCTTTCGCCCTAAGTCAAGCTGGGATGGGTTCCAGCTCCCCACGATCTGCACAAGCGGATGAAACAGGTGGAGAAAATGAAATGAAAATGAAATCAATTTTTTTTACGTCTGCGTGAGTCTATGATTGTGACTTCCTTTTTTTCCTATTTCTTTTCTCCTGCCTTTCTAAACAATAATGACTCGGCCCAGCGGAGTAACACGTTCGCAAAATACTGATCAATGTTGACACTTTCATGCTTAGCCTGTAATTGCACAATAAATGCATAATTGGTATTTATCAGCATATACACGTGTATGTTGTGGGCGATGTGGCAATGAGGCAAACAATCCCAGTCTTTTTTAAATGTCAGTCAGGTGCGACGTGCACTGCAACTGTATATACCCAAACTAAATACATCAGTTTTCTCTTTCAGCTTTTCAGTTACGACCATGCATCACACCTGTCAGTCTGTGCTACATCCTCTTTCTCTCTCCTGCTGAAAAAAAACTACTACGTGTGTTCCCCCAAATGCAGTGATTAGAACTCCCACCGAAGCGTGTGACTGAATCACATATGTGTCATTTTCACGAGGTGATTGTGATGTGCAGTAAAAGAAAAAAAAAAAAAAGAAAAAACTAGAGGTGGGTGTTTTAGTCTGCCTGTGTCTATTCTGATGCTGTAACTATGAAAGACAAAAATAAGAGACGAAGATGAAGAAGGGAGGCGAGCCTGAAATAAACAGAGATTTCACCACCCTCTTTTGTGTACATAATGAGGAGGGATTATTCATTCATTTATTGCTCTTCTTTCTTCTTGTCCCCATTTTATCAGCTGACAGCTACAGGGAGCAGCTGTCACATGTTCTCTCATATTCAGATAAGGGAAGCTCGCTTGCAAAATAGTAATTCATGAGTCAAGGGCAGTGAGTTAGACCCTTTTTATATTAAAATGTAATTACAGTGATGATTTGGTTCTGACTATATGCTCAAGGGCATATATGCATCTAATATTACTGCATAACTGCTTATAAATGACACCACTGGGCCAGTCTTATCTCTTGAATTTGCTGTTGATCTCACGTGCTGCATGGGTTGTTGTTTTTTTTGTTTGTTTGTTTGTTGTTGTTTTTTTTACATTTGACATACTATCTGGAGTGTTGAATAATTCGGCCACCAGAGGCGTTTGACTTGCTCCGCTCAGCCGGAAGTGATGCAATCACACCGGCCCCATTTCAGTGATATTTAAATCCTTTTCTGCGTGGATGGCCTGGCCAACTGGTAAAGCGCTTTCCCATCATGCATGCCCCGTTTTTGATTTGATTTGAAAGGAATGTTTGTGCGTATGTGTAAGTGTGTGGGTGTGCCGTTGTGCCATTTGATGTGATTTGTGAAGATGTGTGTGTATGTGTCTGTGGCCATCCTTCGGTACTTAATCCACAATCTGCCATCTGCCAGGGAAGAAATGTATTTTTCCCACCCTCAGCATTCTGAGTGGGGACTAAGAAAAAATGTTTTTTTAGTTTGCGTCTACTCCTAACAGAGTTTTATTTTTGCTAATCTTTTGAAGAAAATCCTTTGTCTCATCCATCATTTTGTCCATATGACCTAAAGCTTCTCATCATTTGCTATGTAACTTTAAATCAAACAGGTGGTTCCCTAAGCAGTCATGGCTGCAAGCGCGTCATCATTCCAGTGAATCAGTATGTAAAAGAAAAAGCACATTTTCATTAGGTAGCTACATAATGTGGTCAAGAAAAATGATGTGAGATTAATTAAATCCACCCATTGTAAGATTAACGTGTTGATTTCAGGCTGAATACAAATGATCTGTTTTTTTCTTTTGATTCTGTTTAGGGACATTATGTTTCCAATCTCATGTGAAGTATTTGAAGAGTAATGACAGTTCTCCGGCTTCCTCCCACCTCCAAAAATATGTAGTTCAGGTGAATTGATCATTCCAAATTGTCCGTAGGTATGGGTGTGTGCATTTCTCTTTGTCTTTCCTGTGGCTCTGTCTTTGAGTGTCCCCCGCCTCTTGCCCATAATTCCATTGGTGTGGGCTCCAGCAACCCTTTTGACCCATAAAAGTGGAAAAAGTGGATAAGGCAATGAATGATTTCATCAAAAATAAACTGATTTATGGTTCCTCCTGATACTGAACTAGAGGCCTAAGAAGGCTAAATATTTTTTTTTTCTTTTGATTCTGTTTAGAGACATTATGTTTCCAATCTCATGTGAAGTATTTCAAGAGTAATGACAGTGATGATCACGATGATGATGATTGTCTCAGTTATTACCACGCCACCTGAGGTGTTTATAATGATATTTATTAATTACAGTCATTGACTTTAATATGAAATAGCAGTCTAGTGAGTCTAAGTAGATTTTATCTTCTGAGTCTGGCCTCTTGTTGGTGATGAGAAAATACAGAATGTATTTTGTTTTTTTTTACCTTAGTATCCATCTTTGGTTTCAAATATTCCCTCAGATCAATCACTGTCCTGGTTTTTTAATGAGCTATGCCTGATGCACAAATTTCTTTGCTTCATTCTACCTTTTTTATTTCTTTTTGTTGCAGTCAGTCATGTTGCAGGATTTGCAGGCAGTAATTTTACATGTTTGAGGGATTTTAGTGCAGCACTGGAGGTGAGTAAAAAATATTAAATTGATAAATGGTTCAGAGGAAAGAAGCCAATGTAAAAAATAAAAAAGTGCTAGTTCATGAAGCAAAAAGAGGAAAAAAAAACATCCATTTGAGGAAGACTAACAGGGAGCAAGTAAGCTTAAAAGATACCTGCAATCAGATTTACATGGGCAACACCTGCTGACCTCACATTGACTGGACTAAACCACATCATGGGGAGGTTATGTCTAAAACCTTTATAGACCTTCACATATCAGGACTAAACAGGAAAGCAGAGAATGTAAAGAATGCTCCTACTAAGCCTTAAATACATAATTAATATTAACAAATGGCGAACCATTTTTTAATACACTGATTTAATCAACGGGTGGCACGGTTCAGAGGGTAGCGCTGTCACCTCACACCTAAGTCCCTTCTGTGCGGAGTTTGCGTTTTCTCCCCGTGTCTGTGTGGGTTCTCTCCGGGTTCTCCGGCTTCTTTCCACCTCCAAAAACATGCAGTTCAGGTGAACTGATCATTCCAAATTGTCCGTAGGTATGGGTGTGTGCATTTCTCTTTGTCTTTCCTGTGGCTTTGTTTGTGAGTGTCCCCCGCCTCTTGTCCATAATTCCATTGGTATAGGCTCCAGGACCCAAGAAGGCAAAATAAACCTCTTGACAGCAAAATCTATTTCAGTTCGTTTATTTTTCTATTGTGCAAACGTTTTGAGAATACTTTTTAAAAATAATTTTTCATGCGTGCAACAAGAGATGTTTCTTCAGTGCTATGCAGAAAGTCTAACAAGCATAGTGGGTTCTCAGCAAGCAAATATTTATGATTCACCGCTGAGAATGAACGAGAAACGATCAGTGAAAGTGAAGGCATCGCATGGCTGACGTGTAAAACATGTGAAATGGCTCATGACAAACAGGGAGGATTTTTATACCGTGTGACCGAGATATTCACTTAATGAGAGTGGGTGTGTGTCAAATGCTGAAACCTGGCTGGGAAGATCTGGTCAGGTGGGGTGTCATTGTACTGTCAGAACCGTGTGTGTGTGTGTGTGTGTGTGTGTGTGTGTATAATATGAGTTACTTCTTACTTGTCCGAAAGTTAAACAGGTTTTAGATTTCATCATAACTCACCCCCCCCCCCCAAATAAAGGTAAAAATGTTCATATCCACACACGTATGCCTTGTCCATCCATCCATCCATCCATCCATCCATCCATCCATCCATCCATCCATCCATCCATCATCGACCCCCGGGTCGCGCGGGCAACAGTCACAGCAGGGATGCCCATACTTTCCTCTCCCCATACACCTCCTCCAGCTCCTCCGGGGGTAGCCCGAGGTGTTCCCAGGCCAGCCGAGAGACATAGTCCCTCCAGCGTATCCTAGGTCTTCCTCGAGGTCTCCTCCCGGTACGACATGCCCGGAACACCTCCACAGGGAGGCGTCCAGGAGGAGCCACCTCAGCTGGCTCCGCTCGAGGCGGAGGAGCAGCGGCTCTACTCCGAGCTCCTCCCTGGTGACTGAGCTCCTCACCCTATCTTTAAGGGTGCGCCCAGCCACTCTACAGAGGAAACTCATTTCAGCCGCTTGTATCTGGGATCTTGTCCTTTCGGTCGTGACCACGTTTGCGTTGTATGTGACATAAATCATCATACGCCACCTATGAAACAGTAATTAGCCAATGCAATATTTTTTATCACTTCTGGATTGAGATGGTTTTTATACCATGAGTTTTTATTATTAGTCATTTTTCTGTTTATAATGATTTTATTTTTATTGTGCATTTCAACCCATCCAGAAGAGGCAGATAGCCACCCACATGGAACCCATTTAAAGTCTGTCTGCACCGCTGTCACCAAATGCTTGCTGGGAGAATGCTGGATAGCTGTTAATGAAAGAGTCTAATTTGGGTCTAGAGCTAAACTTTGTGCTAAGGTTTAATACCCCCAGGATGGTTTGACATCTTCTGACATCACATATTTTAACAAATGAAGTGTTGCTGAAACAAGTGAAATCCAACATTTGTAAATTAAGGTGTAATTGCTGTAATTGCTGCTTATTTAGGATTACATGTGGCCCTTCCATTAAACTCATGTGCCTGTTGATCGATTCTTATTGTGCAGATTTGGATGGACGGACGGACGGACGGACGGACGGATGGATGGATGGATGAATTTACTTGACATGCAAAACATACTAAAAAGCATAAGCTTGCAAAGGTACTTCATATAATAGTATGTTAAATACACACAAACACACACACACACACACACACACACACCTGGCAGTCTTTGAAGTTGTGTTTTCCTTCTCTGTGTCATAGTGTTTTATCTTTCTGCTTCCAGATTCATCTGCAGTGTACTTCTGTCAGCCACCCCGGTAACAAAGACTCATTGTTACCGCAGCTCATTTAAAAGCATGTTGTCTAGCAAGACGGACTCTGTTTTATAATATCAGAAAAAGAAAACACATTGATCTATGGCTAATGAGATATCAATGAAATGCTCTGTGAAAAGTTCTGGACCACATTATTCTGCTGTGTGGGAAAAGTGTAATGTTTTTATTTATATGCTTGGGGGTGAGTGCTTAGTGTCAGCTACACCTTGACCTTCGCTGAAGATACCAATATTTAGTTTAAAAATATCTGATTATTAGATGTTAGCCAATAGTATGTTTATACATGTATCTACATCTACATGTATCTACAGTATTTATTTTCCATCCATGTGAGTCTGTTCTGTGCATTCCAAATACAGCTGTGTCCTCCAAGGCAGATGACATTTCACACTTGCTTACAGGAGCCTTAAATGTGAATATCTCATATTTGGTTTCTTTTAAATATTTATGTTTTTATTTTACAATTGTGACCTCATTAGAACTTCTCACCGCTCACATTCAAATGATATGGTGCATATCTTTTCAAAAACCAAGGCCAGAATCCAATGATGCTTTATGTCCTACAAGTGTTTATCTTATAATTGGGCCTTTCAATCTGCTTATGTTCTACACTTTTATCCATATTTGTCAATGTCCATCTGCCCACATGTACCTATGGAAGGGGTTCATTTTTTCATTTCTAATTTTCTTCTTTTTAATAAACTGCAATAATGCACTTATTTTGTACAAAAAACATAGCAATTAATGATTGAACCTAAAAATTCATCCATTGATCAAGAAACATTTTGTTTTTAAGCGTGAGCCAAACACAAAGCATAAAAGAAGTGGAATCCTCTTGATGTGTTAGATGAAAGCCAAATCCGGCCAGTGGTGTTTGTCTGTCAAGGTGGTTCATAGGGGAAATAAAATATTACATTAACAAAAAAATTACGATCGAATCATAGGAACCGTACAATCGAATTTTTTTTTTACAGCTAAAGTAAATGATAAAAGCCAAACCATTAAAATGCTGATGTGAGGGGACAGGGTTTTTTTTTTTTTTTTTAAGTCTCTTCTTTCCTTCTTTCTTATACATTGGCATTTCAGGATGAATTGGGGAATGAATCCAAATCAAGGTTATTTGGTTCTGTTGGTACTTGTGAGTGGAGTGCTCGTTTGAACAACTTTTGCTTTTGAAAATTGTGTTCTACCTAATAACAGGGTCTGGAACAAATTGCTTCAAATTTGAACTTTTTGGAATCACTGAAACACAAAGAAACAAACCTGCTCCTGCCATTTAACAGCAAACTCATATGTAAGGCAATTACTGTGAAAATTAATTATAGTGAGGTTTAATTGTTACCATCACATTTACTTTAGGTTGCATAATAGATGCCTGTGCCTTTATGGAAAAGTAATGGGATAAGACAAAGTACAGGTAGGCAGGCAGGTGAGAGGTACAATTAAAGTCTGACCCCCACCCCCAAAATCTGCTCACATGTTTCATGCATATGGGAAATGTGGGATCACAAAGGTCACCTATTCATTGTGTATATGTGTGTTTCCAAGACGCACTAACCATTGAATCAAAGCATGTCTGGTCCTGAAATGTTTCATGTGTTTCCTCTATTAGTCATCACACAGACACACACAGATACACACACACACAGACACACACACACACACACATGCATGCACGCACACACGCACACTCTGGAACAGATGTTAGCTTGTCATTGATGCACACATGCCAGGTAGCAGAGATAAAAGATATAGATTCATAAGTCAGAAAGAAGGGAAACGTGACAGTAACACTGCAAAAAAGATTAAAAGAGAAGGATAAAAAGAAAGGGATTAAAGCACGAAATACAAAAGAAATGAAAGCATGGACACAAAAAGAATAGAAGAGTACAAGTTAAAAAAATACAAAACAGGAAATAACCCAGGATGGAGTTCTGTCTAGAAACCTTCATCTGCTATTACTTTTAAATATTTTCCTTTGACTGCAGTGTCGGATCACATTAGTTGATACAACTAGACACCAGACAGTTACACGAGGTTGCGAAATGTATTAATTATTATTGTGGTTGTCACATTCATTTCAATTCATTGTGTTGAATAGTGCAGAAAAACAAAAACTCAGTTTCAATGAGCTTCTAATGTGAAACAAACAGAGAGCATTTACATACTCAAAAAGTGTGGGAGTCATCTAAATAGTTTTAATGTTCAAAATGATTTACATGATAATTTAATGGCATTGTACCAACATGGGATCAAATATTATCAATTATCAGTTGTAGTTTGTTCAGGCTCCGGTCCTCCACGTAATCTTGAAAGGTTCATCCACAAAAACGGACACTGATGTGGCATCTATGATCAGCTCCTGAAGACACAAGAAGAGTGCTTTTTAGTGTGAAATACTAGGACTACTGTAATAATAATAAGAGTCTATATTGTAATTACGCATGTGCCTCCATTAGTAAGCTAGTGGGCACACCTGTAACGGACCGTAGATCTAAGCACAAGGAGAGTAAAATATGAGAGTAGATCAAAACACATGGAGAGTAAACAGTAGGGTTAACTGTACGTGCATATATATAATGAATTCAATATGGTAGGAAACTGTCCGTGCCACTGCCGCAGGCACGCAGAGATGCTGGCTGTTGCGTGTTCCCGTCCCTCTCCTTCAGCCGAAGGGACAAGATGAATACAGTACTCCGAAGGCCAACACTGACGGATGTCAGACGACGTAAGGATAATCGATCCACAATCGATAGGAATGAGCCTTTCGGTGCACGAAGTTAACATCTACGAAAAGCCAATAGATACTTATGAACAAAGGTTTTTTCGTATAATAGGGGATTCCATATCAAATGAGAAGATACAGGCAGTCACATGGGTCCGGCAAGTTATTAATATATTTTTATTTTTGTCGTGTCACACCTGTGGCTGATCTGATTTCATACTATTGTAAAGTCAATTCATCTATAATGTATAAAGAAAAGAAAGAGCATCCCTGCTGAAGGTATCTCTGTACTTTCTACGTCTCAGGGCGTCTCAGCTGTGGTGGACCCCTGCCTCTATGGATCTGGTCCTCAGGGGGTCTCTTCCTGATGGATCATTGTTCTGACATGCACTATTTCACACATTTCAGTCTTGTCTCAATATCAACAGCATCCATCCCCTCATGAGGCCAGCTTGCGTCTGAGATGTCTAACATCTCAGTGGACGGTTTGAAAACTACATCTGCTGCTGCCTCTTAGCACCTGCTGTCTCACCTGCACAGGTTTAAAGGTCTGTGGCTGCGGCTGACATCTTTGCCTCCTCATCAAAACAATTACACTACCATCACATTCTATCTGTAACACCTCCTTCAAGTTGTTTTTTTTTAAAACTTTCTTTTCTTCAGAAAACATGGGAAATATAAGAAAATGTGACAAACATCCCCTTCCACTGTCTTCTGTGCTTTGCTTCTTTTTTTAAAGGAATACAATCCCTTTTCATTCATGCCACGTGAACGGCATGGAGGTCCGGAAGCCTTGGATTATTCATGTGATGTGATATTCCATGTGACGCTATAAAGAGGCCTGTATAGATTCAGAGTAGAAACGTATAAGTACATTCCCTCCACACTGTATTTAAATGAAGTAGCAGCTGCTTACCCATTCCTTGTTACTTTATCAAACAAAACCGCTGGATGGATCGTTTCGTACTGAACATCTACTTATTAGCATGTGCCTCAGTTCTCTCTCCTTCGTTCCCTCCACCTCTCATACTTGCAAATTTATGTCTTTCACCTCTGCATGTTTTTTGTCTCTCTAACACTCCGTCCGTCCTTACCTTTCCTTTAAACAATCTTTCTGATATTTCATTATTCTCCACCCATCCTTTCATTCACAGCACACACACACACACATTGAAAATCCCTCCATCACTGACTGTCTCCATCTGTAATTCTTGCCGTCTTTTCTTGCTTCACTCTGTCCGTTTTCTTCTAGAACAGTAAATCAAAAGATTTCGAGGCTTTTTTTTCACTGAAGATTATTTATGGAGCTGTTGTAGCGATCATTTTCATTTCTCCTGATAAGTGTGCTGAGTACACAACCTCGACAAGAATATTTTAACACAAGCTAAATGAGTAGAAGGGAATGACACATGCTATCTGTTTAAACTTGGCCTCTCCTTTCCTGTTTCACTCTTTTAGGAGGTAAAACTTCACCCAGCCTTGACCTCGGAAATGTTCATCTTTCATTACAAGATAACACAAATCTCTATCATCTTACTTCTATGATCTACCAGAGCTTTGTCTTGTCTCCAGTTTGTCCTTGTGTGACCTGAGCTAGTTTTTGTCCAATTTTTGCCACCCATATTCTGGCTTTGCGGTTGCTCCTTAAAGTATACAAAACCCTGAAAACCCTGTTTAAAAATGGAATATTTTAAGCCAAAAATTACAGGTGATCTCAACCTTTTACACAGGAAAATCAGACTATGAGAATCCCACGTCCCCTGAAGAAAATTTCTACGTCTAAAAGAAAAAAAATTATAACTTTATTTCATTTCAATCTGAGAATCTAGTGTGTTTTCTGTCATTTATGGTCATAATAGTTTCTCTTCTCTCTCCCTCTCTATACAGTTCAACTCAACACGCAGAGGAGTAAAGATAAAGTGAAGACATTGCAATGAACAGATTGCTGACATGCTAACAGCCTCTTTTCACTCGCAGTTTCATTCGGATAGAGAGACGATGCGGTTAAGCAACCTTCCATAAGCCAAGATGGCTCAAGAGTACAGGCGACTGTACAAAATTGAAGCCCTTGGACAAATGAATCACTGTGTAACAAATACGTAACTGCACCTTGTTTCTCTATTACAGTCCTTTCTGTTCATCCATCACGGCAGATGATGGAGGGAGAGAGAGAGAAAGGCAGAGAAAGAGAGTGAGAACAGACGTTTTATATGAGCAGCTTTAAAATTGCTGCCCTGAGTCAAGTCGTTGGATCTGCGCTTGCAACAAAACAAAAGTGTCAGAAGAAAATGCAGAGTTGATTACAGCTATTAGTTGACAAAGTGTGGAACAGCAGGGGTTAGGTTGAGAACCTGTGTTGTTGTTTTTTCTGTCTTTTTTTTTTGTTGGTTTTTACAGTGACAGTTTTTTGACTGGCAGGAAAAAGCTCAGTCAACTTGAAAGCTGGGGTGGGTTTATGAAATTTGTGCATGCAGTGATGAAAGATGCTCACTGAGCTATGATATGAATGTGCACAGTGAACTATTAAATGCAATGACACTGATGGTATGCATGTTAGACAGCGATTAATATGTTTCTTCTGAGGTTATCAGAGCATGAATGGGTTGCATTTTTTTTTTTTTTTTTTTTGAGATGCAGCAGAATTTGTATGCTGATACCCATTGCTGTCACTGCACCATTACCGTCAAAGTTTCCCACCGCATCTGGCAGATGCCAGATTGGCAGTTATGTTCACAACATCCAGAATGTTGATTCGAAGAAAATTCCTCCCATAGAAATTAAATTATTAGCATTCTTAAAAGAATCTTGCATTTTTTGTTCTGTATACTACACCACGTATGAGTAAAATGAGCAGACAATGCCATGTATCGTGTCACTGGTGCACTGCAGTTCTATGTCAGACCTGCAGTCTCCAATTCAGACAGCAAGAGTGTCTTCCATAATATAATTAAAGAATCTGTCAAGTGTTGCCTGGAGCTACGGTGAGAAGAGTCGTCACAGGAAAAGTCAGGTGTATATGCTCATCTGTATTATTAGCGTAACCTCCAAACCTATGTCAAAGACGAGTTGTTTTTAAATTTGAGAAATGATGAGCATTCTAGATATTTTTAGTCAATTCCATTCTGCCAAGATGGAAATTTTATCTGAATTACGGCAAATTTTTCTCGAACCAGTTCATCAGAATGCCTAGCTTCTTCTAACAGGAGGAGTCACCGAAACAGAAAGCTAACAGATGCTTATGTGTTTGACGAGCTGAAGATGAGCTGGAACAATCGAGCTAGAGATAAATGGGAAAGGAGTGGGTGGAGATAGAGGCGGAGACCACGTACAACGGGCTGCACTCATGAAGACAAGGCTGTAAATTTAGATGCAAGCTATTTTTAAAAATGCAGTATTTCTACAAACTGGTACTTCAATATTTTTTGTGCATAGGGTTTATCATTTTTGTAACAGCAATAATACATAATTACATCATCAATTATGTAATGACTAAATTTATTCTAATAAAACATATCCCCGAATCCTTCTGACCTGAGTGTCAAGGTCGTGCTCCGGGGTGAGGGGATGCGGTGTATCTGCATGTGTTAAGATCACCTCTGTGATTTTAACACTACCTACTCCCCAAATCTTCACCACACCCAGGATCAATCGGTCGGCAGGGGCCAGGCCTTTGTGGAGGACCTGGTTGGACAATGTGTTCTGGAGGTGAAAGCATTGGAATAAAAATGATTAAGAAGGTCAAATACATGAAAAACAAAAATATTTCACTTGATTTATATGCTTACATTCATTTAAGACACTGAAAAACTTCAACACTTTACTTTTATCAATCTCTTAAAAATTAACATCTTCGACAGTTTGTCCCAATATGTCTCATTCTGTAGGAACAAGACTCAAGCAGGGTTGCAGACACACACACACACACACGCACGCGCGCACACACACACACACACACACACACACACACACACACACACACACACAAACACACACACACACACACACACACACACACACACACACACACACACACACACACACTTTCAGATATCCATCCAAAATGGCATACAATCTGCTAATCTGCCAGGCAGCACTGGCCTCATTGCCCAACTTATCCTCATCTTCTCACATCTGCCTGTACCCCCCCCCCCCCACACACACACACACACACTTTCTCTCCCTATGGCTGTCAGACAGTCTGCCTGTTTTATCTCTGTGTGAAATTGCTTTGGAACGAGTCTGATGGTAGCAGAGGACAGCCACAGATGTTTGGCCATAGTCGTAGTATGTGGGTATGCTTGTATTGTAGATGCATGTATATATGTGTGTGTTTGTGTGTGTACTTATGATTAAATGTGTGTTCATTAATATGTGTCTATGTGTGACTGTGTGCCTCTGCTTGGCTGCGAGCAAATACTGTTGGGTTAGTCCCATTAGTCCCAGTGATTAGGGAGTGTATCTCCTGTTGACTCAAACTGTGATCAAGCCTTGGCCTGGTTAACACTCGCCTCTCACTGAATTTTGCCATAAGACTTAAGCCCATGCAACACAAACAACACTTCATGCATAATGTTTTTTTTTTTTTGGACATGCACTGTCAGCAGAGGTGCTAACTGAAGCTTTCTTTTCAGCTAGTCATCTGGTAATGTCATGGCTCTGCAAAAAAGTTAAAGTAACAATAATATATAGTTTCATTCTCCCTGTGGGAACATTTTTCTCTGGGCTGAACCCATCCCTAAGGAGCAGTGGGCAAAGATGAGCCTCAGGATATACAGTACATACATGCAGATCGCAGGGGACCTGAGCATTCCAAATGTGAGCTTTTACTAACTAAACTTGCCTTTCTACTTGTTTGTTTGTTTGTTTGTTTGCGTATGTCTGTGTGTGTGTGTGTGTGTGTGTGTGTGTGTGTGTGTGTGTGTGTGTGTGTGTGTGTGTGTGTGTGTGTGTGTGTGTGTGTGTGTGTGTGTGTGGAGATCTGATCATAAATATGAGTGGACATTTGTGCCAAATTTAAACAACAGATATACACAGTGATCTACATAAACACAAACCACAGATGCTCCACTCATGATGGCATTTTGGTGCCATGAAAATAATGTGCACAACAAAAACCTCACAGCTGATGAAAACGACATTGTGACTTCATTAAGGCTGTCGGCTTGGCGGAGGCACTCAGCTCTTAATGCTTTTAGAGAACAAAAATCCACAAATGGACTCTTATCTTTCCATCCAAAGTGACTACCTGGTTAAAATTGTTTGAATAATGGTAATGTTACATTGACACGCGTAGGAAAGCTAAACTGTACATCAAAGGCAATGAGGAAAACAGGCCGATGAAATTGCTGTATAAAATCAAAAAATGTGTTTTTAAAGTGTGAAATTATCACTGCCCAAAGGGATGAAAAGCTACATTCACATAAGTAAGAACAAATTCTGTGGTGGAGGTTTGCAGTGTTTAAAATTGACATCTGTCTGCTATTCCAGCGTCCCATTGAATGTCATCCTATAGTTTATTCAACAGTCGCACTGCATCAAGAGCAACACAAATAAAAAAGAACGACAGATGAGTCATGCACAAGACTGTCATCGATCCTTGAACTCACCTTAGCAGCTGAAAAGCTGGTCAGTAGATATTTTTTGTTACCAACTGTGTCTGAAGAGAAAAAAAATAACATGCAGAGTTAGAAAAAGAGACCGAGAAAATTAGTGTTACCACCTGAATAAATGACAAATGAATGGGAATTGAATGAATAAATGAATATTGAGTTATTCATAATTATTATAGTAGTTCACATTCATTTGACTGACTGGATAGACAAACAGCTGAAGAGTAAGATCAGACAAAAAGGGAATTAAATAATAACTATGTGCCTGAGTGAAAAAAGAAAATGATTATAATAGTGACTGGATGAAGTGTTTTTAGCGATAAAGAACTATAAATAAGTACTAATAGTCTGTAAAACTAGTAAAAGTAAGTCAAGAGTACTGTAAAAATATAATATTCTACCATGGTCAGAAAATTAACATTAAACATTAAAGGGAAAAATGAAAACTAATGGCTAATTTGTGTATTTTATCGTACTAATATGACTGTGAAAGGTGGAGTTCATGTTATTTATTTATTTTGACAATGCCACCTCAAATTCAAACCGCAAATTTCTTAAATAAACAAAAGTTAAAGAAAATATAATTTTCTACTACATTTGTAATGGTAGAATCAAATATTCTTTCAAAAAAAAAAGCATAAATTGTTTAAAATTAACAGCTCATTAATGTGCCAGTTAGTCTACTCATCACTTCAGTTACACTTCTTTCATATTCATGTTTGGAGCACCACAAACGAAACCCAACCCAACACTGATCCCATAATTCATCTGACAATCTATTCAGTATTGGGAATATCACCTTTTATTACTGATTGTCGAAATGAGCTCATCCCAGAACCAAACCGGTTAAATGAATGCGGGAATAACTGAGGAGTGACTAAAGTGCAGATGAGTTCCTCTGACTGACAGCAGGGTAAACAGCGAAGCCTCTGAAGTGAAACAAGCAGAAGTCAAGAAAGGCAGATTAAAGAGGAGGAGGGAAGCCATAGTGAGACGAACAGCAAGCAAGAAAGACGTAGAGAGGCTACACTGCATACAGACGGGAAGACGCAAAAGAGAGGAGCGAGCAAGGAGATAAAAGACGAGTGATGGAGAGCATATCTCCAGGCAGCGACACGGGGAATTACTGTAATAGTTTCTGTCACTCCCCTTCTCTGTCATTCCTCGTTTTCTCTCTATCTCCCCATTCTCTTCTTTGTCCTAACACAAACATGCCTTTCACAGAGGAGTGCATCTTCTCAAGGAAACGCTTCAGAGACCAGATTCTGTGTGTGTGTGTGTGTGTGTGTGTGTGTGTGTGTGTCTGTGTCTGTGTCTGTGTATCTGTGTAACTACATCTGCTTTCTCATACAGTGCAGGTATTTCAGGTGACTGGGGCGATGAAGCCCACCCGCGTCGTCATTCCTGATTTATAAAACTGATCCCGTAGAAGAAAATGATGCTGGATGTCATTTGAACAGTTGTGTTGACATTTTTATCTGGAAATGACAAAGATTTTGAAAAACCTAACATTAAGTTAAGTCCTTATTGGCATAACTATTTGGTAAAAAGGGTTCTGTGTTACTTGGAAGTTATTTCTTAATGAGAATAAAAAGGAGTGTGTGATGGGCCTGTGTGTGTCCCAGGATTAGAAAGCTATCGTTTGCTAATTAGCAATAAAGCCAAATCACAGACTGGATAGTTAAGAACTTTTATTTGTGATCTGATTGTGAACTCTGAACAAAAAACATAAAAAAAACATTTTGTTGTGTGTGTGTGTGTGTGTGTGTGTGTGTGTATGTGTATGAGATACCCTTTTGCTTACCTATTCCTTCTCCGTCATCCCAGAAGAGTGATCCTTGAGCGTCGCCGCGGTCGCTCAAAGCAACAGTCAGTCCTAAAGGATTCCTCCGACTGAAACAAAAGAGATAGAAATAGCATATTGCTAAAGGACAACATCTATTTATACCTGCTGCCGACGACTAAAACATTAACATTCCTGCTCCGGGCGTCTACCTGATCTCCCTGCTGCTGCAGCTCTTAACCACCTTCCACCTGTCTCTCACTCTCAAAGCTTCTCTTTCTTGAACACCAGTCGACCAACAAACACTTCCAGTCATACTTGACGCATTCTTGAAAATATACACTGATGAAACTCCTACAGCAAACTCTTTTTTTGCACAGGCATTACAAAAAATTCACACTCTTCACAGTCATATTTCAGTGTGTGATATCAGCTGTAATGTGTATGCGTTTACCTGTAGTATGTGTTGTTCTCTGGGTTCTGCCATGGAATGATAGAACCCCCTCTGATGTGAAGATTAATATGGTTCAAAGGTGTGGGCATGTTGAGGAATTCACCCCGCACTCCAACGTCTTTAGCCTGACGGCAATAGCAAGGATTAAATATTAAATAACTAGAAATACTGCAGGCGGTTCAACTTGACAAAATATTGCAGGTACTCCTATTTATTTTATTCAGTAATTTGAGGGAAATTGACTTCTATGTGCCACAAAGCATGCAGGGAAATGTATAACCCAATTGATTCTTTGCAAACTTTTTTTTTAATATTCCACCCCCCCATCTCTGACAGCTTGTCCACATCTGTTTGACTGGTTTAAAAGGGGTAACCGCCAATGTACGGCACTCCCCAATTTATGTTGTCGTTTCTCATGTTTCCTTTGGCTTTATAATGCTGGCAAACAGATGGGAAGTCCCATGGATTGAAAGAGTGATCTGAGGTTTGTTTTGTCATCAAGGAACCTTCTGCTGTTGTTGAGCGGCAACTCCTTCATGGTGTTGTTAAAAGTGTCTTAATATCTTGTTGTCATGTCTTGTTTTTGTCCTATTGTTTTTTTGTTTTTTTAAATTCATTATAGTTGTGATTTTACTTTTGCAAAAATAATTTATGTCATAAAAGCTGTGTCGTGTGTTTTCAACACATTACAATGAAAAAAAGATTGTAAGGATATTGTCAAATGCCTATAAATTAGACAAATACTAATTAGACAATTGTTTATAGCTGCTTGTAATATAAGAGATTAAATTATTTTTAGATCTAAAGCATTTAATTGGTGGTATTTTCATGAGAATAAATGTAATTGTATTGGTATATGGACTCACCGTGTGGAAATCGTACCAACGTTCATTAGGAACGTAGCCCACCACATGCCTGGCTCCCTGTCAATTACAACGTCATTACGTCACAAGAAATGCAGAAACACAAGAAGACATCTATTCCTGTGTGTGTGTGTGTGTGTGTGTGTGTGTGTGTGTGTGTGTGTGTGTGTGTGTATACCTCGTCGAGGGCGGGGGTGATAAGCAATGCAGGTCCCCAGAGGAACTGCTTGTAGATGTCCCATGTAGTGGTATCATTCACAAACCTGCGACAACACAGACGCAGTCACGGCCGACTAGAAAACATGTTACCAATGCTTTTTTTCTGTGTTTGCAGCCCACACTGCCATCCAACCAGTCATTCAGAATCCAATGGCTCGTAGAGACAAGCCGAATAACCCTGCCAGACTCACCCTGCCAGTTCCTTAAATACCATCTGTGACTTTAGAGGAGTCTCTTAAAATAATGAAATTAGTCTTTTTTTTCATACAGTTCTGCACATCCCCCATCTGCAAGCTGCCAAGTACAGCCCCAGACATATACAGTTGGATTCTAAACCGTCTCACTGGAATTAACACAAAGTTCCTCTTTCAAAGGTTTCTTTATGGCAGCTGGAAGGGGCTAATTTCTCTTACCTTGTCGAGAAATTCAAATGAGCAGCAACTAATAAGGGAGGCATTGGTGGTAAAAGTTTGACAACAAGTTGAACGTTAAAAGTCTGGCAGTAAAAATTTGTTTGTTGAAAGTTATTTTTCTTCCAGCAGTCGTCACACGTGACTTCATATCAATGAGGAAAATCAAATTATCTAGACAGAAAATCAGGAGAAGGGATCCATCATGGTATCGTTTAAAAGGTTAGGTTTGGGGATATTACAGGTGATAAATGAATCACAGCGTTAGTGCTTGTGTGATTTTGGTGCTTACTCGTGCAAGAGTGGTCTAACTACTGTGCTTCCTTTGGTGTGAGCCTCAAACATCAGTGTATAAAGGTATGGCAGGAGGGTGTAACGGATGTTCAGGACATCCCGGGATGCCTCAGCAAAGGTGGAATTCCAGGCAACAGGATCTTGCCTCTGTTGGGAAAAAAGCAGCATTAAGAGAAGTTCCAATTAGATCCAATTACTGCAACAGTGCACGCAACTTCACTCCAATCATCATCCGCTTACTGACGGACAAATGACATATCGTTCAGGACATCTCATCCATCCCTGTTTGATCGAGACATGACAACAAACCAATGACTTTTGTTGATTTGGACAACTTTGGATGACTTTTCACAACTGAATAAATCCACTCCTAGTGGGTTTTTTCTTCGTCTATTGTGTTTAAAATAAATTCCCCTCAAAAATGTGACTTATATTCCAGTGCAACTAATGTTTTCTTCTTCGTTTTGCACTTTTTGTCTAGTGCGACTTATACAGTGGGGCAACGTATAGTCCGTAAAATACGGTACTAGTAATAAGTACAGAAGCAAGTAAACTCTTTCACATAAAAAAGAGTAAACTAAGCTTTAAATAAAGCATGGACAAAAACTAGTGTATACCTACAACCACCTGACCCATTATCATAGTGAATCTATTCTACCCGATACACAAAAATATGAGGTAATAAACTACCCCTTCCCAACCCACCGTGCAATATATTTGCACGATTGTCAGGAATGAGGACTGAGACAAGGACAGAGGCTAGACTGAATGCTGCTCCAAGGTGCTTATCATGCTGCCAGAGCAACGAAGCACTCTCATTCTGTTTCCGTCTCTTTGTCTCTCTCCCATTTTCTGGATCGTCCCAACATCCCTACACAGTAATGGAGGGGAGAATTTAGTCTAAATAACCAGAAGACATTAACCAAATTGTCTCTGGTTGATTAGCTTCAAAACTAGTAACTCGTCATTATGAAAGAAATGAACTCTCCCTATATTTGATGGACAGACAGGAAGAAGAGATCGGTTGGAGAGTTTATTTTCTGTCCTTAAACTTTTACATCCAGTGGTTTTCATTTTTTAAATATAAAAAAAAAAAGAAAAGAAAGAAAAAACAAATGTTAAAGACCATCCAAACTCTTTAATAGAGTCACATGTGCTTGGTTTCTGCATGCAGCAATCAAAAGTAGTATCTATGAATCAGTATTGTTGTGTTTGTTGTGCTTATCAGGCTTTCCTCAAATTGACAGGAGGACAACCTGTTTCAGAAATTTAAAAAACAAAAAAAGTCAGACTACCTGTACAACACCCACCGTCTGACATTTTTACATGTAGCTGGAGACGAGCGCTCATTGTTGGAGCGAGCAGATTTGCAGTTCCAATACGCTTTAAAAGCTCAGTATACGGTTGGCTTCTCTCAGTTACAAGCAGAGATGCACCCAGACAAGGCTGTGTTGGAAAAAAAGCCAGCAGAGTGTGAATGTATTACTTTTAAATTTGCCTGCTGTGAAACAACAATTGTGCCTTTCCTATCTTGTCATTGTGTTCACAGCTGCGAATCTCTCCTCTTTGGATTTCACAACATGCTGAAAGTTAATAACTTTAAAATGTTACCATGCATGAGGAGAGACAGAAGGCAACACTTGCTGGTTTGTAGCCTTCAAGAAATACCCAAATGGCTTGAATGCAGTTACATTATTTAATGATGGCTGAACTATTCTGTCCCATATTGTATTGACATTTACCGCATTTTAATTGGTGACAGGTGCCCTTTTAGAGACAAGGACAAAAGGACAAGACAAAAGAACAATAATCAGTCCAGTTGATTACACAAATGTCCTACGACACTGTGCGTGAACATGTGTCTTTGTATGCATCGTATTCATATGACTGTGTACACATTTTTCTAAAGATAAACCACCAGAGATCAATACATTGACAGACATTTTCTTCCCAACCACAATTTAGCTGAGTCACATTTGATAACCGTTATTACCTGTAGCCGGTGGTACCAAAGTCCAGATACTGGATGAATACAGAGCATTTCCATTATCGTGTGACCCACAGAGTTCACCAGATTATTATTTAATTTTCTAAAGAAAGGTGCCAGATTGTAATAACCTCGAAACCCAGGAGTTTTTCTACATGCCTCCCATTTGATGAGTAGCAACCCTCCTTTAGCAACCTCATGCTTACAAGATGTGCTCACCAGGAAGTGGTTACCACGGTAAATTGCTAGTGCATGACAGAAAGAACAACTGATCAACTGAATACGAATGTGTGAGTTTGAGGTGGCTTTGCTTTCATAATTTGAGGGGACAGATTGAGTTATCCTACATATCCCAAACCAAATCAGTTCTGACAAACTATCCGTAGTTGGGGGACTGGCTTCCGCCGGTTTTGTTCTATAAAGTTCAGGCTTTATTCATATTTAATTACTTTCAAATGCAGTTTGACATGTTTCTATTTTTTTTTCTTAATCTTAATTCAAATTATCTGTCATGCTGAAAGTAGATGTGTAATGCCCAATGGGTTGTAAGATGAAATATGGAGTGAACTGGATTGAATTTGTCTTGTTAGTTAGTAATGGGCAAAAATGAATGAATAGAGAACTTATTATATCCAAAATTACATCATAAAGAACAATGCGTAATGGAAGCATAATGCATTGTTCTAAGGCAATTGATAAATTTGTTGTGGGGATGTTATTCTGAAAATACTGGATTTTGCTGATTAATAGTAACTGAGTAGAGAAGCAACATAGTGAAGCTAGGATTCTGACAACCATTGGCTCTGGCAAAATTGTGACAAGTCACATTTTATTACTATACTAGAATGTTTTGTTATTTTACAATTTGAGTTGTATTTTTGTTGTATGTCCTGTCGGACATGTATTGTTAAAGATGAAATGTTTTTATATGTAGCTCAAGATTTAACATGAAGGCAGATTTAGGTTAGCGCTGTACCTGTTCCTTCCAATTATGTCACAAAAGCACTGAGACATACAGAAAAAAACAACAAAACTACACTCCTGCCTGGGCTGCATTTGATGAATCTGTTCTAAATGAGACGTGTCTGGACTTCAAGCACTCCTCTTGTACCCTGTTGACTTCTTCACTACAGATCTGCATATATAGTAGCATGGTGCAAAGGAATCCCCCAGATACCGCTGCACTCAAAAAGACCGTCCTCAAAGCAGATCCTTTGTGGAAGCTGACAATTCCAACAAAGGGGCAGACACACATTGTTAGCACTGTGTCTCACCTGACATTCATTCAGGGCATTTTTGAAAAAGGCCATAGTCAACAGAGAATAATCAATCAAAAAAAAAAAGGAAAAAAAAAACCTTGTTTTATACTTTCAACATTCAGTCCCACTTGACAGTTATAGCTCTACCTGTTGGGCCCCCGAGGTACTTGAACCTCAAAAGGGAGGAGTGATGAAGACATGAGAATTGGGAATGCTGCAGAAGAGAACATATCTTGTGAATATCATCTAATTTATAGTTTTACTGATTGGTGGTAAAAGACCTTCGAGCAGACTTGACTGTAGACAATTGTGTGTGTGTGTGTGTGTGTGTCTTTTTCACATGCCGAGCGTTAAGGAAAAAACAAGGTTATCTGACTACGTCGACCCTTCTCATTGTTTCTCTCCTCCACCTCTATGTCTAGTTTGATTTATCTGTCTGGACTATATTCCCTCGCCCATCTCATAAAGCTTTTGACTTTCTGTTTTGCACTCCGGACTTCACACCACAGGAAAAAAAAAAAAAGCAAAAAACTCAAAAACATATTAAGACGAACGCCACGTCCCTTCGGATGAGTACCAATATACAAGACTCAAACACAGCGACCCTTCTGAAACAACGGTGCAGACTTTAATTAATTTTGCATTGTTCACATATGACTGCGAACTCTGCAGAATATTGCTGGTGCAGTAAAGTTATTTCAAGGTCAACACCGAGTTGTCTGAGGGCAGAGAGACACCGGCATGGCGGAGCTCCGGGAATGACTCTGCAAAAACTCCCCCTTCTCTTTCTCTTTCCACTGGCGCTGTCCTTGCGTCCCTTCCAGCCTGGTGTGTGCTGTTAATGCATTGTTGTCAAATGCCTGGTTAAGCGGGATGGGGGTGGGTGGGCAGGGGGTGCTTACAGTTGCTAACTGGTAAATGATTGGGGATTTTACATGGCTGGCAGTAGAAATAATACAGTTTTTACAGCAGATTACGCATATATTGGATTTTTATTCCATTTTCCTTCCATCACTCGGATAGCGTTTGTGTGAGTTTGTTTCTTCACCTGACTCGTTTGACACGATCACAGAGGTTTCAAAGTCGGATAATTGTTTATTCAGGCTTGTCACCCATCTCATATTGCCTTCCAAATCCACCACTATTTAGCTTGCTGTATTGCCATTTTCTTTTATCCTTCGATTTTATCCCTCATGATTTTCCTCTTTCTTCTGATGGTAGCTGATGAACATTTCTAACCTTCACTGTTCTTTTATCTGTCAGTTTTTCACATCCCCCCTTGTTCTCCTAACGCTTCTTTGTGTTAATACCTTTCCTTTCCGTCCCACCAATACTGTAAATGCCCCTCAATTCTTTTCACTTCCTGACTCTTTTTTTTATGGTGCCCCTCTCTCCAGCCTCTTACATGTTTGCAACCCATGATTAAATGATTGGAATCATGGGATGGAAGGATGTGTGGAGTGGAGGTAAGTTGGTGTGGAATGGTACCCATATCACCTTGAGAATTCAATTACATCCCATTCCAGGGTGTTAAAATCACACACACACACACACACACACACACACACACACACACACACACACACACACACACACACACACACACACACACCTGTGTCCTGTATAGTATTGCAGAATCCAATGCAGAGAAAGTTCACCCAGTGGGATCGATCTCCGGACGGGCGTTATTGGATTTCTAAGATGTGTTCCAACACTCTTAAAGGTCAGCGCTCGAATGAATGCCACCGACACTACCACAACAAACAGGTCTGTCTTTTTGTGTGTTTGTTTATGTCAGGAGAAGATAAAGAGAGAGATGGAGGACATAACGAGATTTTTTTGGAAAACAAAAGCTGCTGGTGGATGCAATTTTTTTATGGCTATACTCCCACAACTTGAATGTCAGAGCTTTTTGGCTCTGGTTTGATCAACAGTTAGTAAAGGTGGGAGAGGACTGGACTCTTAATTTTGTTCAGTTGTTTATGTAGAACAACTGAAGTTTGTAGAACTGCAGACTTGTTCTTTCCACACATATATTTCTAAGGATATGGGAGTGAATGCTGAATTCCCAGCATTACAGTAAAAACTTGTGGCTAAAAACATGCAAAACAACTTCAAAGATCATCATTCAGGACAACTCGAATGCACAAAACCACCAATGGTGGAGTTTCGGCTGCAGCTCGACCAGCGGTTTGAAATAAAGAGCCACAAATAAAAAAAGTAATAATTAAGGCAATCTTAGTAGGGTTTAGAGCAGATCATCTTTATTTTACTGCGGCTGTTCTAAAGTGACTTACCCGGTTATTCTTGCCGTTGTGGTTGCGTGAATATGGATAAAACGCACCAAGTTGCATCCAGCGAAGACACATCTCATACTTAGCATCCTCGAAGAACCCACATATGTCAGCTCCGGTCTAAAAAAGAGGAAGGTGTCAGTTTATACTTATATGTGAAGAAATAAAGATGGACAGAAGGATGGGATGTTTTATTTGTAAAAGAAAAAAACCCTCAATTTTATTTCCCTCAGATGTTTCGAATAGATTATTATCTGATTTGTAAATGAACTCTTCAAGGCGTAGATGTGACTTCAACCCTTCAGTCACTTCACGTCTATTGCAAGCATTACTATATGTATCTGAGGTGTCCTTGAATATGGCACCAGAAAAGCGATTGCTATTGTGCATCTGACCCAGCCTCTTGGCTGGAAGCATGCAAATGTTTTACCATACAGTCATCAATACGGCTTCTGAGTATAAGTATTTTTAGATTGGTCAAAGGATCAGAAAGAGATATTATGTGTAAAACAGTACAGTATAGAAGTAAAGAATTAGAGACAAAAGGGGCAAATTATACAGCAAATTGGCAAGTGGCATTTCATTAAAGAATAATCAGTTAATAGGAAAAAGTCTTGATGGGCTAGCAACAGGTCCAATTGGGATTTGTCATATGTCTCCTGTGCTATCTCAAGATGTCCTCTGATCAACGGGTCGAGCAAAAAAAAAAAAAAAATCACTCAAGCCACTGTAATCTATTTAGAGAGGACAAGGTCACATCAATAAGATCATGTCTTGGCCGAACAGAGCTCATTTGAAGATACTTACATAAGAGATGCCGAACAGGCTGAATTCCATCATTCCTGCAGAACCAAGGAAAACAGAAAGTTATGCCAATTTAAAGAATCCCTTTTCATTTTGCTTGCCTACATTTACGAACATTGTGTGCAAAAGACAACTTATTGCAAAGCTGACTGTCAAGAGTAATTTCAAAATCCGTGGGTTTTTTTTTTTGTTTTGGTTGTTTTCATACACACCGTATTCCCAGCATATGTCTACAGGTACCTATAATGGATTTGTAAAGTTGGTCCCAACTAGCAGTGTTGTCTCCGAGCCAATGTCCGGCCCATTTTCCACTGGAGGGGTATGTGGACCTTGTCACCACGATGCCTCTTTTGGCCGTTACATTCAGCAGGGCGCTGCTCAGAGATGAGAGAACATTGCTTGGATAGGAAAATAACACAAAAAGCTTATCCCCTACACTAAATGAACTAATTGGGCTTTAGAAAAGAATTATATCAGTCATGATTGTTAAATTAATGTTCGATGTCTTAAAAAGAAACAACTGCTAAACTAAAGCAGCAGTGCCTTAGAGGCTCCTCTACAGCAACTTTGCAACCCTTCCTGTAAGAAGAATGTAAAATGGTGCTGCAAAAGGCAGTGTGGTTTACATTTGTGATTATTAATTACATAGATGTGATGAGACTGCATTTCTGCAAATAGCTGGGAAAGATCAATTCTGCACCTCCTAAGGTTTCTATTTTCCTCCTGAATATGTTTGCAATGACATTCCCCTTCCTCTTTCATGCTCTCTTCACCTCTATCTTGATTGAGTATATTACTTAAAAAACACACAAATATAATTGCTTATTTACTTACTCATAGGTGGGCTTGGTGTGGGACCAGCCATACAAGCTGTGGACATCATAGTGTCTGACTTTCTTGCCATTGCTGAGTATTTGCTCGCTGTTCATGCACAGAGTCTTATGTATTAAGCCAAGATGTTTGGACTCCAGGGCTTTTGGAAAGACACACGAGCAAAAAAGATTAAACAGAGTTCTTGTATGGAATTATCACATTATTAACATAGGCTAATTATTAAATATCAACATAGCAAGATAAAGAATTGTGAGTGTCTTACGTGGCATGTATGGAGGGAAGTCAAGAAGTGGATTCCCAAGACATTTCCCTCCAACTGTGCCATGTACAAAACTTGCAGGTTCGTTCATGTCCTGCAGTTAAAGCAATGGAAGTCAATGAAAATTTGGCAGAATGATTTAACATTGTAGGCTCCTTCCTTCAGGTTACTCACAATCCATATGCCATCAAACTTGGTGATGTTCCAATAGAAATCCTGAATTTCTTGACTCCACCATGCTGCTGTTGATGAGCGGAAGAAGTCCGGGAAGGCGGTGTATGCTCTATACAGCTGAAAATGAGAACATCGAATGATCAGGGTATGAAATACTGAAATCCAACCAGGTGCAATAGATCTTGTCAACTTGTGTGATACTGACTTGCATTTTCTGACATGTCAGAGATGAGGAGGTTATTTTTTATTGTGGTGAATTCAGAAAACATCTTACCTCTACTTGGGAATCCCAGTCCAGAGATTCGTTTACTACAACACCAGGCTTATCTGGCCAAACCTGCAAGAATAATACAACATGCATGTTGGAAAAGCTTTGACTTCAACTGTTGGTATCAATGTGTGTATAGATACATGCATGGTTGTGTGTATCTGACCTTCCCCCACACAATGTCATCACTAAGCTCTTTGGGCCATTTGATGAAGATGTCCGCAGCTTGACCTCTCACAAAGGCAGGGTAATAATCCGTCTCATTGCCTGAAATGGCTGGATCCTAGGATTATAATATACACAACTGCTATAATATAATATAATATAATATAATATAATATAATATAATATAATAACGTGAGCGTATTATTAAATTGGAGTATTGGTATTACCAGAATAAATATGAACCTCATGCCTTCCCCCCTCATGCTGTCGACCAGTGCAGGCAGATTTTTAAACTCCGGGTCGAGAACAAAGTCCAGCTGGCGATCCATGTAGTCGATGTCCGCATACTGCACATCCTGTAGCAGACCGCAGTCAAAGCTTAAACCAACTAAAATTAACCGGCTTTGTTGTCTTGCAAACATCACAACCTGTCAGGAATCAAACTAACACTCATCAGTAGCTTCGAGATTGATATCACCCAGCAGGTCACATATTCGTTTTTTTTATTTTCTCGGCTTGAGATGTGATTTTTTTTTTTTTAAATTGAACGCCAGTCCTTTGACATCCATGTGTGGAACACTCAGCTCTTAGAACTGTACAAAGAAAAAAGCTGTAACTCTGCGCAAATCTACTTAAAATTGAATGAATGAGGGAATGCTATGTTTAAAGGAAAAAAAAAATAGTACATGTATGTATAATAATTGTCACCACCCCGTCAGAAAAGATAATTGCACATTTTGCAACAAAGATGTCAAATATGTCCCGCTAATCTTTGTTGATGTGGGAATTTAGAAAGCTTGCCTTCACATATGGTAAGCAAACACCTGAGATGTGAGTTCTTACATTGCAAACAAAACTTCATCTACTTTGATCACCTGTTGTGTCTGTGGCAGTTTTAAGGTTGGGTAGTCTGTAAAGCTAGCTGACGTGAAGCTTTAGTAAATTCCTGCATTTTCTGCTTCCAGTTAGTGATACGGGATTCTTTTTGGCTGGCATCAGCTCCTTTTTGGTTGGGACTTTGTTCAAGCACGTTCCAGGGATGACTTGATTATCGATGGAAATTCTTCTGTTCTGTTGTGTATAATGAAGAGGAGGGGAGTCTGGCTTGTTTCCACAAGACGTACCTTTCCGTGGTGATGAATATGACTTTGTATTTTTTTTTTCTCTATACTCTCTTCCTTTAACCAGGAATTTTAGCTGAAATATTAACTCGATTTGACTCTCAGAAAAATTTACTGTTTATAGTTTACCTGGGAAATGTCCAGAGGCTATGGTAACCATAAAATAATGGCTTTCAAATTCAATTTAAGGTCACATGCCATTAGTTGAAACAAAATGTCCCCAATGCAGAATGAAGTCAAAGATTACATTTTTCTTCAAGTTCTTTTTTTCATCTAATTTATTTTTATGTTCGCTTGCAGTGAACCATATTTTAAAATAGGGTGAGTGTGTTTCATGCAGCTCTGTCTGTATGAGGTGAAATACATTGGGCAGTTGAATTAGTGCTGGTGTCGAGACAGACAGATCGAAATCCGTCTCTCTCAAAACATACTGGATTTTATGTGGGTGAGATAAATGTGGGCATTTCCAGGAATGTGGGGGACGCATTGGGAATGGGATCCTCCAGAATCCGGTGCTCATAACACGAGCAGTCCGAATTTGTTTTATTAATTTTTTAAGTAAAAGATTGCAAACTTACATAGGGTATACCTGCTTCCCTCATGTCTCTGTACAAATCTGCTATTTCCTTGTCATTGGCATAACCATAGCGACAGAGCTGGAACCCAAGGGACCAATAGGCAGGTAGAACAGGTCGTCCAATCAGCTGTTAAGAAGAAAAACAAACAAGGAAGTCAAAACAGTTCAACACAGAAAAAAGTTGTTTTGCAGGAAACCAGGACACCGTCCATGAAGTGTTTGTTTGATTGCTTGTTTGTGTGTGTGCGTGCATGTGTGTGTGTTTAGGCTAAATGAGACAGTGCAATGATGCGAAGAACTCCCAGCTGCTGCAGTCCATCAGCAGCGGCCCAGGGCCAGACACAAAACACACACACGCACACACACACACACACACACACACACACTCACACACACACACACACACACACACACACACACACACACACACACACACACACACAGGTGGTCACACATATACACAAACAGACCAGACATCTAAGAAGACTTACTGCAGTGTACTCTTGCACCACCATTTCAGGAGTAGGTCCCATGATCACATAGAAATCCAGGATGCCTCCCACAGTTCTGTAGGTCAAAGCTGGAGTTGGCTGGAAAGTAACATCTGGACATAAAATGAAGAGGAAATTTATTTCCCTTATCATATATTTAGTGGTTTGTGCAGACTGTGTAACTGTGTTTATTCCTCATGAATGTTTTAGAACAGTGTTAAAGCTTCATTGCTGTCACCCATATTTAAAAAAATATATTTCAATCTCTTTTTAATGAAGAGAGTTGCCCGAGACCAGATCGCTCCATGATATACTTGACTGTCAGTACATTGATGAGGCAGTCGTAAAAGGACTTACAACGCATGAGTAACTTCGCTCTTCTGTGGCAAAGTGACAAATGCACGGATATAGAAAGTATCCATCAAACATATACGCAGCATGTTTGATGCATGTCTGCACTTGAGATTGTGTACTAGTCGTCAGCGTGCAAATACACAAAATTAATGGTGAGTCTATTTTATTCTGAGTTGGCGTAAGGAGAATGCAGTAAATAATTCAGTTATAATTTTGCCATTGTGCCACTGTTGTACAGAGAAAACAGTCCAAAGACAAAACTTCCTTCACTTTGGAATCTAAATGCTCAGACATACACGAATGAGAGTAACTGTGTTAATACGCGAGTGGCTGGATGCAGAATGAAATGCATTCTGCAACTACATGTATGCATGTAGTTGCAGAATATATGCGTGTTTGTGTGTTTCTCTCACCCATAGCATTGCTGTTTAGTAGCAGCACACCATGAGCATCAGTGGTGGTCTCAAGGCCCATATAGAAGGGATGCACACCATAGCAATTCATCTTGTACTGCAGCAGAGAGACAGATGGTCGGAATGAAAAAGAAACGTGTGAAATGGGTGCATCTTATTCTCAGGATGTCTATTTTGTGATTTCTTGTAATGTTTGTTTATGACTTTGTTTACCAAGATATTTCTCATTGTATTTAGGGGAATGTCAAAAATGTCTAGAATGGACATGCACCCCAGAGCTGTCGGTGTTCAACACGTCTTCTCAAAAATTAAATGAAAATATTCCTACAACTATATGCAAATCTCTAACTGAGACGAGCACAATATATACTGTCTGTGTTATTTGTAGCACCCAGGAGTGCTCCCAAATCCCCCAAATCTTCTCCGGCCTGGACAAAAACACATTAATACTGAAATGGGACATTATTAGGGGATTTGAGTTACTGCTGTAATAAAATCAGAAAGTCCTAAATGTAGCTTACAGAACGATTAAATTAATGACAGAATTACAGCTTGGAGGAAACCAAATTCATTATATACAGAGCAGAGGGTTTTTCGTTTTCTTACAAAGCCTGCTTAACACTTAGGTGATTTTTATTTATTTTTTCATTTTGCTTTCTATCTTACAGTTTTACTTGTATTTCTATAACAATTTATCACAGGTGAATTAACGGTCCCATTTGCACTGATTTTCTGCATAAACATTCATTACTGGGCTTCAATAATTATGCAAATATCACATCATCATGGGTTGTGAGGAGGGGGTGAGTCACGTGTTATGGACATTTGTCTTCCTCTTTAGGTACTTTGAGAGTCCCAGCGCTGCCATCAGAGGTTAGATGAGAATGGAACGAGGCAGGAATAGATGGGAGGGTGCGAGGTGTGTGTGTGTGTGTGTGGGGGGGTCTCTCCTGAGGATTTCACATACCAGGAGTCTCATCTTCCTCCAGTACTTAAGAAGTTATTAATCAGTAATATATAAGAGCTGACTCTGTCACCATGTCAGGTCTGTTGGGATTTGTGCTTTCCTCGTGATACATATACCCTGTTGCATTGTCATCACACCATTCAGTCATCCACTAACAGCATGACAGCCACCAAAGGCAACCAATCAGATGCAGAGAAGGGGACCCACTGTCTTAGCTCAGCGATGCGAAGTCCATGAAGAGAAACATGAGTCTTTATGATTGGTGATCATCTCATGAAGAAGTAAACAAGATATGTTGCTTGTTTTTTTTTTGTTTAAAAATACAAAATTATTAAGTGTCCATTGTGATAATAGTGATGGGCTTCTGTGATAAAGCTGATTAGGTTACTTTAATGGAGTAACAACATTAAAAAAAGTGACTAAATTTGATTAAACTGATCTAAACTGCATTTACCTGGCAAGCTTCTATTTTAAATGCAGTTTTATTCTGTTTAATATTGCAAAGACTGCGCCACTACAGTTCATGTCATCATGCTCGCTCTATTTTTTCTTATTTCCATCCTTTTCTGCCTTCCATTTTTTTTTTTTTTTTTTGGAACACTAATTCCCCTACTCTCCGCGGAGCCCCGTAACATTAGTCTGAACCCTGTGGAGCTGTCTTGACAGCTCAGCAATTAGGCTTGATAATGCTGATGCAGGTGGAAACCTCATCCTGTCTGGCCTTGACACCGGTAGGGAAAACATGATGACACTCTATAACCGCTGTTCTTATCAGCAGCATCGCATCAAAGTGACGCAAATGTGAGGGAGACAAGCTTACATTCTGTGCAGGAAGGTTGTTTACAAGTCACCTCCGCAGTCTGTGGAAGATGTGATGTTAAATGTAGGATGCTGTGTCGCGTACGCCATAATAAGCACACGGTTGGGTTTGATGGAACACGACAGTGCTTTATAAATGAGGAGGAAATGTCTACTGCTGTGTTTTAATTAAAACTTTGCCATCAGAAATCAGTTTCAGTCAAACACTGTGTGCAGAAATATGCACGAAAAGCATCCGAACGTGACATGTTTTCACTTGTGTAGATAAAGGTAAGGCATGTGCGTCGGTGTGTTACTTACACCAGGTGGCTGGTCCTTGGAGAACATACCCCAGGTGTGATAGTTGAGGTCGTGTTTATAGGTGGGATGCTCACTCTCCCCGAAGCCGTACACATACTCGGATGACAGTCGCGTAGATACTTGGATGAACATGTCTGAGAATGTAAAACCTGGCACAGACGAGTCCCAGCTGAGAAAAGTGACAGAGGATTAAATCAATGAGAGATGGAGGCAGAGGGGAAGAGGGGGGGGGGTGAGAGAGCGAGAGAGAGAGAGGGAGAGAGCAAGAGATGGGGGGGATTATTGTCAAAGGGAGTTATTCACAATGTGTTTGACACAAATACTCATAAATAATTACAGGAACTGCAGGCATCTCTTCAATATGGTTCATAAATTTTAATTAGCAAAAATTCAACTGACACTTAAAAAAACACAGAAGGCTTTACTAGCAAATAATGTCACCCCTGCTCAAAGATGCACTTTGAGAAAGACTCCATATTGCTACATCACGACTGCTGAACAAGAGGAAACTTCTTTTCATTGTTGATTCACAAGGTAAATTTCCGGAGTGTTTCTCACTAGGTAGCAGCGGTAGAAGAGTCGCCTCAGCATTTGGATTAGATGGTACCAAAAAAACAAAACAAGGATTTTTTTTTTACTTTAAAAAGTTGAAGTGATAAAACTTACTTGATGAATCATTGCCCCCAAAACAGCCAGCTCATGTGACAACAAGACAAAGTTGCTTAAAGTGTGTTCATATGAAACCTGGTGTGCAGTGCTTTAAATTAGATTTGTGTGGGGTTTTTTTTGTTTGTTTAACCTTCATTTAACCTGAAATACTCACATCTTGGTCCCTGTGCTTTTCCTAATGATTTGAATTCCGAAAGGCATCTTGGTAACAACGACCTTGTATAGCCTTTTGGTTTCGTCAGTTTCAGGAGTGACGGGAACCGACAGTGGCACCGGGACCTCATAACGATCTGTGGTTGGGTCCGATATCTTGACATGGAAGGGGATGTTAGTGCAGTACAAATTTTGAATGTGCGTTTATGTGAAGCAGACAAGTAGGATGGGCAATCTGAAGCAAAACAAACAAACAAACAAAAAAAATCAAACAGAAGAACACAGAACATGAAAACGTGATGAAGACGAAGCATCACGGACAAACACACCTTAAACTGCAGCATGTCGCCGCTGTGATACCGGATTTCAACTCGAAGCGTATTGATGTCTGGTGACTCTGGGCGGCCGCTGCTCCTGTACCTCTTGTTTCGGGTAATATCAACTGTCATTCCTGAGGTGGTTTCTGTGGCTGCTGTGACGGCGTATCCGTAGTCTTTAGGATAGAAGCACCACGGAACGCGCTCCATGATGCTCGGCTGAATGAGAATGGAACGTAAAAAATGTCACCTCCTGCTTAGTGTTAGAAAACGGAAAAATAATGTGCTTATGTGTGTGTGTGAACCACAATCGTGTCACCTCTCACCTCCCAGATGCAGCCTCTGGCCTTGCACTTGGCCTCATCTGCATGCTCCTCTGGATGGCAGTCAAATCGCTGATAATCCGCCACCACCAGTTCCCACTGCACCAAATAGGTCTCACCTAATGTCAAGGAAAGGCCTCGCAGGAATAAAACCTGTGTGTGTGTATGTGTGTGTGTGTGTGTGTGTGTGTGTGTGTATGTGTGTGTGTGTGTGTGTGTGTGTGTGTGTGTGTGTGTGTCTGTGTGTGTGTGTGTGTGTGTGTGTGTGTGTGTGTGAAAGGGAGGAGAAGGTGTGAGAAAGTGCTGATTAATGAATGCAAGGATGTCGATGTGAGGACATTCTGTCCATACAGTCTCCGAGCGAATGTCCACTTGTGAACGTCCCAGATAAGCTGCGTTGTGACGGAATATGTGCTTTATGTTGTATGTGCTATCAATTAAGACACAGCAGCTAATTTCCAGTGAAGTTTCACCAGCCTCAAAAGGGAATTATGAGTCATTCCTACAGCGAATCTCAGGAAGTCCCTGTCAATCTAGTTACCACTCAACTGGGGAGTAGCCTTCTGGTGTTTTTTTTTTTTGTGTGTGTCATTTAATTTTAAAAGCAATGCTGCAGGAGTTGTGCAAAATGTTTTCATGTAGAAAGACAAAAACAAAGAGGCTTTAACTGCAGGAGTGGACAGGGAGATATTTGACATCCAAACACACAAATTATATTTTCTATAAAAACTCAAAATATCAAAAGGCACAGCTACGTAATATGGTTCATTTTTGTGTGACATTTGGTGAAACTACAATCTGTAGTTTGTAAAAAAAATATTGGGATTATAAGTGAAGTTATTTACACATGGACTAAAAAAAAACAACTTCATGAAGTACAGAGAGACAGACAATGATTAATGGGTTGAACTGCGTCATATAAGAGTATAGTGGACTAAAGGCATTTGGCAGCTGTGAGCTCTACACAAGGCCCGGCCCAGTAAGACGGATGGACATGACAAGGCAGACTTTAGGTATAACAGCACATTTACCCTTCACCCTCAGAAAATGATTACCACCCAGAACCACTTGATAAATGTATGCGTGCGACACCAAGAGACCTCGACAATCTATACGAGCATAACAAACGCACACATCAAAACAAGGACACACTAATGCTCTAGTGGACAAAACAAAACTAGTATCACAGTATAACTGAACTCTTGACGCTTGAGTGATTCTTTTACTCACTCTCCAGGGCGCTACATGTAGCGTGATGGCCTTTTGTCATTCTCCCACACTCCTCCATTTTGTTTTCTCAAACATACCACTTCTATATGTCTGTGTAGGTTCTCAGTTATCCAGGTCATGTTTATCCAAAGCTGTTTAAATCAATCCACTGGACACATAAGCTTGGTATCGTCAGGACTCAGCAAAACAAGGCAGACTAGCTACCAACCGCTACTCAAGACCAGGTAAAAGAACACCAACACCTCAAAGGGGCACTGAAAACTTGTGGATATCCTTACTGGACTTGAAGGCTCACACAAGATCCAGAAAGGAGAATAACTCAATGAGGACGGAAGGTAAGGAGAGCAAGTGTAACGGTATAGTGATCCCACAGGTGTCTGAAAAACTGAGGATGATCTTCAACAAACACCAGGTTCCTGTGTATTGCCGGGCAACACCCTCCGACAAAGACTGGTCCCCCCAAAAGACCCCACACCACACAGTCAGAAGAGCAATCTGGTGTATGCAGTCAAGTGCAGCGAGGAATGCTCAGATGTCTACATAGGGGAAACCAAACAACCACTACACAAGTGCATGGCTCAACACAGAAGAGCCAACTCGTCAGGACAGGACTCATCAGTCTTCCTTCACCTCAAGGAAGTTGGACACTCCTTTCAGGATACCGATGTTCGTTTCTTGGACAGGTTTGAGATAGGAGTGAAAGAAGCCATCCATGTGAAAGGGGAGAAGCCATCTCATAACAGGGGGGGGTGGTCTGCGACATCACCTTTCACCCATTTACAATCAGGTCCTTTCAAAACTCCCAAAAAGTATATCTCAGTAGATTAACCCAGGTGATGTGTCTCATGCTAATGACCCTCATTAGTATTCAAAGGCTCGGTGAAACTCGCATTTCAACGACCCCCCTTTGACACCCCCTGGCACCCCCCTCAACCATCATTGAGGAGCCAGACGGGTTTCAACTACGGTCGTTGAAATGTGAATAGCACTGACCACACCCCAGTGGGTTAATAAGCTGGGACAAGACCAGCCACCTTCAGAACTGATGAAGCCTCTTGGATGAGAGGCAAAACGTTTTCAAGAAACTTTCTTTAAGTCCAGTGGATTGATTTAAACAGCTTTGGATACCGCTTCTGATTTTTCACTCTTTCAGGATGACCTTGTCGTGTACAGACATGGAGTCACTACTACTTCTTTGAAATAAATAGCAGATCCTTTCAGGATGAAGCTGCTCACTCCCTCTGGAACTCTTTTGTACTTCTCTCCTTCCTTCCTTACTAACCTGCTTGGCACTGTCGTACGT
The DNA here is from genome assembly GCA_013358685.1 of Antennarius maculatus. Taxonomy (NCBI): domain Eukaryota; kingdom Metazoa; phylum Chordata; class Actinopteri; order Lophiiformes; family Antennariidae; genus Antennarius; species Antennarius maculatus. Next base: position 18,385,278 of record CM023613.1, on the reverse strand, counting down.
TATGCTGGAGCTCGGCAAGATGGTGGAGTTCTCATGCATTCCGTTGATGACATGAGTCACAGAGGCAGACATGGGAGGATGGGGGACACCCAAAACAGTAATGTTCTCAATGGTCAGGTTGTGTGGGTCCATGTAGCCAGCATGGACAGTTTTCATTGTCAGCACTCCCTGTGAGGCACGAGACACACAGTCATGACATACATAACATGTTTTGGTAGAAATAAGCTAATAGCTTCTGCAATTTATTCTTTGGGTTAAATATTCAACTTAATCCATGGTGCTGAGTCAAGTGTGAACATTGGATACTTGAGCCAACAGAGATTCACAAGAGTAGTGTCAATCACACTCGGTGTTCTGGACTGGGTCTTTGGTGGTTTTTCTTTACTAATTACAATGTGTGAGAAAAACTTACACGGTCAACAGAGAACTGGTAATGGAGGTAGTGGCCATTTTCAACTGTTTCTGTAGAAGAAAAAGCCAGATGTCATCAGAGCAGCTGGACACAACTGATACACAATCATGATTATCTGGACATGTTCATTATGGTTTAACATTAAGGTGCAGCCTCCTCATGGATAAACAAATATCCACATCTAAGGGTTCTATACATAGCAATGTCTCCAGTATTCAGACAAAACCCATACATTTATTTCATATACAACAGTTTAGCAATATCAATACATTTCTCATTCAACAAAAGAAGCTTTTTTTTTTTTGGTTGTTCTCATTAAGTGTATGTTAAAAATGATTACATTTCATTTCTATGCAAAAAATGTATGTGTGTGTGTGTGTGTGTGTGTGTGTGTGCAGCTATACAGCCCAGCAAAACAGTACTTGTTCCAATCACTGAAGGTGATCCTGTCTGACATGCAGTCGCACATTTGCACACAATACCTCTGGAGTCTCCATCATCCCAGAATAGCTCCCCAGCTGCCTGGTTGTTGTCATCAAGAGCAACAGTCAAACCCATGGGGTTACGACGACTGGAGATGCACACACACATGAACAGATGCAGATGAACAAACACCATATGTAATCACTATTGAGTGAATAATATAATAAGATGCACGGCTTGATACTTTAATGGAAATGTAATTTCCGATCTGTGCATGATGGAAGGAACATGCATAGCATTAATTAATGACACTGTGTGCGTGTGCATGAGTGTGTGTGTGTGTGTGTGTGTGTGTGTGTGTGTGTGTGTGTGTGTGTGTGTGTGTGCGTGTGTGTGTGTGTGTGTGTGTGTGTGTATTCACCTGTATGTAGTGGTGACATCAGGCTTCTGGGTGGGGAGAATTGCACCACCTCTGATGTGTACTCCTAACTTGTCAGCTGGAAGAAACATGTCAATGAAGGTTTTGCGGGTGTCCAGTCGTTCCATCTGATCGGAATGATAAAAATTCTATTAACTCACGTAAATCCCAACATTTCATTACCATGTTGCCTCTAAAGGTACGACTTGATATAATTTTCCATGCTGCTGCCCTGCCAAAGAAAATGGTTTAAAGTTTGCGTAAAGTAATTATTGTCTCAACAATGCAGGTTAAACTTTTCTGATATTACCATAAGCTTAAACAGTAACAAAGAAAAAGTTTTTGTAGATGGATCACTATTGTCATGTTTGGAGATTAGGTTATGTCATCCTTCCTTTGTCATCAAAAAAATGCTTTAAGACATTGGTTTACTGCTAAACTTTTGTCAGCTACCTCCAGTGGTGTCTCGCCATCCACAAAGCACTGGATTTATGCAACCAGCTTATTAATTTTCCCAAGATGCTCCAAAGGCATCGTCGTGAACACATTTCACAAGAACCACTTTCTTGCTCTGATATCTTCATCACTGTGAGGTTTGCAGAGTCAAGGGAATCTTTTATTATCATTTGTAAACATGCGAACGACAAGTAAAATTCTGCTCATCTCTTTTGTGTCCGAGTTGTAGCAGGAATCCTATTTTGGACAAATGGGACTTAAATTTCAAAAGGAGAAACAAAAGGCTTAAAAAACAGTTTAGATAGTATTCAGCAAGTGAATCCCTTGAGAAGGATAAATGTTCAATTTTTCATATTATGTGAATACAATTTGAGACTCTGAAGTGATGCTGACAAGCAATTTTTTTCTCTCCCACTCAGTTTCTCTCAATGACCTTCATTTATTTTGTGGTCCCAGACTTACTATACTTAATTTCTGATCCCCTGAGGAATACCTCCTCGAACAGCTTCAGACCAAGCAGAAACTCCATCTCCTCTTGTTTCCATTCCACATCCTTCCCTGCCGGCATCCTTTTCCTGCTATTCTCCCTCATGGTGCTCCATTTCTTTCATTCATACTCGAGGTGTTATATGCAATTGTATACATGTACCACTTTATACAGTACAACAGCGTATGGGTGAGTGTGTGGGCTGGAGTTAGTGGAGCGTATGCAAGCAATTTCAAATCTTATCACTCCATCCTCAACCTCAAATCCGATGTCTGCCTTAAGGAGGTCTTTCTTCCCTTGTTTTGTTTTCTCTTTTTTCCCCTTCTTATTCTAATCCTCCCATCTCCTCTCTTCGAAATGCTGCTTTGTTATCGCCCCTTTTCTTCATCTAATCTTCTCCCTCATTCCCATCTTCGCTTCTCTTCTTCCAAGTCATCTGCTGTCCTTCTTTTCCCTACTCTGTCCAGCTCCCATCCTTCCCACTTACCTTCTTTCTTCCCTGTCATTATTCACAGTCATTTTTACACCACCAATAACCCCCTCCCTTCGCATGCAAACACAACCTTCCATGCTCCTATCCAGATAATCACAGGGGACCAACCACGTCAAGGGGCTGGCGGCAAGACAGCCAATCTAATCGTTCATCTGATCAGTGGAGGCTTTACATTGCCACTGTGACGCCCAAATACGGTCCCAAAGGAGTTCAGCACCTCTTTTATCTCTCTGTCAGGGAGATAGTCTCTGCTCTGTCCCCTCTATCTTTGTTCTCACTCTCTCTGTTATCACTCTCGCCGCCCAGTCTTACAGAACTCCAGGCAAGGACTTTCATGTGATACAAGTTCTTTGTGTATGCTTTATTGCTGCTGAGGTAATGCAACACTTACAAGCCCCAAATTCTTCTTTTCTCTACGATGTCAATTAATTCAGCGCATGCCTCCAATCAAATGCGTTATGTCATGATAACCCCCTTCAGCCAGTCTGTCATTACTTTTGTTCTATAAAATCTCATGTTGCTCATTTTCTCAAGATTGTTTCAGTGAAATGTTGGCAGTTTTGTAAGCCTCGTGGTTTGAATCAAATTGCATTACGTTGAAAGCTGTTTTCCATATCCTTCCTACATAATGTACTTAACATGGGTGGGGTAAAACCAAAACCACACCCATCATGAGCCAATTCACACATAAATTGGGTTTTCTAACTTTGCCTGATAGAATGAAATTGAATAAAAATGGATAAGCATTAATGCATAACAACAACGTCACCAGAAGTAATTGAATTACTGCATCCGTGATGACTTCTGTTGTGACACATGCAAAGAGGAAACAGCGATGCTTTTAGGGAAAAGTACTTGAAGTTGAATAGTCTCACCGTCTCGTAGTCGTACCACACGGCATCTGGGATGTACGCCCGCACATTGACTTGACCCTGCAAAATGAAAAATGAGTTATTGAAAATTCATTTGATCTTGTTTCTTCATTTAGTTCTTTATGGCTCTTTTGTGCGGATTAAAGGTCTAAAGCATCCCCATCTGAGCTGTGTTAGAAGTCACTGCTCCAATCCTGAAAACACTCAATTTAACGCCAGCAGAAAAAACAGAATGCACCATAAAAGAGGCATGGATATGTCTTGCTGCGATGAATCAGTGCCGCCTAATGATAAATGAGAAGATAAATTGTTCCAATCGAAGGAGGGGTGGCTTGAAAGTGAAAGTTTCAACAAAGGTCTTGTGATATTTCCGACTGTGGTCCCGTGGTGTGACAGTGAGACGGTATCGAATGATGACTGATAGGTGACACCCCTTTGATGGCTTAAGGTGGTGGACAGATAGGTGGAATCAATAGAAGAGTGGCAAGCCTTTGATAGCTTTGGCACTTCCTTGCTCTTTGTGATGGGGCAGAACATAGCGAGGGAGCGAGAGAGAGACACGTGGGTGGAAAAACCGAGTGAACCACAGGACTTTCTCATAACACTCCATATTGTGTACACTGTGTCGGTTGCATAGGCCAAGGTAGTCAGTCAAAAGCACCAACATTTCCCTCCCTTTCTCTCCCTCTCTCCTTAGCAGCATGTCCTATTTTGTGGCCCTTCGGGGCGAGCTATTAAGAGGAAAAAAGAAGGGAGACAAGAAGTCAATAAAAAACTGGTAGGAGAATAAAAAGAAAATGATAATTAAACAAAAGAAAGTAAAAGGAAATTTGAAAACCACAGCACTGAAAAATTATACAATAAAGAATAAGATGATTATTGCCATTACAGCAATGTTATTGAGAAATATTGCTATTAAGGCCTGCTAACCAAAATTTAATGAATTTGTGTCCTTTTTCTGGGCTGTGGGATGACAATCTGGGGAAATGAATATTCCCTCTTCGCCTCGTTTTCTGGTGTCTGATTTGCTTGTTGGCCCTATCACTCAATTCTATAACAAATGGGAAGGGACTTAGCATGGCTGCTAACCCTTATTGAGAAGGACAAGGCACAAGGCCTGTATCTTACCTCTATGAGGGAGGATGTGATCAGGTGGGCCGATGATTCATACTGGCAGAATAATCGTAGGCTTCCAAAGGTAGATGAAAGAGTTGGAGAGAGACCCACAGACATAGAAGGGTGGGATGGGATGAAATGTGATCATAAGGGTTAGCAGACAGCAGTTGATTAAGAGAATGCAGATTAGATAAGATATCTGACGTTTGATGAAAGGATGAGCCTGTTGGTAATGGGCAAGTGGGGAGAAGAGTGGAAAGATGGACGGACCAGAGGGGATGACAGTGCGCAGGAGATCTCCCCAGTTTATCACAGAGATCAAGGTTAAAGCATCGACTGATCTGAAGGATAGAGTGAGAGCATCATTAGAGAAAGAAAGAGACAGGCAGACAGAGACATAAGTAGAAACAGAAAGAGAGAGAGCGAGCGATGAGAATAATGAAATGCGAAAGTGATGGGAAGATGTAAAGAGTTGTTGAAGATCAGCTCTTGACCCCACTCCAGTGGCTGACACCACCTCTTCATGTGGTCCGTCACAGGCTGATGCATCTGGAACCAATAGTTGGAACTCTGTTTCTTAATGCTCGCCTTCACTCTGGTTTAAAATGCAGGCGCACAACTCTGTGTCATCCTGTCACCACGAAAGATGAATATTCTTCTCCAGAATTTTGGAAAGAGCTGGATGAAAGCTGTGGAGCAGAGGCTTGAGATACCCTTGAAAACCCACAACTACGGTCAATTTATGAAGCAGATTAAGGTTTTCTAGGGAAACAGTAGGTTTAACATAACTTTAGTGGGACACATAGTCCCTCTAAATGACTGTAGGTGCAGTCTTGCCTTTTTGTCTATTGGATGTATAAAATGATCATGCATAGTCACCTTATGGTCCTTCGTTCACTCCTTCAGCAGCTCAGTTCTAACACACTGTAAGCAGAAACCCTTTCACTTTCTTCTATCAGAAACTTTTCTCATTGAAGGAAGTTACTTTATTTGTGGCCCCATGAATCCAATTCGCTCTCCACCATTCAGTAATTCACAAGAGGCCAATGCTAAATTGCTTATTAATCAGGCCACTTTGACACAACCGCAATCGGTGCACACACACACACACACACACACACACACACACACACACACACAAACACACACACACACACACACACACACACACACACACACACACACACACACACACACACACACACACACACACACACACACACACACACACATTCGTATACAGGCACACACATTATATGTGCCCACAAGGGCACACATTCACACACACTGACACAAAGATGCACTAACACACACTTATATCTTCACTTCTAATCTGCCAGTAATGAGGTCAGTGCTCTCATTAGAGCTGAGAGAAAAGAGAGGATATGAAAGAAGGAAGAAAGAGGGATGAGAGGAGAGGAGGGCAACAGAGAAAATCCCATGTCATGTTTTCCCTGCAGAGGTTTAAATGTGTAATGTGCCTATTCTGTCTGTGTGCGTGCATGTTTGTGTGTGTGTCATCTCTTATCTATATCTACAGAATGTCATACTTCAAGGGATAAAAATACAGGACATGCACATTTGAGTGATCGGATGGATTAGAAAGACTAAAGCGCGTTCCTGTATGTCTTTTTTTTTTTTTAATTTCCGTCCTTTAATTGTTTACCTTTGTTTGTGTTGACTGACCTGGTCTAGAACAGGTGTGATCAGCAGGTGTTTTCCCCAGAGGAATTGGCGGTCCACGTTCCAGGTGTTGCTATCAGAGTAGAACCTGAGCGACAAGGAAGAGAATAATTAGAAATATTTTGTCCCCTTAACTTTCTTTTAAAATTTCATGTTTAATTAATTTAGTTTTAGTGACGGCACTTAATTAAAACATCCATTAAGCTTATAGTCTATAAATCAGTCACCACAACTTTCTGATGTGTCACATATTTTCCATATGAAACAGTAAAATGTCTCTATCTGATGCCTGCAGCAACTTTAACAAGCAACACCGTTTTTAAAAAAAGAGGCAAAACAAAACTATTAAGGAAAAGAAAAACACTGTTTTTCGCTAATCTAATATAATCCTGCATTCAAACCCGGAAATATTTACCAATTAAAGCATCAACCTACTTAAACACCAGGCAGAGTGAGGAATATGTTCTTGTGTTGGCATCAGCTGCTGCAATATGCTTGGCAATTATTGGCTCATTCACAGCTGTTTGGAAAGTAATGTCCAATCATGTATTTATACAGCTGTTCAGTGCAATTATTACAACCTATAACTTTACACCGTTAGCCTGCTCTTACACATTCGCGTCAATGTCAATTACCTGAGGTCACCTACTGTGTCTTACATGTAGTTTGTTATTTTTTTTATCTTTTTATATCCCGCGAAGCAGTGATGTATTGTAATTGTCAGTGTTTGTCCACCCGTCCACCAAATATCTTCACAACCGTTAGACCGCAGATAGAAAGATGAAAGAAAAACCACATTACTCGGGCGGCAAAGGGGATGAAAATGAGATGATGACCTTGACCTTGAGAAAACTAGGTCAAGGTCAAATTTAAACTTTTCTACATTTTTTTGCACATATCTCAGGAACCGGACAAGATAGGAAGACAAAACAAAAGGTGTTATATTTAGGGAGGCAAGGGGATGAAAATTACATCACAACCTTGACCTTCAAAAGCTAGGTCAAGGTCAAATTTTCACTTTTATGCCTTTTTCTGTACACATCTCTGACATCCTGATGAGACGTAATCAAAAAAACAAAAAGCAACATTTTCAGGAAGCCAGAGGCACAATCGTGTGTAGGTCAGGGTAAAGTTTTGAATTCAGGGGTGTTGCAGGATGTTGTAGTCTCTCACTCCCTTGTTTAAATATGCATATATCTTTAATCCAAGATGCATCGCAAACTCGGTTTGCAGCCTAAACACATTTCCAGGGTGCTTTTATTTTCAGTTGTGGAGTTGATTTATCAGACTGTGTATCTGTTAAGGCTTGATTACAGTGGCTTTTTGCCTTCTGTCTGGCAAAGGCAATCACTGTAAAGAAGCCCTTGCAGATACTGTCATGCTTGGAAGAGTCAACAATAATTGTGTTTGTGGCAGTTAATTCAAGTCCAAGCAGTGACTCCGTCAGACCCAAATGCATAAACACTTCTTGTAAATACTTGCTATTGATGCAACTGGCATTACGAGAGGCTTACAGTGTAATTACAATGTTACAAATGACTTACTCGTGCATGACTGGACGTACAACAGTGTCTCCTGTGGTATGGGCTTTGTAGAACAGTGTGTACAGGTAAGGCAGGAGTGTGTAACGTATCTTCAGGTAACGCTTAGAGCTCGCTACCAGCACTGAGTCAGGGCCATAGGCAGCTGGATCCTGGGGCTGAAGACAGAAAGATGGATTAAGGGTGTGGGTTTGAGAAATAAAGAAGACGGGCTCAGAGAATATCAACATTTGTCTTCCCATGAGCAGAAAATGTGAAAGAGATAAGAAGGAAGAAAAAAAGGTCAATGAAAGAAAGAATAAAAAGAATAAATTGTAGGTAATATGAGGGCACTAGAAAGGCTTGGCATTATAAGGGAGATGAGAGGGGAGGAAGAAAGGTGACAATTTTCTTCATCCCTAATTTACTCATAATGAATAAGCAGACACTAACCTTATTTATAATGATAAGAATGGTTATTTAAAATGGAAATTGACTTTACATAAGGCTAACCTAAGAGCGCAGTTTGCAATGAGGATGGTTAAAAAAAATAAAAACGGAATGTGAGAGAAATTATGAAAAAAATGCGAAAAAGAAAGTATGATTTAATTTCTATGATAGTGGAGAGTAAGAGGGTGATTAGCTGCTAACAGGCCATGCTCCTCTCATCTGGCTAATCATTTATGCCCTCGGCACCTCTGAGAGCGATGAGAAGTCTGTGCGTGCGTGTGTGTGTTTGTGTGTGTGTGTATGTGTGTGTGTGTGTGAGTGGGTGCGTGTTTGGACTGGTCTGCATGGCTATGTGAGAAGAGCCATGATTAGGGCAAAGCAAAGGTCACACATTAGCTGTCTCGTTTGGTGGAAATCGTATTTCAAATTCATCATCATCATCATGTTCCTGTCCTCCAGCAGATACCCTCCCTCTGAGTTACTCTTTCCAACACACACCATTTCCTGCTCAAAAACGCCGTTCCATACCTCACTGCTGTGCTATTTTTTGCATCAGCAGCGAGTTTAGTAATATCACTGAAGATTATTTTTTAATTTTTATATCATTCACTATGGAGTACGGACGCATCTTCCATTATTTGCCTTCATCAGCAACAATAGATCAGGGTACAGCGACAATATAACCACTGCTGTTGGCTCAGTGGGTGTTTTTCTCAAACAATCGCTGTGACATTTACTTTTATCTGACATGTGACATTTAAATTTAAACCTGTTCATCTGCATTACAAGTTGAGACTTGTCACAGCGTATTTGACACATCTTGACTGAGGGAAAATATTTAAACTCCCCTGAATGGCAATATATAAACTCCCCTGAATGGCAATTATCCAATCGCAACCATGATTGCATAAGGCAGCTTTGGGTTCTTCATAGGACGTGGATACAAAGCCTTTTTAAAAAACTTCTCCATCACCTGAAACAATTCACAGAAAAGAAGAAAAGAAAAACTTATTTCTGTCAGAAGTATTGAAAATGATGCACATTGTGTTGTGCAGGAACAAATAGCTTAACAGGTGCAGCAATAGGTAAATATGTGGGTTTGGGGAATTGTTTTCAAATGTTAATTCATCACTGTGCAAGACCTCACCTGACGAACATCTGGGGCCAAGGCGCAAGGAAAGATTTTGCACGCTACTCATGTGCTGAGACGCCACAGCTGGAGTTTAGGAAGTTGCGCTGGGGGGGTTGATGCTATGATTCAAAGGTTATTTAATGGTCTGATTTTATCTGATTTAAGGGCCACTGATGCTGACATTCCCTTCTAATTTTACATTACATTATGTTTTTATCCACCATATGGTTCAGTATATCATAGTCATTTCACATCTTTTATAAAACATAATGCTGATGTTAAAGTGTTAAAATCCGACCTCTGATTACTATCAGTCTGTCTAATCAGATGTTCCAATATAACATTGCGGCTGTAATGATTTGCTCCAGTTTAAATCCCTAGTGTTATATCTAAAATCAAAGTACGTATATTTATAACAGATGCAGCAGAGCTAGTGTGATATGTGATGACAATCTCCATAGACACAGAAAGTTTCTATTTTTACCATTTGAGATCATAGCACCTATACAATATTCTAAAATGAAGGGTATACCCTACAGCGTTTTAGTCCAAGCCTTGGCTGCTGGATACATAAATCTATAAGTGACAGTCTAATATAAAAATTGTACAACATTTTGCATTTGCAGTACCTTGTAGCCCTGGGCATTGTGGTTCCGGCTGAATGGGTAGAAAGCTCCCACCTGCATCCAGCGACGACATAACTCTTCGCTAGAGTCGTCGAAGAATCCGCAGATGTCAGCTCCGATCTGAAATGCATGACAACCTGACATTTAGCACAAAACTATGATCACTTAAATTTCTGTTATCTTAGATAAACTCTACAGTGTGCTGGGATGCTGCAGAGAAAAGATCAGGGAGAAGAGCACATTTTCTACTTGAAGATGTATTCAGAAGCAGGAAAGAAAATATGACGCCAAAGTGATGGATGATTGCATTTTTGTCTTTTAAAATGCTTTTCTTGACGGCAGCTCAGTTCAGTCAAGATTTACCGTCAGGCAGAGCAGCGATCTCTATTTACATCAATTTAGCAATAAAGTCTAACAAAGAGACTCGAGTCAAAGATCAGCCAGCGGAAACAGCTTGAGTCCTTTCATAGGAGACTCGATCGACCTGTGTCAGCTGCAACGGTCCAAATCTAGTTCCCTGCTGTCTTACATGTATCTACTCTCATACCTATATACTCATACAAACAAATTATCCTACTGTTGTTTAAATTACAGCCACACACAAGTTGTATATTTTTATGCTTTTTTCAGCATGTTCTTCCAAACTTTTATTGGATTTCATTCCAAATATACTTGTTCTTGCCTGCCCCTTTGTCTTTATGCCTACGCCTCAACACGGTTCTCAATTAGCAGCCGAATCCTGTTTTAAAACAGCACAAACCTCTAAATGCCAGAACTAAATGTTTAGTGAACAGAAACATGTAAAAAATACAGCAGAAAGCTTTGCCTGAATGTGATTTCTTATTGTTTTTTGTTTTTTTGGTGTGGCACAAGAATTCCATTACCTAATAGTATTTCTGATTAAATGGGCGGAAATAGATCTTTGGTGCCTGTGTGTGTTTGTCTTTTATTTTACAAAATTCAATGGTGAATAGCAAAAAGCTCAACGATTTATTCTGCGAATGTGCGATGGTGATTATTTAGAGATGGCAGTTAAAACACAAAGCTAAAAAAATGCACCAACTATCAAAAGAATCAAAATCACTACTGCATGATTTTCTTAAAATGATATATAAATGAACAGATGATGTCATGTAAAGATATCATGGCAACCAGACAAATTTTTTTTCCCATCACAGTTGTTCATATTATGCACAATATGAAACCCATCTGTGAAGGCTCAATACTCACATAGGGAACCCCAAAGAGTCCAAACTCCAACATGCCAGGAATGGCCCATTTTATGTCATTCCAGTTGGCAGCGTTGTCCCCCAGCCAGTGACCCGAATATTTTCCCACACCTGGGAAGGACGAGCGGGTCAGCATCAGCGTGCGGTTCTCTCTGAACACCCGCTGCAGAGCTCTATGCGATGGAGTGAAGCGGAACAAGAGGGGAAGAGAGAGGTCATTGAGATAAAAAAGACACAAGGACAGACAGGGGACTGCACAAGGGAGAAACAGATTACAAACACATACATAAGCACACAATCGTTCACAAGATAGAAGACAGAGAGACGTTAGATGTGCACAAAGTCAGTAGGGTACCACATCCCTGCAGCATTGTACTTTTTTTTGTTTGATGAGTGAAATCGAAGCTGCATTGATTTCCATGACAATACAAATCCCTGATGATGTTTACAAAACTTGTCTCCTGCCAATAATACATTTTAATTAGTGGATGGTGGAGGTGGGGACAAAAGAAAGATGAGCCAGCTCTTATAGGAGTGAGTCAGCAAGTTTACTTTTAAGAGCTCTTGTATTTCTTGGTGAAACAAGTTTTGTTCCTTTTGTAGCTGGTGTGGCTCATTTTATTGCTAAAGTAGTAGAAACAGAGAGCCTGATGCTATAAACTCTGATTGTTTAGACCACGTTATTCTTTTTTTGATGTGCAGCTGACATATGATGGCCTGATAGAGAACGGTTTAATAGTCAACTGAGATGTCGTAGGAGGGAGAGGGGGAGGAGGAGGCAGAGGCCTCGAGATAATCTCTGCTGACGCCGAATGGGGAGGTACATGCTTGACAGATCACAGCGTCACCATATCATCATCTTCATCAATGTTGCTTTTCAGCGTGTGCTGTGCCTCATTAATGTTTTTACTTTCTAGAAGTAGAGTTGATGCATGATGCCTCGTGCTTTTAACACAGCTCTTTGCAAATTCAATCTCCCCACATTTGGATTATAATCTGGATAGAGGAGATTTAAACATGCTTGGATGGGGGCAATATGTATTTGGGTGGAGGCGTGTCACTGCCAATATGTAGCAGGGATAATGCAGATTAAGTCATTCGGTTTGATTTCATGTATCTTTGAAAGGTAATAAATGCTATAATAAACACTGGATTAACTCAGTTTGTTTGGTGTGAGGCTGATCTGAGTGCAGTGATACCACCATAGTGACCTCAACACAGTTTGTGCTATGCCCTCGGTGCAATGATACAACAATTGATGTCCTCAATTTTGTATCATCATGAAAATTGCTAAAGGATGTTATTCTGACATGGCCTTGAAACCATTTCCCTATTGTCCAGGTTTTGGAGACAACGGTACTCTGTCAGTGCTTTCTTGTTAAAACATATTTCTACACTTATCACATGGGAAGTGAGTCAAGGGCTTTGAATTATTGGTGAGCATTATTCACCGCAATGCTCCGAACTGACAGATTTATTGTTTGCACTTATGCATGTCAGCTCTGTATTTATGTTCCCGGGCTGTTTCTCTTCTCTTCTGCAACACTTTTTTAATAATTCTGCTAAACTTTTGAGTCATTCTGAGACAGTGCCTCATTGCTGTGAAGGTGCAGAAGCAAAGCATTCTGCAGGCCAACTTATAATATTTAAATATACCGGTACTCACTGTTCAGTAGCCAACACCATAGAGTAGCCGTACAGACTGTGGACATCATAGTGGTCCCCCCATGCCTGCTTGGCATCCATACACAGAGTCTTACTGTACATCACTTCATCCAGAATCTCTAGGAGAGAAAACAGACAGTGGTGGTAAGGGGAAAGGAGGTATAGAATGAATACAAATATAGGATGCAATAAGGGGAAAGGGAGAGAGAAAGAGATAGAATAAATGACATTTATAGAGGGGCTCAGCACTGGAGGAAAAGAATGACAAAAGTGCAATAAAAGAAGATGACATCATGGGAAAAACACCTTTTCCAGTTATGATCGTTCTGTCTGGGACACAGTTGGAATAAAAGACACGGTAGATTAGTCACTTTCAAAACTCCTCACCAGGGGCCCACTATTCTGGATGACTTTCTCATCCTGGACTGGAACTCACCTTTTTTGGAAATTGTGGCAAATTTATCAATATCACAACATTTTGGCGACAAGATATGACAAGTGATACCACCTCGACAGAGTCAACAGATATTATTGATATTAAAACTGCATTAGAAAGGCATATCACCCATCATGATGATGGGTGATATGCAGAGTAAAGCAAAATATCTTACTTGGAGTGTAAGGAGGGTAGTTGAGTTTGTTATCAGCACAACCCTTGATTGAGCCTTTCTTGAAATTTGCCACCTCGTTCATGTCCTGCAAGGGCAGCAAAGAAATAATATACAACAGCACTTAAATGTCTCACTCTAACAGTAGTGATTTGATATTTTTATTTTTTCAAGACTGGGATAAATTATTCAATGGAAATTATTCAATTGGAAATTATGTTTGCCAAATGTAAAGTTTTGAATGAGATCAACCAACAGCTAATCAATGGACACATGTCTTCAAAGCCCCCCCCCAAAAAAAATCAACTCACAATCCAGAGGGCGTCATGTTTGATCTCTCTGGAGAAGCGCTCATACTCATCCACCCACCAGTCGATGCAGTCCTGGCTGGTGTAGTCTGGGAAAACAGTCTCTCCTGGCCATACCTTGGAGAAGACAAGAGGTGTCACGCATTAAACACACTTTTTGAATACATCTATGCAGTAATCCTTTTATAAGTAAGCAAAAAACACAAGCCATCACTGTACTGTGCATGCCAACAACATGATGTGGCATGAGCTAAGCTAAGGCGGAGTAGCCTTGATTAGTTCCGTAGAACTAAAGGGGAACTGTTTTAAGATGTAGAATTGACAAAGGAGTGAGGAACGCAACCGAAAATTAAGGGAAGAGGAGGACAGCGAGGTGGGAGAAATTGATATGGCAACAGAAATCTGACTTAATTATGTGTTGAGAAAAATTAATAATCCACAGAGAAAGGAGGTGTCTGTGTGTGTGTGTGTGTGTGCGTGCGTCTGTATTTTCTGCACATCACATGGCTAATATTAAATCTCAAGGTTGCTCTCCACGCTTGCTATTTTTTACCTCTTTCCTTCCAATGCCAATAACTTTACAACCCAGTTTGTAGCAGACATGAATCATACTTATGCACGCTCACATGCCCACACACACACACACACACACACACACACACACACACACACACGCACATACACACACAAACATGCAGACAGATATAGATTTATAGGCAGATGTTTTGGCAGGTCGTCAGAACTCCAAGGTCACAGCTTATTGATAGTCCCTCCTAGTTTCCATCTTTCATTTTACAGTCGTTTCTTCTTTCCTTTTGCATTACTGACATCTCCAGGTACTCGCCAATACCGACGCTGCTGCAAACCCTCTACAAAGACGTGCCGGCATTTGTAGCTGTAAATCTGTCTCTATGTGTACCTGTCTCTTTGTTTTCAAGCCATCTTGTCCGTCAGCCTGTCTTTGTCCTCACCTGTCTATCTGTCTCCATCCATCCATCTACTTACACCTGCTCCAAGGCGTCGTTCTACCTGCCGTGTTGTCTGTCTCTTTTTTTTTTCTTGCTGCTTACCTGATAATCTGTCTTTTTGTCTCTTGTCTCTGTTTCTGACTTCCTGTGTACCTTCCTATCACTCCACCACTCAGAAAGACAGTCAGTCTGTCTCCGTGTGTGTTATCCTCTAATCTATTATTTGTGACTGTATATCTGACGGCACCTGCCTTTATCTTTCTGTCGCTGCTACCTTTAAACCCACGTAGACTCTGCTTCTTTATTCACTCCCATCCATCTCTATGTGCTGCACACGAATGTGCAAATGCGTTACGATTTTACTCACATACTAAAACATATGGGCCACCGGGAAAAGCTTTTATCCTTATCTTTGTGTGCAATTAGCTGTCTTGAAAGCAAAATAAATACCAGCCTGTCGCCGCATCCTTTATCGCTGAAACAGCCACTGCAAAGGTCGCTTTGCACCGACCCCACTGTTTTCATAACCGGGACACAAATGTTCATGTGGAAATAAACTGGAATCAATTACAATCATGCACAGGCATGCAGCGACATAACACACAAACAACCAAGAATAGCTTCTCATCTTGAGAGATGGACACACACACACACACACACACACACACACACACACACACACACACACACACAAGGATGACTATTACTCCCTGCCTCTTGAAAAAAAACACACACACACTAAAAGACTTTATCTGCGATGCGGTGATGCAGAACATTTCAAGATTAAACACTAATGTAAAATCAATGCATATGTTTGACCTGTTATAGAAAGCATGGAAAGGCGATTGGGGGTGGGGGGACACACACTGGTAATCAAAATGAACACCATTAAAGCATGGGAGCAACAGACTTTTACCCCCCGCATCCAGTCCTCTCTGCAGGAGGGGAGGTTTTTAAACGTGTGCTCTGCAGGGAAAAGGATCAAACATAACATACCGGAGGATTGAACTTCCATTAGGGAATATAATGGCATGATGGAAACTGTAGAAAACCAGTCACAGATACAGTTGCATACGAACGTGTCCTCACACTCACAGCAGATGCACATGTTCACGCTTACTTATGCTGTGTAATATACTGTGTATGCACAAGCTCAAATGCTTAGCTGCAAAGAGTATTGAAGAAACTGGCTGAATGCCTGAGTGTCAGAATCAGCATGTCCCTACATACATTAAGCAGTAATCCCAAATGAATTGTGGTGTTGATCAGTTCATGCTGATTCTTTGATTGCATATTCATGCTCTGAACCTCCAGAAGTCATCAATTTTAGGATAGCTCAGCTTTGACGTTGCACCTAGGCAACAGTATTGAGCACACAAACCTGGGTTAATGACGTCTCTTTATTATTTACGCTAACAAATACAGTATGTTCAAGGCTGGTAATTCATAATGTTATTCATGACCTTAAAAATCCTAACCTGTATTAAATCCGAGAGTAGCCATGTTGCAGTTAGCATAAGCGGATATTATAGGGGGATACTGTTAATATTCAAGTGTGAATGCACTCAGGCATTTTGGGCATTCTTTTAATACTAATGCTGGATATGATATTATTCATTTACTTCAATATTGAACATATTCAAGTTGATTTAAGTTTACTGCTTGAGGGCTGTTGCATTGTGTTTTCCTAAGTCTATAATGAAGTTCTGATTCTAGAACTCCTGAGACTTTGGTAGTCTTTTAGATGACCTGAGGTTCTCCTGTAATGCTGAAGCTGATTATATCAGTTTCAGAAACCGAGTGCAGTTTCTGAAACTGATATATAACAGTAACGATTTGTGACAACATTTAAATTGCACAATCTAGTGAACTGAACATTGCTGTGACAAATCAGAGGCCACACTGTAGATTTAATTTCTACATGTGGGAAAGTTTGGGGGATAATGAGGATAATTGTACAATTAAGGGGTAAATTTACCTCTCCCAAAAGAGGAGTTTTCCCATCTGCGTCCATGACCCAGGCGTTCTTCTTTGTCCCACGGTCATAGGATTCATAAGAGGCATTCCCAACCCTTTTGCTGGTTGCTATTGCAGGATCCTGGGGACAAAAGTTTACAGGATTGTATAAAACATATTTTGCTGCATATAATGCAAATGTGCACAAAATCCTTCATTCACAAATGAGTTCTTACCAAGATGAGGATGTATCTCTGTCCCTTCTCATGAAGATATTCTGCAAACTGAGGCAGTTCCCTGAACTTGGTTTTATCATAAGTGAAGTCCTTCTTGTCCTCCATGTAGTCGATGTCAGTGTACTGAATGTCCTGCACGGCCAGGAAAACAGTTCCTTAGGGCACATCATATACATTTAATACTGATAATTGCTCTGAGATCCATTGAAAAACAACATGAATAACTCAATGTGGTCACGATAATTACCTTGGGTTAATTTCATTTATTTAAAAAAATACAATTAAAAATGACTCAAATCACAAATCGTCTTCCCTGCATAACTTGGACACATCAGTTAAAAAAATTATCCTGTCCATTCACTGGACCGACACACTGCATTGTCATCTGAGTATGGTTATTAAACACACTGTTAAGCACGTGTATTTTCACCAAATAACAACAAATAAATAAATTTTGTTAAATGCTACTGTGTGTATTGACCTGCCTTTGCCAGAATGGTTGACATCTGATGTGAGTGGAAACAGCTTGGCCAGAGTGCTGCTAAACGATGGGAGGACAATAAGGATGTAAAAACTTTTTATTTATTTATTTATT
The DNA here is from genome assembly GCA_013358685.1 of Antennarius maculatus. Lineage (NCBI taxonomy): Eukaryota > Metazoa > Chordata > Actinopteri > Lophiiformes > Antennariidae > Antennarius > Antennarius maculatus. Next base: position 18,367,625 of record CM023613.1, on the reverse strand, counting down.
TATTTAACAGGGTGTGACTTAATGCTGGCTGGCTGTCTATTGCCTGCCAAAATCGACTCCATATCGATGGAGCAGATGGTTTGGAATTCTCTGCCAGATCCTTCCTCTAATGGTAATCAGTTCCAGACATATTAGGGAGAATGTGATAATGTCCTCTGTGGTCTATCTAATGGTTATCAAGCATATCCTGGAGTACAGCAGCGGAAGCAGCTGCACCCTAATGTCTTTGGTTATGAAAGTGTGTAGATTATCAGAGTGAAATATTAAGATAGGTTAGAAATTCAGCTGCATTTGATCCTCAAAATACACAAGAACAAAATGAGTCCCTAATTGGTGAAGCATTGCTGTGTTGCGATACAGTTGAAGTGTTTTTATGGGAGCATGTAAAGATCAGGATTAAGAGGTGACTTTGGTAATTAAAGAATAGACAATACATCAAACTTCAGTGCTCAGTATGGAAGGAATGTTTTATGTTTACTAGTCGCAGGCTCAGGAAAAGATAAGCGCTGAGGTTCCCAAGAAAATGTCAACTAGAACTGGTATTTATCAAGTGCCTCTGAAGGGGGAGAATGTTGTAGGAGTAGTTTTAACATTCAGATCAGGATGAGTGTGACTGAAAAACAATGCGATCAATTGATCTTTTTATTAGCGTTAACACTGAGTGATGCTTGAAAAATAGTTGTCCCGGGAGTGACCCTATAGAACCCAGTAGACTCTCCATTATGTGACGGAAAGCTGGATTACCCCGCCTAAGTTAAAGGCCATGGCTATCACTCTGACTATCTGTCCAAGTCCTGCTTCAACCTTCATATCACATCTTGGCTGATAGCAAGTGGTTAAGGTTCTTGCCTTTGAAATTGCGTGGTAGTGCATGAGTGGCTCAAGTTTAACAAGGGTTGCACAAGGTGAGTTATTGATCAACACGGTATGAGGCGTCTGGTCTTCAAAGTGCAGATTTTGTCTTCAGAGAGGCAGAATCATTCAAACTCCTGAATTTGGACATCTCAGTAAAATTCAAAAGTGTGATTCTGTTTGGTCCATCAGTGTTTGGGATTTGCAAGAGACTTAAGATACCGAGTGTGAAATTGAAAACATGTGAGAAAACATAAATTTCTTAAACGGTGATATAGTTGGACCATAAATGATTACAAAATCTATTTGCTTTTTTTCATAGCGAGAACAGATGCCATTGACTTTAGTAAAAATTTTAAATTGGCCTGAAGAAAACAGATTGTCAGGCTTACTGCATAAAGACAACCAAAAAAGGAAAAGAAAGACGGACAATAAAAAACAAAAAGACAGGATCTTACATATGGGAGGCCCACGGCACGGTTTCTCTCCACTGTTTTCTTGACCTCATCCAGGCTGCCGTAGTCCCACCGAGAAAGCTGGAATCCCAGCGCCCAGTAGGGAGGGATGACAGGCCTGCCAATAAGCTGTTCAACACAATGGACACTATTTTAAGTTAATTACTCTGCCAAGGCCAGTCTTAAACCCCGAGGCCAGAAAACCTCCCCTGGATGTTTTTATAGGGAGTTTTTGTGCCTCACCACGAGGAACTCCTGCACTACTTGTTCCGGCGTGTCACCAAAGAGAATGTAGAAGTCAAGTATTCCACCAATTGTTCTGTAGGTCACAGCAGGAGCAGGTTGCAAAGTTACCTCTAAAAAAAAAAGAAAAGAAAAGATGAGGAGAAATACACATGGAACACCCATCAGCGGCTGAAACAACCATGCAATAATATCTTTGATTTGTCAGTACATTTTCTTGATTAGAGCGACAGCATATCAATTAGGAAGATGAGGCGCTTCTGATCATACATGTGCCCATGAACCGTTTTGAAGTAATTTACAATTAGACTTCTGATGTATGTGTATATACCGAGGACAGTGTCATTACTTCTCACACATACGGTATTTTCATGAATTTTAACGTGTTTTTCTTTACCCATAGCATTGCTGTTCATAAGAAAGACCCCAAATGACTTTCCGCTCTCATCTTCCAGACAGAGGAAGAAGGGATAATGTCCATAGAGGTTATGGGTACCCTGCAGGGAGAGAAAACAGAGGAAGACACAGAGATGAAGTGACATTTAGGAGAGGAGTATGAGGTACTTAATGAAGTGGGTGGAGGGGGAGGACTTCACCACATATTTAACTCATCAAATATAAGCAGTTTAGTGAGGAAAATTCATATACTGGGGAAACATGGAACATGCTAACTGCATGTAAGTGATGAGTATGCCTTAACCGGTTCATGTGTCAACTTTAACTACAAATGGTATTAAATATAGATTGTGTGTGTGTGTGCATGCGTGTGTCCATGTGTGCATGTGTGTGTGTGTACCCCATTAGGGAATGCATCTCTGGTGAAGATGGGCCAGGTTTTCCAGTCCATATCATGACGATACTGCCTATGCACATGTTCTCCCAAGCCATAAATATTATTGGATGGCAGCTTAGCAGACAGCTGCAAATACTGGTCTGCGAACACCAGCGGCGCAAAGGTGGTGTCAAACCTGAATGTGTTTCAAAATGAGAAAAAACACAATGTAAATATATAAATGTGAAAGAGAAGAGATATTTGTTTGTACAGAAATAGATTATCACTCTACTATGAGGTGTTTTTAATCATCAGTAGCTGCTGAAGTGATTATCAAATATTTTCATTCAATGGAGAATACCCCACAGATTAATACAAAAAAATCTATTTTTTTGCAATTTAGTTCTTGGAATGGAAATAAAGAATGGAAATAAAGTAAGCCAACATGATAATTAAGAATCTTTAAAAAAGACATTTTGAAAGTAATTCTGACCTACTGAATGAAATTCACAAAACATACCAATTTAATTTGTTTGACACAACAAATGTCCTGATAACGGCATTCGTGTGAATAGTAGGAAGATTACGCAATGTCATAATATTATTGCAAATCTTCACATATTCTCACAAAATCTCATTACCTCTGGTGGAAAAAAAACCAAGGCCGCTTGGTGGGCCTTCAAGTGAGGTAAATTGGTAAAATGAGGGTTGGTGTAACAATGAAAAAATATCTAATGTAATGTAATTAAATTTATAATGGTGAACACAAGCAATGGACACACAAACTCTGAATGCAAAGTATAGTTTCCACTGTAGTTCTTCATATCTGGACAAAAGTATTAGACAAATATTTCTAAAGCTTAGCTTTGGGTTTCAATTAAGTCCATTTCATTAAGGAAGTCTTGAAGCACAATTCCCTACAACCAAAGTAGAAATCAAATGATTTAAATAAGCAAAAATCAACGATGTGCAAAATATCCTTAGTTTAGAAAAGTCATAGTTGTGGAATATTCATCACATTCTAGCTATGATAAAAGCAAGTGCTTTTATGCCCTTGCAAGCCCTATTTATCATGCAATGCCATATTCTATATAGCATCAATGATAATAATAATTTAATGTGCACACAGCCCTAGGGAGTAATTGATCACTGCAATGTCACAAAGGACACACCATGTGACCCAGGTTGACAGGAACATAATTGCTAGTTCCCGTAGGAAACTAACTCAACATGTGAAGGTGTTACATTCTGCCGTGTGCAAATAATGTTTTGTAATATGATTTTTGTGGAGCATAAACTGCTGTGAAGTGTTTCTGAGTATAACCACATCCGATGGCGTGCATGAAATTTGATGCTAACCTACTGGCAATATTATGAGAACTGTACTAGGAAGGCAAGAAGTGAGACACTCTTTGTCTTTTGCATCCAGAATTACATCCAGACACACAGCACATGTTAGAGGTTCTGGAGATAAAGTCAGAGGCCAGACTGAGATGGTTTGGACATGTCCAGAGGAGAGATAGTGAATATATTGGCAGAAGGATGTTGAGTTTTGAACTGCCAGGCAGGAGGCCTAGAGGAAGACCAAAGAGGAGGTTTATGGATGTAGTGAAAGAGGACATGAAGGTAGTTGGTGTGAGAGAAGAGGATGCAGAAGACAGGGCTAGATGGAGGCAATTGATACGCTGTGGCGACCCCTGAAGGGAAAAGCCGAAAGGAAAAGAAGAAGACACAGCAGCTCATCATAATAATAAATTAAAGATTTTAGCCAAGGAATGCCCTCATCCCTCCCTGTAGATGCAGCCATACACTAGCACAGTCTGTACAATTATGTTGCATAATGTGATATAAAGTGAAATCACATATTACTGTGTGATTGATGTCACAATCGGTCTGCTGTCTGTTGTAATCCTCTTACTTCCCACATGGCACTGTCCTTATAAATAAAGGACTTTTTGTCCAATACTCAAACGCTGTGAACACTCACAGGATTTTTTTGTTCTCTTTCCTGCGCACAGTAAGGCCAAAGGGTTTGTTTGTCATCTCCAGTGTGTCGCTGATGGGGCTGGACGGGTCACTGTTGAGGTTACTGATGTGCTCGTGGCGGACCTCAAACCTCTTGTGATGGGGATCATAGATCTGAGAGGAAACAACCATTCAGGCAGAGTGACTGTGGCGACATATCTCATGGCCATGTTTGTTCTTTGCTGTGTAGAGCTACTCCTCCTATTGTCCTCCTTGGTGCAGCATTTATGTCAAACATATTTTGATTAAAATTGGTCAATAAATGTATAAATTGACTTAGTTTGTCACAAACATTTGTGTGTGTATGTGTGTGTGTGTGTGTATGTACCTTAAATCGGAGGCGATTATTCGACTGTAGTTCTGCGTCAAAAGCCAGCTCTTGAATATCAGCTCCAAACAAGGAAGGAGACGCCATTCTCTTCAGTCGGGCTTTCATTTCTTTGAGTTTTAACACATTACAGTAAGAATGTAAAGGTCATAACTCAGCAAATGTTTGTTTTAAAAATACTTGTCACCTTTAAATACTAAACGCCCAAATGAAGCTGAAACAACACAGACATAGTATTAATAGAGACTACAGTGAGGATATTTGAAATGTCGCCTAGTTAGAAACGACTTAAAAAGGTGGAGAACATGTTACTCTGTACTGGTGTGTATGTAAAATTTACTCTAATAAAATTGCACATGATAGAACTTGTAAGCATTGTGATTATTTATCATTCATCCATTTATTTATTATTTCCTTGGATCTGCATTTTAAAAGAGAAAATTACAAATTGAGCATGATTATTTTTCTTGCCAATTCAGATGAGAACCTCAATTTTCTTTTTCTTAACATGTCTTTTAGCTAAGCATAGCACAATGGATAGAACTATTGTAGCTCTTAAAAATGGTAACAACACCCCAGTAATTACCAATTTATGTATTGGTGTGGTTTATCTGTACAAATAACATAAACAACATAAACAACAACATATCTGGGGCGGCAGTGGCTCAGTGGTAGAGCGGGTCGTCCAATGTTCTAAGATCGGCGCTTCGATCCACGCTCACGCCTAAAAACACCCGGAGTGTGAGCTGGCAGTGGGAAGTGTCAGCTCACCTCCGGAGCACTGCCGAGGGGCCCTTGAGCCCCATCACAAGTTGCTCATTTGGGCGCATCACAAAGGGGCTGCTCACCACTCTACCTCTCATTGCATGCTTACAGGCCCCCCTGTGTCTGGTTGTGTGTATTACAGAGGCCTGTACTCATTAACATGCATGCGTTTGATTGATCTGACTAACATACTAGAGTGTGCATTTTTAATTTTGTTTTGGGGATTACAACAGTGTATAAAATAAAATTAAAAAAAATTGAATTAAACTATTGTTGGTTGTGAGCTTTTGAGCACGTCAGTTAAAGTCTCCGTTGAAGCTTTTCTCAAGAGATAGATAGGTAGATAGGTAGATAGGTAGATAGATAGATGGATGGATGGATGGATGGATGGATGGATGGATGGATGGATGGATGGATGGATGGATGGATGGATGGATGGATAGATAGATAGATAGATAGATAGATAGATAGATAGATAGATAGATAGATAGATAGATAGATAGATAGATAGATAGATAGATAGATAGATAGATAGATAGATACTTTAATAATCCCAAGGGAAATTCGGGTGTTCATCCTATCAAAAGCATTGTGGGTTTTTTTTTTTTCAAATTAGATCACAAATTAGACCACAAAAAGTTCTTATGCTACAAGGTGCTTGAAAAGTTCAAACTCTAAATGTCCAATAGTAGTTCTACGGCTGTGAAATCAAGCAGAAAATAGGAAAAGCCGCATGCTGCAAAGTCAATCATGTTTCTGATATGCCATCCATGTCATATTTCACAGAAAAACAATGCCTCTGGCAAACAAAGTGAGAGGGAAAGAAAAATAATGCGAGTGAGACAGACAGGTTGAAGTAACATGGAGCACTTATAAGTAGAAAATGAGCAAAATATTTATAATCGTATACCACTCTGTGATGACATGAGTGGAAGAGCAGTGCAAAAAGGGTGTGGAAAGTGGGGATTTACCGTAAGCGTTTGGTTGCTCCAGTGATTCTGCTATGTATCCATGGTTTTTTGGGAAGAAACACCAAGGAACATTCCTCTCATCCATGGGGCTCCAGCAGCATCCACGCTGCTCACATCGTAGCTGTTCAGGTCAAATCCAGTCGTTGTCATAGCCCAGTTAATCATCATGAACTATTTCTGTTGTGACATTGCTAAAAATGGGAATTGTGCGTTGGCATACAATAATAGTGGCTTTTACCTTTGAGGCGCCAGCATCAGGAAAGCAATCTACCCTTTCAGCCACAGGGATGTTGGGACATTGGGGGGCAAATTCTGCCAAAAATTAAATGATTTCTTAATTGACACAAATTCAAAGGCAAAGGTTATCAATCTTCAAAATCCATGATAACATAAAAAACAGTCTTGTATGTAACAGTCTAGTATGTGAGTAAAAAATAATACAATAAATAAATAAGGTATTTTTTGTTGTCACAGCACAACTAAAAAAAAAGTTTAATAGTTAAAAATTAAGAAATTTAACAAAAAAACGAATAAAAAAATTAATTAAGAAAAAATTGAACACTAAATGACAGATAAAGTTACTATTTGAGCCTCTTCACGTTGGAAGACATTTACTATCTTAAATGACTTTAACATATATAGCTGAAATGCTAGTCTCTGCAACAACAGCTAAATTCACTTTTTCATCGAGAGTACATCGAGAGTGTCTGTTGATGATTACCCACAATATGTAACAGTCAGTGTGTATTGGTATCTTGTTCCATGAGCTTTGGTCAAGGAGCCACGCCATAGTTCTATAACTTTAACCCTTGAACTTGGTTCTACTTAAAACTGCTTTTAATAACCCCGCTGGAAGGTAGGGTTATTTTCAGACTAATAGAAAACAAATTATCAATGAGTTTGCACCCCCCTTATATAATTTTTTTGTCAATAATTTGACCGAAAATATACTTAGTTATTTAGATAGGTGGCGGTTTAATTATGTTTACCTTTAGTGATACATGTTAAGTTGACCTACCATCTTCAAGTGCTGCAGCAACAAATAAACCTATGAGAGTAATGGCTGCCACAGTCATCATTGTGAACAGGGCTATTAGCAGCACCTCGAGCCCTGAGAATTTCCTTTTCCCCATCTAAAACACACAAACACAAGTATACATACACATATGCATAAAGCGATTAAAAAGGCCAACATCATTAACACCCAGTAATGACACCGAGTTCACTAAAGGCAAGGTCTTTAAGGTCTCAAAACCTCCCTGGCTTAATGAGGCCCATTGGCGGAACACACATATGCACCGACTCACATACTAGTGCCTCTATCCCTGGTTACAATGATAGTAACAGTTCCAGCTGAATTCTCCCTTCTGTCTGTTGCCCTGTCTGATTTCTATGTCTGATCTTCTGACTACCTATGTTTGGACTCTGCTTTATATTAAATTTTGCTTTTAAACTGCTCCTTTCGTGTCCAAACCACACCTGTGACAGATGTAGGAATTACCTAAAAACACAATTGTAACGTGACCTTACAAACTTGTGAGGACTGACCAAAATTTCCTCACTTTTTAAAACTGCCCTCGCTGTCCATGTTTTTTTTTTAAAAACAAACAAACAAAAAACAACAAGGTGATTGCCCACATGTGAGGATTTGTGCAGGGGTTGATAGAGAGGCTTACAGCTATTCTGTCTAATTTACTGTGAAAGTAAGGCCAAAGAGAACAAGAAGCCAAATGTGGGCATGCCCCCCCCCCATCCCCCATACATACAATGCCTGATAAAGTGCAATGCACCGCAGTCATGCACAGATAACAAAATAAAAATGCACAGACCTTAACACAGTAGAAACCCTGCAGCCTCTGCTATCTTTCATTTAGTTAAGTACCTAAAAATAACTTCATCCCATAACAACCTATCATTTTACTTCTCCCAGCACACAAACTTTCTGATACATGCTGAACAACAGACATATTTAACAACTGTGCTGTTGAGGTTCTGGGGGAGTTTTAGATACTATCCTATATTTCCTATTAACATTGCTTTATTATCTTTATATAATCTTGAACACTGAGGTGTACACCTAGATGTTATTAATGTGAGCTCAAAAGTTTGGTTAACACCTCTAGTTCTGTTCAGGACTGACAGTTAAAAATGTAAATAAGTGTGGCCTAAATTTGAATGAAAGATATTGTCTTATTAGGATGCAAAGTCATTAACCAACATTTCTTCTTCATTGCTGCAGTCGGGATGTACAGAGCAAATAGCTCCACTTAACACACATAATTATTAACACAGCTGTGGACAGGACTGCATAAAATAACTAAATAAAGTTGGGAAAAATCATTTAAGTTTTCCACTTAAAAGAAAGGCTTTGTGTACTTCTTGTTGAGTAAAATTTCAATAATAAGATCTGAAGATCATTAGTTTCCTGTCAACTGCTCTCTTACCTTGGCTTCGTCCAGGGTTCAAGGAAGAATGAGTCCAACAGAGATAGTGCTTTATAATCTGCAGGATGTGTTATGATGTTAGGGGCTGTGCTTTATAATCTACAGGATGTATTATGGTGATAGGGGCTTACCACTCCTTTACAGCCCAGTGTGTTTTGTGTGTTTCACAGTTGTAGCACACAGAACCTAGAGGCACAAATTGTCAGATACATATCTGCAATCCGAGCAAACAACTGCATCCTAAAATCCTTATATCTGCTTGTTGCAATCATTGCTAATATCATGTTTGATTCCATACTGCAATTTAGCATGGGTGCTTTTCAAAATGTGCGTGTAAACGTAGCACATGTTTACCCAGAGATTATTGTGTATCTGTGATGTTTTGTGTAAGATGTGACTCAGCCTGAGTAATCTTTACCCCACGTGACCACAACACTACTTGTCACACACATGCACGTGCTGTACCTGCTGGTATTTAGCTGACTGGTTGCAGATCTCATTTGCATATATGATTGTATTGCAATTGTATTCCATAGTAATGAAGCTTTTTGACATTGTTCTATGTGGCACTGCAACTTCATGTTTGATCACCTCTCCTGCTGGGACTGCCATGCTTCACTACCCAATTCTTTGCTTGAAATAATCCGCTTATATTTTTATTTGATTATCTATAACTCTGTTGATTACTTTTTGTATGTGTATGTGTGTGATTTTAATTTGTGATGCAAATTGTTTTGCACCATCTTTGTCTTGTGAAAACGCTACCCAGGCATTTTGGGTTGGAAACTTCTGTGTCCCGAAAACAATACCGCTATGATACTCACGTATTGGATCAGCACAGTAATGAACAAACTCATCTCTGGACATCGCACTAGGGAATCGTTAGGACCAACAAAAACCCGACACAGGTATTTGGCACACTGCCTTAAAGCCCAAACAAAGATTAAATATGATGGGATGTAGACTCCATTTGTTCAACATGGTATTTACCTCTGAGCAAACTGTCATAAAGATGAAATTTACTGGGTCTGCTTTTCGTAGAATCCACCAAGGTTCTTTGTGGCGCACTGCCACAGGCTTAGTGCAGCCTTTAATGCAGGACTACAAACAAACTGCAGTCTATCTGTTGATTTAGTTTCTCAGACTGGACCCTTTCTCTTTATGGGAGGCATGCAGTGCTTGACATGAGGAAAAATGACATGGAGAAACAGCAGTCACCAACCATTTAGGTCTGTAGGGAGTATCCACAGAGACAGGAGAGGTGAACAACCTCTGCTGACCAGAGTCCAGCAGCAGAATGCTTCAGGCGTACACTACTGAGACAACTCTAAGCATGATTGAGCAACGGTTCTTTGTTCCAGTGGTTTTGCAGCAGATAGTCATTGAGAGGAAGTGTTATAGCGTCCATCGGGCTAGGTGAGGCATGATTCTTCTCTCTGCGGAGATAATTACCCCCATTTCTACGAAGTCCTGTAAGTTTGTGTGCTCGTCTACTTCAATGCAACCGCAAAGGAATATAAAATGGTGTTTAATTCTACCTTATGCTAAAGGGTCAAATACTTGCTTACTGTGTTCAACATTTGCTTTGCTGAGGCTACATAACTCATTGCTTTTTACACCTGGAGTGTTTTTTTGACTTAGTTTTAGAATTAATGAACCAATTGCTTTTTGACAAAAATATCCCAAGCTGTTCCTTCAGGCTGTTCAGTTAATTAGGCATAAGAAATCCCCTTAAAGACATCTACTTTCTTGCCTTTACTGTGACATCATTGCACGACGTGGGCTGATTGCACGAGAAAAGAAGTTCACCTACCCCTGGATCTTTGACTTTTAACTTGATGTTTGGGTGACTTTACTTTCAAGAGACCTCTTGGATATTTTAACAATTTAAAATGCATTAATATAAGGACATATTCTGAAATAAGTGCACTTTCTTGAATTTTTGTTTTTTTTTAACTGCAGTTCACGTGTAGTTTATCCGGCCAGATATCTTTTCATGATGATACGAGCTGCAAGTTGGTGGTGGCTTCAGTCCATGTCATCCCGGTAAACAGAATGAAGAGGATCAAGTCAATGAGCTATTCACTATCTAGAGACACAATCAGCTGCTCTTCCAACACGGACTGTGATTGCCATGGTACATACGATCGAAGAAGCCAGGATGAGGTCTGTGTGTTTGTGCCTGTGTGTGTGTGTGTGTGTGTGTGTGTGTGTGTGTGTGTGTGTGTGTGTGTGTGTGTGTGTGTGTGTGTGTGTGTGTGTGAGGGGATCTATTTGTGAGGGTGGGGAGGGGGCTTCATGAACAGTGTCTGTAATTTGGTTGAGGAGCTGTATTTGACACAATGACATAAGAACTTCCTTTGTATTTGTGCACATGTATGGATATGTCATGATAGTAGTCTTTCTCTGGTCTTTTTTCTTCTCACAAATCTAATTCCGTTCTGCCACTGTTGATTTCAGGTGCTCTCCATCTAAAATGCAACGCCAGCCGATTTCAATAAAATAAACTGAAATTGGCAATTCACTCCGTGTATTGATCCAGCGTCTTAAAAACTCTGTGCTCGACATTCAGAGCTGCCAAGCAAGCAAGATTTCATGTGTGTTCAAGCTTGAGACTTTCTTTTTGTGTGTGCATGAGTGTGGTGAACTGCTGTCAGTGGTATCCTCCAGAACCACTAACTGGATCATCCAAATGATACCAAAGAGTTAAAGTGGTTGCACATAAATTCATCATTAACTGTTAATTTGAGCTCATGTCCATCTAGGAATAGTTTTTCTCCACGGCAATGCCTATGATATATCTACCGTCATTAAAAATGAAAAGGAATATTTTCTCTTTATTGTTTTTCTCCAACTTTTCTGATGTCGAAGAAAGCAATTTGAAGACTTTGCCTTAGTGAACATTTTCCCTTTGCAAACTTATTCCCTCCACCCTATAGGTGTAAAATATTAACCTGCTGTTTAAATAAAATGACCAATAAATAGGAGGACTTTTGAATGATCACAACTAAATGCCACTCCGTAGTTTTCAGTTTGGTCAATGACACATCAAATACCGTCTTTAATGGCTGTGTAACTGCTATATTTGCCAGGAATTAGGACATGCTTCAATATGTCGTACATGTTGATACAGATCATCCCATGTATGCTGTGGCATCCATGCAAAACACAAGATTTTTTTAAGCTCCAAGGAATTGTGTGGGGATCATTGCAACATGAGGGTGTATTATCACGCTGCAAACTGATGTGATCATGTGGAATGAATGTCATGATTATGTGCTTTAGGGTCTAATTGAGGTTTTTCTGTGCATTCAGATTGCTGTTAATAATTGCCTCTGAAATAATGGCGAATGCTTGCCCATAGAATGACCCCAGCAGTAACATCATCAAATATCTTCTCCACATGACACAATACATGGCACTTGTCATGCTCCTGTCACAGTATACATTCTAGCAATTGGCCATGAACAGACTTTTACCAGATGCCATTGGGATTCAGTTTCCACAAGAAATCACGGTGAAGTCAAGACCTAGCTGGGACTTGCTTCAGCTTCCTGAGCAGTTCCTTTAAGTTTGCTCTGGAATTTAGTGTCCAAAACAACTTTTACTGTCCAGGTGAGGTGATGGTAAAGAAGTTCTGGATGTGGATTGGGCTTGGTCTGCCCTGGTCACAAATAGTCTTCACATTTTACATTTATTACAGTATTTTAAAAAAGCAGGAAAAAGGTCCAGCTCACACTGTTTTGTAATCATGTTTTGGTACAGAAATAAAAATGCATGTCATTTTGTAGCTGTGCTTTGGAAGTCCAATAGGACATTCAAAGTTCAAACATAATGTGTTTACAACTTAACAATATGGTAATCATTAAAAATAATTACATATTATGATATCAGTAATTACTATTGCTGTAATAATTACTCATATAAAGCCGTATAAGGAAGTTTCCATACTTTTTTTTTCAATCACAAAATGTAGACACTTGTCTGGGATACTCGATAATATTCTTTGAACGTCATCTCATCTATCTCCAGGTTGTTACTGTCTGTGTAACCTCACTAAAGTTTTATAACAGCTCATGAAAAGGTGCCTTTGTAGAAACTTTATAGCAGCATTATCTTTTATTTATTTCATGTATCAAAACAACGATCTGAAGTGTTGGTTTCTGAAACCTCTGTGTACGGATGTGTGTTTGTTATTTAAAAAAAAGTCAGACACAAAACAAAATGTATGTCAGGAAAAAGATCTTCAGATTTCAAGCAAGTGCATCACATTTAGATGCAGCTTTTCAGCAGTACATAGAGGTGTTCACTTTTATTTTCAATCAAATATGCTTTAATGCAGTCCATCAGAATTTGCCTACACTATGCTGGTATAAGACTTGTGATGGGAAAAGGATAACCAGTGCCTGGCACCGTTAACCTACAGCCGCAGAATTATGATTAAAAAAAGAGTCACTGCAAAAAAAAAATGCTCTTTGTTCACAGAATTTGTCTATCGAGGAAGTGACAACATAACAATGAACTGTCTATGTTGATTTAGTCATTCAAGTCCTCCCAGGAGACAAAGTTATCAAGCAATTATTCTTCTGTGTTTTAGTTGTTTTGTGTGTCTGACTGTTTCTCTTCTCTCAATGCTGTTAGTCCCCCCATAGGGGTCTAACATCTGTGCCATGCTTATGTGGAAAAACCACATAATGGGAACATTTTAGATCAACAACCACCTGCATGCAGAGCCAATGGTGATGAAACGACCAACACACCTACACCCCCCTCCACACACACACACACACACACACACACACACACACACACACACACACACACACACACACACACACACACACACACACACACACACACACACACACACTCACACATACAGTCTTCCTGCTGTTACTTCACACATCTTAACAGGGGAAGGGGAACCTTCCATAGCACTCTATAATAGTAAGTCTACTGACATCTGTCTGTGTAGCACCTTTAAATGCATTACTACAGCTATTTATTTGTCTTTTGTGTGTGCACGTGCATCCTTCTGTTGTTATTCGTGTTGTGTGCAAAACTCACCATGTGTTCTTCAGAGGTCAAAGTCTCACTGTCTTATATGAGGCAGGTTGTGAAACCTGGCAGTGACCTTCTGACCTCCACAAAACCTGGAGTTCACTGCAGCGGTAGAAAATCACAAAGACAGAAAAGAATGAAGCCAAGGAAAACTTCACGTTCTTCTTTCATGGTTTGAGAGCTCATATTTACTATCACTGCTGAGCTGCACACCCTCAGCGGAGTATTTCGATATTTCATTATCTGATATATGTGTGATGAGCAGAAGAGGAAGGAGTACTGTGCTGTGTGTCTCTCTTTTGTGTTTGTGCACATAGAAGACACTTCACTTTTTGGACAATTCTATTTTCCTCTTCCAGTTCTTTTAGATTGCATGGCAGATTTAAGAGCTAATATAATTTGACAGCTAATTATCTTAAATGGAATGTGCTGACGATGGCAAAAAGAAAGAAAAATTGCCCTGCAATTAAAGGATAAACATTGCACAAACAAAACTCACAGTCATCCGTAGATAATTACCTTGTTATTGGTGTATTTGCATTTAGTTCCACCATATAAGTCACTGAAACACGACATTCTGTATATCACAGTCATTCAGAAATATATCTGCAAGAAGCTTCGGTCCACTCCACCCCCCTCCTCTATACTGATCTGGCATTATGACAGATATTCAGAGAAAGTTAAGGTTGTTGGCAGAGTAATGGGAGATATCATTAGCCATAATTGATGGGGTTGCTATCGTGCATTATGATCGATGGTCATGTATTTAGCAGGGTGGTGGTTTGGGTGTCTACAGATGAACTGGGTTTGAGTCCCATTTGCAGTGCTGAAGTGTGGATTCCAGAGGGGCTATACTTCAACCTTCGAGATCTTCGCATTGTGATCAGTAGCCCTTGCTCCATTGTGAACTCAAAGGTTTCGGCTTCTTTACACCAGTTTTCTTGTCTAGCTCATCCATAAATGAACTCCGCTGTTGAAAGAACACAAGCCAAACATCCACCATGAACGTACTGCAGTCCAAAAAGGTAACTTAGCCATTCACTGTTCACAGCTCACTGAACTACAATCTGTCAATGACACAGCTCTCATTGTGTGGCTCTGGGTGTTACTTCTCACTGTTGTGGGTTGCCGAGACAGCAATCATTCAGCATCTTCGTCATTGTCTTTTTAAGTATAGCCAACTGTTTCACATCTCATTCATAATCACCAGACCTTTGATTTATTGTATGAAAATGAAATATCATAACCCGTTATTGTTTGTCAGACTTTGACTGATAGAATACAGCTGTATTGATCTTATTTTTAATTTAAAAGCTCTATTAAATCGATTATTGGTCCCATAATATCACTTGCTTTTTGTTTATTTGGAAATGATATGATCTTTAATTACTGTGAACCACAAGAGTATCTAGTTCAAAATAAGTGAAAAGAAAAAAAAGAAAACAGACAGAATAGTTCTGTTCATTTTTGATGTTGTAAAATGTCTTGTTAGTATGTTGGTCAAACATTCATTTAAACCATTTAACAAATAAATATAGAACTGATTTAGCATGCAATTCCAATTTGCTCAGTGTTTTAATCAAATTAACATCCTCATTATAAGTTCAATATGGTTTTATTTCCTCCCTCCTCTCCCGCTGTCGTCAGGCGGTATAGGATGCAACAACAAATCCCCTCGTTTCTATGGCAACTCTGAGCGGGTGAACTCGTCAGGTGCCAAAAGCTTGGTGCATCAGGAACGTGTTTCGTATGTGTGCGTGCACATTTATGCATGTCTGTATTTGTGTGTGTGTGTGTGTGTGTGTGTGTGTGTATGTGCATGCATGTGTGTTGGAGTGTGTGTGTGTGTGTGTGTGTATGTTTGTGCATGTGTGTCAATACTTGCACGTGTTGACATTGTGAGTGTCAGTTAGCAGGATTGAAAGAAAACAGTGTTCTTATCTGAGAGACTACAAATCCCCCATCGGTCCGTGGTCTCACTCCTCCAGCATGACTGACTCTTTCTTTCTTTCTTCCTTTCAGTCTTTCTTTCTTTGCACTTTCTATCATCTCTAGACATCCTGTCATCCTTGAAATGCAGATCCTTCCCCCTCAAAGCACAGACTGTATTGATCTTCTCCGTCCTCCCTCTCATGCTCGCCGTCCCTCCGTGTATCTCTCTCTCTCTGTGCTCCTGCTATCCATTATCTTTTCTTCATTCTCCTCCCTCCATCTCTAATGACTTCTCTGCTGATTCAGTGACCATGGAGAGTTATGGCGTATCTCGATTTCTATATGACTGGCAATAATTAGAAAAACCTATTAATCACTGATGACAGTTAAACATCATGCAGCAATGCTGCCGAACACCAAAACGCTCTGTTCAAAGCACGTTTTGGCAAAAGCCTCTGAATCCATAGGTGCTATGGGAGGAGTGTATGGGGATGAATCATAACTGTGTGTGAATGTGTGTGACTGGGTGTGTGTATGCATGTCCTAAATTAGGTGAATGACTTCTTGTGGCTGTGTGCCGCCGTTAGCCAACACAGAGACCCTCTCTTCGACTTCACTTGATCAGCATGCAGCTCCTCTCTCTGCCCTTGCATTGTAAATACGAACACACACACACATGCACCCACACACACAAAGCCCAATAAACATACGCACGTCATCAAAATTCTAAGCCTGCCTTCATCGCTGTCCTTGTGATATAAATATAATATACAAAAAAAAAAATAAAAACTGAAGCAGAAAACAGAACTTGGAGCAAATCCAAAATTCCAAACACATGTCCATCCCTCTCTCTTTCATTCGCTCTCTTTTTTCACAAACACACACACATATATACATGCACCATCAGAACACACACATCAAATGCAGACACTTGTGTGAAAGGTCCAAATATGTGCGCACACTCACTTTGGGGGTAATAAAAAACTACTGCGAGCTCAGCAGTCGCCCTTTGCCATGTCAGGCTTTGCTGATGTCTAGCTCAATCTGGGGAAGTGATTCAACCAGGTCCCACAAAACCAATCTAATCTGAGACCGCCCACACATGCACACACACTTTTCACATGTTACTTTTTGAGTCTTTAAATGCGGCAACTGTCAAAGATTACTATAACTTGACCAAATTAACATAATTTTGCTGCCATTCACCTTATTTTGGAGGACAGCATTTTTAATTCATAGGATGAAACACTAATCCAAAATTGAAGCTTGAGAGTGGGGGCCTACCCACAACCCTTGGTCTGCACGTGTTGACAAGACAACTCAAAATAATGCATTTTTGGAGGAGCTTCCCATCAAGCCTGCTACCCACTGCAAAACGATTTGTCCTCCATTGATTTTGGCACCGACTTCAATGCCAATCCTCCGTAGACTTCTAAAGACCCCAGCTTTGTTTACTTGTGCATGCTGGAGTTTGTGTTTGTCCAGTTAGCAAACTGAAATGCAAAAAAAAAAAAACCTGGAGGCTGTTTGTTTGCCTTCCTCGCTGATTTTGCTTTTTTGTTATGACAAACTGGAAGAACCTGAAGAACCGAACTGTAGATGGAGCTGCATGCTGGAATGTCATTACACAAACTCAGAAAACTATTTTAAGCATAAACATGAATTTATATTAAAGCGTGCAATGAGATAATAAGTAAGTTGTCCTAGTTTGGCTCACTAGTAATTACTGCAGCGTAAATGCTCTATCAACAGTCCTTTAATGTTGAACATAAGATGATGAACCATTGAGAGAACCACACTTCCATCTCATGTACCAGATTATTGGTGTCAAAGGGTTAATTGTGTTATCCTGAGTAAAGTAAGAAGCATTAGGTTTAAATTCAATTGGGATTCAATCATTTAAGACGTGGAGCTCGACTCGATTAGCCAACTATCTTTAATGTGTAGAGCTATCAGATGGTCACATGGGGTTGGGGGGGGGGTGCTGCACATTATAAATGTATGGTTTAATGGTGAGGATAATGCCAAACTGTGCAAACAGAAAAAAAAAAGATCTGCTTCTGTACAGGATTTTTTTTTTATCCAGAGAACAGTCAGTAAAGTGTAGATATTAATTTTCTTTCGCATTCACCTCAAAATATGGACATGTTTTTGCATCAAAAAAAAAAGCAAACAAAAATTAACACGATTCTCATCTGATACTTGGGTATGAAAAGCAGCTGGGCAGCTGGGCAGCTCATGTTAGCTTTAAAACTGGAGGGAAGGGATGCGACTAGCTTCCCCTACACTTGGCTAACAAAGACCAACAAACAGCAGAGTGTAAAAATATAAACTTTGTAAGCACATCAGACAAATCGTGTTAATTTAAAAAACGATTTTCCTCACTTTTCAACCGATTCAGACTTCCTATGTTGGGAATTCACATTCGATTTGATGTGCTGAGCTGAATATTTCCTACTTGTAGCTTTTTTTTTTGGTGTAAAAATTGGAATGGAAATATTTTTTTAACCCTAACTCCAACTTTCACTCCACATTCCTCAATCGTGAATTTCCTGCCAGGCTTGAGATTTGTGATGGCCATCTCCGGGCCATGAGTGTAAGTCACTGTTGCCCCGAAAGGATACCGACAATATATGGGGTCAAAGTAACTGCAGGTGATTTTGCAAGTGCAAAGGATGACAGCATGAAGAAAAAGGAAGGAGAAAGAGGGTGAAGGAGAGGATGAGGGTAGCCACACCCATGCTCCCTTCCTCTACCCTTATGTTTTTCTTTGACACGCGCACACACACACGTTATGTGTTTCCATCCCTCTGTCTCTTACATCAACTTGCCTGTCGACCCCTTTGACCTCAACAATCCATCAACAGCTGCAGCTCCGGGAGACGGAGGGAGAGATGAGGACGCGAGGTGAAGAACATGAAGGAGAGCATGAATGAGAAACTCCGATTCAAAGAGGAACATTTTTATTCTGCATTCAAGACGCGACAAAATGACAACACGGCTGAAGGAAGGGTAGGGCGACATTTTCACCTCAGAAACCCCGAAACTCCAGCTGCTGCACACGATTCATCATTCTGGCTGTTACTTCCCTCTCTCTCTCTCTCTGTCTTTCTGTTTCTCTCTCTCACCACCCAATTCCCCAAAGCCTCACCTGCGTCTATTTCTTTTCACAATCAGAAAACCAATGCTAGCAGAAATGCTAAATTCTCCAATTAAATAAAGCAGCGCTCTCTCAGCAAATCCTCTGTGATGTCTTTTTTTTCTACAAATAATTTAGAGCAGTGGTTCTTAACCTTGTTGGAGGTATTGAACCCTGCCGGTTTCATATGCTCACTCACCGAACCCTTCTTTAGTAAAACGTTTTTTTTTTTTTTTAATTTAAGGCATAAGTATATGTTTTACTGCCGTATTTAATGAATTGTGCATTAATGTCACCTTTTTCATGCACCAAGAAAGTGCATGAACACCCGCAAATCAGTGTGACTTCTGCTGTCATTATTGAGAGACCAGTTCAGACATGCGTGGCTTCACCTTGGCAAGTGCTACTCTGATGTCATTTTCACAGCAAAGTCTGTTTCTTTTGTTTTTCATGCAGCTTAAGGAAGTGTTCCT